>JARFXV010001453.1:82500-406546 GCA_031761425.1 Cosmopolites sordidus | reverse complement strand
CAATTAACAGACCTGTTCATCGAAATATCTTTCCTCACCGACTTGTTCCCTCACTAAATCCATTGTTGCGTTGGCTGTATGACATGTGGAGCCGTCCTGTTGGAATCACCCCTCCTGATTAATACCACTCAAATTCGGAATTAAATAATTCACGAAGTCGAATAACAAAACCTCACTTCCTGGGCACGGCAACGAATTGATAAATTTGGATTTTTATCAGCACTGACAGCCATAACGGCATTTTCTTCGGAACGCGCAGTTTTCGTCTTGTTTTTATATTAATATCGAAAGTTCAAGTGGTTGGTTTGATGTTAAACGTTCCATGAAGATTTGCCAGACTATTGAGATACATAACGATATATAAAGGAACGGACTTAGTAAATTAATCCTCCTTTATATATATATATATATATATATATATATATATATATATATATATATATATATATATATATATATCTATATATATATATATATATATATTATTATTATTACTATTCACGTATGGGCCCTGGTGGACCACGCGAAGTACAATTAGTATTAGCGGCGTTTGTTGTTGTTAGCCTTCCTTTGCGCCCATATTAATTTCATTCTTTCGCTATGCGCTTTTTTCCTTTCGTCAGACCAAGTTGTTCCAGTCCTCCTACATTTTTCGCTCTGGCCAACCTTCCAAACGTCAACCTTGTGTCTGAAATAGCCTCTCTCCTGAATTTCACTTTGTGTAATATTTGCTGATCTTAGGTCCTCTTTAATTGCAGCAATCCATTTTATTCTTTCTACTTTAGCTCTACTCCTATTTTTATAAAATTCGACTATTTGTTTAGTTAGCCTACTCGGATTCATCCATTTTATGTGTCCGTAAACTTAAGTCTTCTTTTTCTCATATCGCTATGTATATCTGTGAATTGTTTGATTTCTTGGTTTTCTCGAAGTCGGTATGTTGTGCCATTTACTTGTTTGGGGATTAAGATTTTTCTTATGATTTTTCTTTCCTTCTTTTCAATCTCCTTGATGTCTCTCTTTTTATTCAAAATGAGCGTTTCTGCCCCATATAGACATTCTGGCTTAATAACTGTGTTGTAATGTCTCAGTTTTGTGCTTTAGATATGCATTTTTTGTTGTAAATATTTTGTGTTACAATACCGTTTCCATTTTTTGACATCTGCTCTTATTGGCCGTTTTTTCCAACCCATTTCCCATGATTATTTCACCAAAATATTTGATTTGAGAGATTCGTCTGATTTACCATATTTTGTTTTTAGAAATGGTCTTCTTAGTCTGTTGCAGGTCATGTATTGTGTCTTTTCAAAGGAAATTTGGAGTCCTACCTTTTCTGCTGTTTCTTTTTGGATTTCAATATGTTTCTGGGCCGTTAATACATCTTGAGCTAAAATTGTTAGATCATCTGCAAACGCCAGAAAATCAATTTTGATGTTGGTTCTCCCCAGTTTAATGGGCTGGTCAATATTCAGGGTCGACTTTTTTTCACGCCACTCCTGTATTACTTTTTCTAGAACACAGTTAAATAAGAGTGTCGAGGGTCCATCCCCTTCTCTCACTCCAGTTCTAATTTCGAAGGGCTCTGAGATGTCACCCATGAATTTAACTTTTAACCTTGTGTTAGTTAATGTTGCTTTAATAATTGCCAGCGTTTTCAGATCTAGTCCTTGTTCTTTGAAGATTCGGAATAAAGATTCACGGTCAATAGAATCATATGCTTTTTTGAAATCCACAAATGTACAGACGATATTTTTATTGTACAGTTTTTGATGTCTTAGGATCAATCAACTTTAGATTCAGAATCTGTTCAGGGCAGGGTCTGCCCGGTCGAAAACCTACTTGATATTCACCAATTTGAGGTTCTAACTGTCCCTGTGCTCTGTCTAGTAGACATTGAGATAGAATCTTGTAACAAACTGGGAGAAGAGATATCCCTTTATAGGTGTTTACATCCGTTCTATCTCCTTTCTTGTGTACTAGATGGATTAGAGCATCTTTTTAATCTTCCGGAATCCGTTCGGTTCGCCAAACTTCTTGTAGAATTTTGGTTATTTCCTTGATTGTACCTGGACCAGCGGATTTCAAAAGTTTAACAGTGATTCGATCTTCATCAGAAGCTTTGTTATTTTTAAGCCGCTTGATTTGCCTAATTATTTCATCTTCATTCAGTGGTAATGAATCAGGGTTTGTTTGTTTAGGGTTTAGTGTTGGTAATTTGTAAGGGCTCAGGTCAGTTTAGTATTTGTTCAAAATAATTCGCAAGTTCTTTGCAATTGTCTTGGTTATTTAGAGCTAATTGTCCATTTTCCTTTTGGAAGCAAGGACTTTGGGGTTGATAGCCTGTTAATTTAGTTTTAATACTGTTTGCTCGCAAACTTCATCCCACCACGGATGTTTTCTACGTTTTTGTAAAGGAACCAACTTTAAAGCTATTTTAATATTTTTTTGTTTCAATTCTTGCCAGTTCTGTGCTGGTTGTTTATTAAGCACTTCTGTAAGGGCTGCTTTTATTTTCGTTGGGTCGAATTTTGCTATTAGCAGTCTCTTTTGAATAAGTTTTTGAGGTTTTAAGCTAAGTTTGATTCTAGTCAAGTAGTGATCCGTGTCTATGTTAGCTCCCCTCCTGACTTGAACATTTAAAATCTCTTTATAATTGGGGTACGAAATGGCAACATGTTCAATTTGAAATTCACCAAGTACATGTATATATACATATATATATATATATATATATATATATATATATATATATATATATATATATATATATATATATATATATATATATATATATATATATATATATATATATATATATATATATATATATGTATCTGGTACATGGCCAGGCCAGTAATTATAGTAAAAGTCGATGTATATATATATATATATATATATATATATATATATATCTGGTACATGGCCAGGCCAGTAATTCTAGTAAAAGTCGATCACCATATAATTTTTTTAGAGTGAGAAGTCATTCCATTGCTGAAAATTCATTCAAAAAACTTACTTTTTCTACAATGGCATACCTAGCACGTACATTTTTTTTGAGGAAAAATATATCCACAAATTTGTCCATTGCGATATTAGATGACATAGTATTAAGCCTCTTATTATTTTATTTTGAACTCCGGCTTAAGAAACTTAAGTAAACTGAAAGTCCTGCTAATGTTGTTATTATCCTGGGATTATTTTCAAATAAGCATATCCTATTGCTGATAATAGATTGTGATAATAGATGTGATGCAGTAGTGATAATAGATCATTAAAACGAAAATAAAGTTGATTCATTTATTGTTAAAACAATTGCTAATTGATATTTTTATAGAACTTGTTTTTTTTTTCACATTTACTGGCAGCCGTAACTCAATGTAATGGAAACGGTTAATAAATAGTAGATTTATAGAAATATATATAGTAGAAATTTTCAATTCGTATTATCTAAAAATGACAATAGATCACAAAAACGAAAATAAGTATGATCCCTTTTCCCTTTTGGGACGGAATTCGAATAGAATATCCCTAGCTGAAGTGGAATTAAGCAGGAAACAATCCGTGTATAAACACCATTTAATCCATATTAATTCCGAAATAGTTGGTTTGTTATAAAGGCTGTAGTGGAAATAAATTTCGTAAAATTAACTAAATATTCTTTACATCATTTTGAACAAAAAGTTTCCTTAAAATATATATCCAAAATGCAACCGTTCCCGTGGATCAGATCAAAACTTTTGAAATTTTTCTTAACAATAGGTAACTCGCATAACCGTGTTTGTTTCGATCGAACGGAGTTTGGTTTTTTGTTTAACTAATCTCTTAAGGTAGTATTTGAAAATAAAATGTAATATATTTTTAGCCACTGATTCCGATACGCCTCACCATAAACTTGGTTTGTTTTGCTACAAAAAAAATTAAACTATTCCATTATTGCCATTTGTTTTCAAAGTTGAAATTAATAGAACTAATTTTCCACACCATAACATATTTTAAACGATTAACGATATAATAAGAAACGCATAATTAATTATTTTATTAAATTAAATCTTTCAAACGTCCACCATTTGAGTCTATGAAAGCCTGACACAGTTTTAATCAGTTTTACAGGGTGATTGAAAAAGTTCTGGCATATTTCCAATCTGGTAAGCTGCAGCAAGAATACGTTCTTAATACGGGCTGTAACGTATCATTTTCTTATATTTTTTGTTATTTAAATGGTTACTAAAGTTACAGTGGGTCGTAGGTCTCGGATGGATTGCGCAGGCGCATTCTTCCAGGTGCCACCCAGTTCTTCGGAATCATAAAAGATAAAAAAACAAACCTTAAAACTGGAAAAAGGTTTATTTTTACTAAAATGACTCAGTAATAGTAATAACTATTTAATACATACAAACACAAGTTCAGAGACTAACATAAAAAAGAAAAATGAAAAAATAAACAATTATAACACAAAAGAAATCAATGTATCTGTGGCGTCCACAATTATTCTAAATAACTAGGCATATAAAGTAGAAGGGTTAATCTTAAACAAACAGTCTCATAGTATTAGCCCAGCGTACAAAAAAAAATTATCTTAAATCAACCTAAATTAAATTAAATGAAATCAAATTATATAGCGTTATTAAACGATTAGATAAATTGTGATTTGAGTAATCAATGATGAATATTAATGAAAATAATAATAAAAAAATAAAAAGTAATATCATACCTAGTCCTTCTGTGGTGCTGTTAGACTATCCAGCCTCTGGATTGTCCAGTTACCAGATGGTCGATTACTGAATAGTTCAGTATTGAAAACGCTTGAATCCCAAGAAGTCTGGAGCCTACAATGATCGGGGTCCAAGAAGTCTGTAGTCTTGAATGTCATGGACTTAGATGACTATAGTTCAAAATGACTGGGTCCCAAAATGGCTATGTCCGAAGGTAAATGGGCTGTAAAATGAACGGGGTCTAAAATGACCGTTGTCTAAAATGACCAGCGTCTAAAACGACCGGACTCAAAAAGACAGGGCCCTAAAACCGCCGGGCTCTAAAACTCTCTGCGAAAATACAAAAAGAATAAGCCTATGTAAGGCTTGGCCAGCTAATCAACATAAGTCAAATAGAGGGATTACTCAAGCAGGGCTATCAACGGTGTCAACTTCTAGATCGCTGTCCGTCCTGTTGGCGTGGAGACATGTGTTCATCACGGGGCGGGATGTTTGACTGCCTCGATACCAGAGTATACAAGATGGCTTTGAAGTAGGACCCGCGCAAAACAGTACTACCTGTAATTTCTAAACGCTACAAGGCTTCTTTAGACTCTTGTTCGTAAGGAACTTTTTTCTTCCAAATAATGCGAAGAATTGTTAATTATATGTATGATAGTTATTTCCCTTACATTCTGTATATTAATTTTAGTCGCACAGGTCGCACTTTCTGAATCAGCTCAGATAGTTGTTCTTGATCGTTTATGAACATTACAAAACATCCTTATATTATCCAGCAATTATATTCTTTTATTGTAATAAATCAAACTAAGTTACCATTTTAACTTTACTAAGCAAATAAAAGACATAACAATAACCAAAAAGACCCAACGATTAATTGATGTATTTCTATAATGCAACCAAACTTTTACTTTCAACATTTGGTCACCTAAAATATCACATAGAAAATGTCTTAAACTTGTCGAATTATATATGTACCTATTACTTTAAGCGCAATTTTTCAAAATATAATTCGTATTTATAACAAAATTATAACTACATAAATAAAACTAAGTAATAATCTCAACATTTTCTATATGTATAATTGTAAAAAAATTATATTCTGAATTTTATTTGATTTATTTCATATACTCTTGAAATCAGTACATGAAATACCACGGATATTACGTTATTAGTAAAATGATTTATTGCATTCATTAAAAAACTATTTAATGCATACTGCGCCGTTCCATATGGCCCTGAGTATCAATTTAGAGTTGCGTCCGAATGAGTTAAATATAGAAATAATGGTTTAGAATTTGTTCTGTAGCAGTACTGCTGCAAGAAACATGAAAAGAAATTATAAAGAATTTCAAGCAACAACAACAGTATAAGGTTAATTTTCTGTCCCAAAAAATAAGTTTAGGTAATAAATAAATTATGCTAGCAATGCTTAAAAGTTCAAACATTAGAATGGATAGACATATTCCGTATATATTAAGATACATGAGAGAATTACTTGAGTTAAACGCTTTCAATAACAAGATTGTTTCAGTGTATATCTCTCTAAAGAAATTATGTACGAAACAAAATTGTTTTCAGCGTAATTATATATTCTATGAACAACAAGATGGAATGGCAAATGGCAGTTCTTGCCAGCTTGAAACTGAAACTGAATAATGAATTCAGTTGCTTTCCGAGGCTGTGGCTGAGGTATGTTGATGATGTTATTGCAATTTTCGTCACAAAGAATGAAAATTTAGAAGAATGTATTAAGATCAATCCTTCTATTGGAACCTTTGGTGTGAAACACTCAACTTGAAGAGATTTACCACTAAACACCAAGCCACTTTTTTGAACTGCTCGACGGACGTTTCGCTAACCATGTTAGCATCATCAGGAGATGATTTAATCTGATTAAAATTAAATCATCTCCTGATGATGTTAACATAGTTAGTGAAACGTGCGTCGAGCAGTTTAAAAAAAATGATTTGGTGTTTAGTTAAACTATTAAATTTAAGGGAAGGTGGGATAAAACGGACCTTTAAGGTATATCGGTTAGAAAAATGACAATGTAATTCTGGAAATTATAAACTTTTATTTAAATAATCAACAGTCTTTACTTTTTCATAATCTAATCAAACGAAACAAAAAACAACTTTTCTTAGCAAAATAGATCATTAAAAAACATTCCGTTTACCCCGTCATGCCTAACCCTAAGGGCAAGATGGGGATAGCAGTCTCCAGTACTCAGTGTTCACAAAAAGAATAGATGTGAACAGAATCATCGTCCTTATCCGGCAGAACCACAGTGGTTCTGTGGATCTTCCACAGGATCTTTTTGGTGTTATTTTCTTTTCCTACACTTTTTGCTCTTTTGTTTTTATTTATTGCCTTTTTCTTCATATTGACCGATTTTTTACGTTTTTTTTTCAACAAGTTCCTGTTTATACGAAGATGAAGTAATAACTGCAGCCTTCCCTCCCTTAAAAACTTGTCTTTTTGTATTTTGTGCCATACGTAGATACGGCACCAATTGTTTTGGAGATACAAGGTTAAATGAGAAACGAAGCTCCTTGCTCTCCAGGCGTGTATACGGCTGGTGACTTTAAAGGTGCAATTACTTGGAAAGCTGGGGAAGGTTGAGGTGGTTCTTCAAAATTATCTATTGCAGATACCGGGCCTGATTGTGATTCTGAAAATTGTATTGAATCGGAAATAGTTTATGATATAAATGAAGTGCTTGGTTTCGGAAAAATTGTCAAGTTAGATGTGCTGGCTATTGGCAAATCCGAAGTCGGGGATGATTATTGAATATTAATTCTTGCAGACGAGGTGGTTGGTAATGTGTGACTGTGACTGCGTCGTTCGGCACAGTCATTGACGTTTGAGTTTCGCCAGTCTGTGGTTGTACTTGATTTATTTCGATATTTGTAGCTTTAGCGGTAATCAAAATGAAAAATATTAACGTGTAGGGCTAGCTCCCACACGCATTAAATGCATTGAAAGCTGTTGTCATTGTCACTGATCGAATAAAAGCTTCTTCAAAGAGTTCTGCTATATGAAACTGTGTTACCACTTGTCCTGGATGCAATCTTAACCATGCCATAATAGACTGGTCGTAAAAAGTGCTCAGTGGTCGCATAAATCCCACGTCTCTAGGTTACAGTTTGTGGGTTGTGTGAGAAGGAAAGTATATTATTATCATTCTGTTTTTACGAGTTTCATCTATAAGTGTCGTCGAAAAGAAGCAACACTGGACTGTCTTTTGAAGCTTTTGTGAATTCAATAAACTTTTTTAGCCAATTAAAGAAAATATCCGCAGTTATCCATCCAGAATCTGAACATTCAGCACAAACATTTGACAGAGCACCTGTTAAAAGTTCACGCTTCATTTCTTTTCTTGGAAAAATGAACAGGGGGTCATGTACGTACCTGCAGCAGTAAAGAAAATTTCAACTGTCACAGTTATGCCTCGCTCAGCAGACGTCAACGCTCCTACTTGTTTTTTCACCGGCTGTAACAATCACTTTTGATCTTGTTAACATAAACACTGATTTCATCACATTTATTAATTTTGTCGGGAGTAAATTTATACTCATCAAGTGTTTTCTCTAACAATTGAAAACTTTTTCTTACAGAGACATTATTGAAACCAACAGCTCGAGGTGCAGAAGTATTTTCCGGTTTTCTGAGACTCAAATCAGGGTGAGAATGAAAAAAAAACTTTTAACCGGTCTTTACTCGCTCTACTTTTTTCTTCATTGAATTTGTGATGTTTGTTGTAGCAGATAAACTGAATCTGTAATTCCAATGTTGTCAAACAAAACAGTCGACTCTCCATCTGCTTTAAATAGGCAACAAGTTTTTATTCTTCCCCTGGGTGAAAATCGTTTGAATGTGGCTTAAAGGAACTTAAAGGCACACTGAATACTTTTGTGGAAAGACTATTAGATGGTTTAGTAGTACAATCGAAGCTCAATCGGAATATCAAAATGGGTCCCCATCTTACCCAGTACCCCATCTTCCCCTACATTTGAAATCAAAAACAATGATATACTGCCAATTTTGGATGTTTTAATGAGTAGAAATAATTAAATTCAATTGGCATGCATTTCTAACGATTCAAGCCATTACTTTCATAACAAAATGGTTAGTTTAAACTTTGTGGTTCCCGAAGTGAATAGGTTATGGTTAGGTAGGTCAATTAATGTTGTCTTAAACCAAGATAATTATAACAAACAATTAAATTGATTAGGGATATGATCGAAGTGAATAGTTATACTAATAACATTGTATATAGATGAATTAGAAAACAAATATTTAGGAAATTATTGAAACAATTTTTGACTTTTCAAAACAAATAGATCACAAACAAATTCATGGTAATACTATTTTATACCCAATTAATACAGAATTAAAAATCAAAAAAGGGGTTAGACAGGGAGATGCATTATCGGCACTATTATTCATAATATCATTGGGTAGCATAATACAGAGAATTGAAAATATAGGAACATTAAATAAACATCTTGTACAGATAGTGGCATATGCGGATGATGTTGCAATAATTGCTAGAGAACAGAGAGAGCTAAAGCGCGTAATACAAATACTTGACCGCGAGTCTAAGAAAAAAGGGCTGGAAATAAGTGAACAAAAAACAAAGTATATGTACTGGAACGGAAATGAAAGAATATTGAGAAATTTGGAGTGCGGAAACTATAAATTTGAAGAAGTAAAAACATTTAAATATCTGGGGGTCATAATAGATAGAAGAAATATGGGACTTGATATAGAAGAGAAGATACATAAAGCATTCCATAGCAACAAGAAATTACTTAAAGACAGGAGATCGAGCACAAGGAATAAATTAGGAATATACAAAACAATAGTAAGACCAATAGTAACATATGCCGCAGAAACTGTAACACTCAAAACAAAAGTGGAAGACAAACTAACTATTTTTGAACGTAAGGTAATGAGAACCATAATGGGTGCAAAGAAAGTGGGAAACAACGAGTACAGAAATCTGATGAACTTTGAAATCGACAACTTGTTGGGAAGGGAAAACATAGTGAGAGCAATTAAAGCACAAAGAATAAGATGGTATGGACACGTAATGAGAAGAGACAGGGATACGCCAATAAGAGAGATAACAATATGGAAACCAACACATAGCAGACCTAGAGGGAGACCCAGGGTCAGATGGAGACAGCAGGTGGAGGAAAATATAAAAACAGTAAACGCAGAGGGATGGAGAGGACAGATCGCAGACAGGAGGAGATGGAGGAAAATAGTCGAAGAGGCGAAAACTCACCAACAACTATGAGAAGGGCAACAAGAAGAAATGTGGACTGATCCACCACACTAAAAGGATTTGAAGAGTTCCTTAGAAACAGCTACAATTTCAAATATGAAATGTATTAGCTTATAATAATAAAAATAATACAGTATTAGACAATATTTTGAAAAAAATGTGCATTAAAGTAGTATATAAATCATATAAGTTAAGTCTATCCAAGACTTAACTCCAAAGGATAATGTAGGTCAATGTGAAAAATCGGTGATTTACAAAATTAGTTGTCAATATATTGAGGTATGTTGGGCAAATTAATGATCCATACTAAATATATATTAAGAACATATGGCCCCTATTAGATATGGTAGAAATGAGAAATCCTATGTTGCCCAACATACGCTGGAGCCTGACCATAATATATTTATTGCTAACTTAACACTTGTTAAAAGTATAAATAATAATAGAGTTTTGGATACATATGAAAGCATTCAAATAGCAAAATTAAATTAATCTCAACTTTTTGAATTATTAATGTAACGCTTGGTTAGCTTCCCAGTTCATGATTTTTACATGGTTCATTAGATATGATTGGCATATAAATAGAACATAGTTTAGTTTTAAAATTATGATTGAATCATCTCCTGATAATGCTCTTATGGTTAGTGAAATGCGCGTCGAGAAATTAAATAAAGTGTTTTGGTGTTTAGTAGTAAATCTTTTTAAGTTTAATATTACAATGGATATAGAATTTCATTTTACATTTTGTTTCGTCAATACTACAAACAAGAAGCATTAAAACAAAAAGTTATAATATATAAGAACCAAAACCAAAATCATAAGACCGTTCAGTAGAATAAATCTCCAAGATATACTAAGTTTATTCTATTCTCTTGACCCATTTTTTATGGACAGTCACCCTATTAGTCCATTTCGTCCAGTTTTTCTATAGATTGCCACTTCTTTTTCCCTTCCCTATGATTTTTCTTCATGTTTTTTTGTCATGATTTCATCTATCCTCCTCAATTCTCATCTTTCAAATCTATTCTACTCTTCTATTTTATTCTCTTTATGTAATTTTCGCATTTATTTACGCTCCTCCCCTTGATTTTTCTTCAATTAAAATTTTTTTGTGTTGAGATTTATATGTCCGTAGAATCTTAATATTAACAACTTCATCACCTTTACTATATATTATAAATTCAGAATTTAAAATTACTCATGCTTTGGTATTTCCTTCCCCGGTTTTCTTTTACCCATATATTTTTCTTGCAATTTTGCCAAAAATAACACTCAATTTTTCTTAAATATTTTGGCATTTCGAATTTTAAATCATAAAACGATATTTTCTCACCTACTTACCGACATCCACTTGCATATCTTCTTTTCAACATATGTCCTTTCCTTTTAATAACATTTTTATTTTTCTTTTTTGACAGCAGATACATTTTCAAATAGTTCATCCTTTAAGGTTATTTAATTTATGCACTATAGTAGATAGATATACAAGAGTATATTTTTTTGGATTAGCCCAATTAATCAAGTACTGCATTGGAGGGTACGATTTTTGTACAAAAAGTTGCATAGCGGGTTAGTAAAGAATATTAAAAATATTCAAAAAGGAAAATTCATCCTTGTTCCACGCAAAAATTGACCATTCCTTCAGCCGCCTCCAAACCGTTAGCATGTGTCTCCCAAGACAGGTTTCTGACCTTAAGCCCTCATTAGTCAGGTTCGTACCTTTGGTCATTCCTCTAGTTGCTTTCGAACATTCAGCTCGAGCCCAAATGATGACGGCTTAAGGCCAGAAACCGGTTTCGGGAGACACCTGCCAATGTTTTGGGGACTGATGAAGGAATGGAAATTTTTACGTAAAGCACAGAAGAATTTTTTGTATTTTTGCTCAACGTATCTTTGTATCCTTTTGTAATATGCTCGACGAACTCACTAAGCGACTTTTCGTGCATGCCTGAGTACCTAGACAGGGTCTGGGTGGGGCGCGGACAGTTTCACGCAATCTGACCGTTATGGACGTTCACCACAGAATGACCTGAGCCACATTGTAGTACATCCTACATCCGGCATGGCCGATAAATATGGTCGTACCTTTGGTCATTCCTTGAGAGCTGAGCTGCTTTCATCTCGAGTTCGACTGATGACGGCTTAAGCCCAGAAACCGATCTCGAAAGATCCTTGCTAACACTTTGAGGGCGGCTAAAGGAATAAGCACTTTTGCGTGCTTTATGCGTGCGGGATTTATGTTTCCGGTATTTGCATTAACAGCTTTTGTTGAAAAGATCATCTGGTTCAGCGAATTTAGCACGGTTTAGGTTATTTATTATTTCATATTTCTGATTACGTGTTTGTACTTCTTCCATGCTATTTTCTGCCCTAATTATCTTCTGCTGTTTCCATGTTATTATCTACCTCTTCGATGTATTTTTCTGCCTCTTCCATATTTCTATTTCGTTTATCTCAACATATTTATATTGCTTGACATTATTCATGGATTATGTCGTCAATTAGTTAGTTGATCAGGGCTGTCATGTTTGATTTACCCAGTAATTTATTCCCTACCCAGTATTCATCCTCCTACCGCGCTTTTTTTTTCTCCATTGCTATATCATATTCCCTTTCAGACCCGTTATTACCTTGATTTGTTATTTCACCGTATTACATTGTCTTCTGAATTAATCATTTGAATACAGTTTGGATTTGCTATTGGACAATTTTTTTTCAGTTCGTTATTTTATCTTGGCATTTTTTACTTTTATCTCTTATTTGTAATGGTTAGTTCTCTTCATCAGTTAATTTCATTAATTTCTTAACATTACCCTTACTATCATTAAAATATGTCTGAACAACATTAATACAACTATTTGACCAGTGCGTACAGGGATGCGATTTTCTAAGTTCTCTCAAATAATTTCTTATTTGATGACTAAGTCAAGAGTCATGAATCATTATTTCATTATTCATGAACATATCATTAGTTTAATATGAATAAATAGAAGAAATATTTATAGAAATATATATTTTACGTAAATACACTTCACAAAGACCATTCACTAAATGGCAACTAAACTGCTATAGAGCTATTATCACATTCACAGGATCACATTCACATTTCATAGGATTACAATAGTATATCTGGAATATTCATTACTTCAACAGTAGTGAAGATTATCAGATAAGTCTATATCGATTATCCTTATTAGATTTTAAGCCTATATTTACCATTCTAAAAACCTGCAGGTACAGAGGTTGCAACCCACCAAACGGCGATAAACTATTTAGACTTGAAAGGGAGTTACGAGACCCGAAATATAAAGAACTGACTGTTTTTCATCTTCAATAATAACAATTGAGCATTTTAAAAACACACTATTTTGTACTGATATAACAATATAAGCAGTGAACATCGAATAAATGTTATGCATAGTAAACATTGTTTGCAAATCGTTATTAGATTTTATTATCTTGCAATATAGTTAAGTTGTTTATGACAAGATATAAACATTGAAAGAAAAATGACATTTAAATTATAAATACCAATTAATGTACTAAATAGAATATGATAGATTCACAAAATTAATACAAAACACTCTTGAATTAAGTATATTTTAAACTATTTCTTTCACTCATAATATTATACATTTTTATAGTTATATTTTATGTGAATGTGAAAATAAAGTAAAAAGACTGGTGGCACAGCCTTTGATCTGGTATAACGGTAGACTTCCCCTTTGGAGGGGTGGCATGTAAATATCCGATGTGTCTTCAGTACGAGTTTGCTCTCCCTACAGTCAATTTTTTTAGTGGGGTTTGAAAGTGAGTGAAACAGTGTTTTGTCAAGGACTCGGGTTTTCAAGTGGTTTAAGGCTTTTTTGATCTCTCTCTGGTGATCTCAACGTCTGCCTCAAGGACACAGAATATGCCAGCATTTTTACTGAAGGTTTCTTGAAAAACTTCAAAAAAGGAACATTTGTGCGAGACGGGACATCAAGAATGCCTATGTGCTTCATCCCAACAAGACACCTTACCACACAGCGATTTCAATTAACTAGTTTTTGGCAAATAAAATATCACTGTGGCTCGATATTCACCAGAAATGAGTTTTTGTGACTTTTTTGTTTTCCGTAGATTGAAAATTCATTTTAAAAGACACAATTTTGGAACAATGGAGAACATTAAAGAGGCCCTAATCTATCAGCTGAATATAATTCCTGTATCTGAGTTCCATAACTGAGTTCCATCTTCAGCGCTGTGTGGCTTCTCAAGGTAACTATTTTGAAGGGGACAATGTAAGACTGTAATTTGAACTAAATAAAAAATTATTTTGGAAAAATTAGTCCCATTACTTTATTTATTAGACCCATTATCAGCTACAAAACTGATCAGATCACTATATCAGACACAATCAGATAACAACATTAGTTTAATATCAGTTCTTACCCGTCAAACAAATAGGTAATTAAAAGTGATTTGGACTTTTCAGCAAAAAAAATTAAAAAATTGTTTTTAATATTCCATTAAACAAAATATTTCAATAGTGGTCATTTATAGTAGGAAACTAATGTCACTTAAATTTCCGGCTTTTGCTACTTTATAAATCATCACTCTTTGGTTAAAATCATTTTAAGGTAACAGCGTCACAAATCTTTTCTCCAAAAATTTACGGATCAATGAGACCTCCGGATGACTCTCAACACCACAACCCACAACAAAGACTGACTTTAATATAATATGGTAATTCGGTAATCCCTCTTTGAAAGAAAATATTTTCGTAGTCCTATATTATAACAGTTTTGTTTGTTTACATATCCGTTAAAAAAAAAGTTTAAACCATTAATATTTTTTCTTCAAAAAAGTTTTCCTTATTTTTTTCAGAATCTTATAAATAACGTTTGAGAAATCAATTCGCAATCGCTAACCGCACTTTTTTTTAATCTTCTTTAGAACCCTCCATTTCATCAGTTTACAACGAGCTTAAAAACGATAAATTGTAAAAACAAAATAGTCTCCTTACGTGTTCATGCAAAGTTTTGCACGGTCAATTAAGTTGATGAATTAATTTTTGAGTACGGTCAAAGATACGTCCTTCAGGATGATGGTGGACGCCTTTTGAATGGCTTCAATGTCGGCATAACACTATTCTTTCACCGGCAAATGAAGTTTTTCGGAGAAGTAAAAGTCGCAATGGAGCCAAATCAGACGAGTTTGATGAATAATTGATGGTTAAAATGTCATGTTTGGTAAAAAAATCAGTGATGAGCGTGGAGCGATGGGACGGCGCATTATCGTGCAACACGAGCAAGCTGCTTTGTTAACGGTATTGTGGCCGCACATGGCGAATAAGTGATAACAAATGCTTCATAGCTTCAAGATAAAATACAGCATTCACCGTTTGACCAGGTGGAATAAACTCCTTGTGCACAATTTCCTCCAAATCATAGATACAAATCAACATTGTTTTGATTTGTGACTTTTCCAGAGGCCTTTTTTTCGGATTTGGCTCGCTCGGGTACTTCCATTAGACACTTTGATGCTTGGTTTCTGAATCACATTAAAAATATCACATCTCATCACCAGTAACAATGTTGCACTTAAAGTTTTGGTCCGTTTTCGACTCTTTAATTAAGTCCTTGCAATGTTAGATTCGGAACAATCTTTTTGTCGTCAGTCATTTATGTGGAACAACCCGTGCACAAACCTTCCGAAGCTCCAAATAATCGGTCAAAATGTGATGAATTGAATCTTTGGCGACACATGTTCAATTCGATTTCCATGTATCGCAACGAATATTTTGGCTGATTTTTTCATGCCATTCATGCAAAATTTCAATGTTACTTTCAGTAACCCCGGAATTTTTCGGACCAGGATGTCCATCGTCCTTGATGTCACGACCTCCTTTGAATCGTTTAAACCATTTGTGGACTCTGCCAGGGCATAAACAATCTTCACCATACACTTATTTTATTAATTTACACATTTTGGTGAATGTTTTACCAAGTTTTAAAAAAAATTTGATACCCATTGCTCCAAATTCACTTTTCGACCGATGATATAAATACACTGACACTTTAAGCGCGATAACTGTGCTTCTAATGACCTGAATGTCACGAACTTTGTCAGAACGTCAGTAAAGGATGCACCATTCCAACGCTTACTACCGTCAAAAGATGGCTTCACTAGAAAAACCTATGTTTAAAAAGACCTGTTATCCGTGAGACGCACCTTGTGTGCCTATATATACATATATACATATATATATATATATATATATATATATATATATATATATATATATATATATATATATATATATATATATATATATATACAAACGAGTCGCCAGCGGCGCTCCACATCCAGGCATGGCCTTTGTGGTAAACAAAAGGATAGTTAATTCTATTAAGGAAATCACCCCCATAAACAATAGATTAATGACAGTGCGCATACAGTGCGCTAATACAAAAACCCTATGATCAACGTACATGACCCTACAAATGAAGACAACAACAAAAACCCCAAGCCTACAGAGAAATTCTGCGCAACACTAGAGAAGGTACTGGCAAAGGTCCCAAAGGATGACATCAAAATTTTACTGGGCGACTTTAACGCACAAATTGGTAGAGAAAAAATCCATCAGAAAACCGTAGGCAAATTCGCCGGTTACAAATTCACCAACAAGAACGCCACAAGACTCATAGAACTATACCAACTGAATAACCTGAAGATAATTTCAACATCCCTCAGAATATCTCCACGAAAACAGAAGACATGGAGATTGCCTATACAACAGATTGGTGAATTCCAGATAGACCACGTTGCGATCTCATACCCAGAACAAAGGGCGATCCAAGATATCCAAGTCCGCAGGGGCGTGAATATCGACTGAGACCACTACCTAACACGAATAGAAGTAAAGTTAACCCCAAGGAGAATTCATCAGAAGAAGGCACACCTACAGAAATTCGACACAGAAAGATCAAGGAATCCAACATAACAGAGGAATAGGAAAAGGAACAGGAAGACACATGGGAAAAATTCCACAAAAAAAATTACACAAAAAACACAGGAACTGATGCAATTGGAAAAGAACACAAAACACCCTTGGTGCACTGAACAAATGCACTGAACAAATATTTAACTAAAAAACAATACTGAGATACAAAACTGTCAGAAACGTCCCAATCATTTGCACATTCGTGGACTTGAAGAAGGCATATGACTGCATTGGCCGAAAATCTTAGTCCACAAAATACTACGATTGACCAAGCAGACACTGAATGACACAACCTCTAAAGTGAAATTTATGGAAGACATTTCCGAACCCTTCCTAATTAAAACCATAGTACGCCAGATGGGTTATACCCACTCCTCTTCAGCCTGGTACTGGACAAATTCATAAGGGAATGGTAAAAAGAACTGAAAAATCAAACAGAGTCCGCAGAGCAAGCAAGTCCTCAAAAAACCATGCAGAGAAAGTCGGCCTACAAATCTCCTTTCAAAAAACCAAATTCTTCTACTCAAAATTAGATGTCCAAAATTTGAATACCAAATGCGGTAAGATAAATAGGGACTGACACTTCAAATACCTGGGCGAGATCTGCGAATCCACAGGAGGAGAGAAGATAGCACAGAAGACTCGATTACAGAAATGAAGAGGGCATACGGCAAAACATATAATATCTACAATAAGAGATGCATATCCCACACACAAAAATAAGACACTACAACACGATAAACAAACCAGAGCTACTATACGTAAGCGAGACACTTATACTTCACACAAAAAGCGGCATAGAAAACATACTAAAAGAAGAACATAAAATTATGAGGAAAATTCTAGGCCCAAAATTAACAGAGGAAGGATACAGATTACATTCTAGGAAGACCACAGATAGAATATCCAACGTAGCGGCGGACATAAGAAAAAGAAGGTTGAAATTCTATGGACATATCAGCAGACTCCCACCGACAAGACTTACCAACAAAATTCTTACATACATGCAAGGGGTCAAGTCAACAGTACCACGGATCGCACAAGTCAGAAATGATCTGGGAAAGGCACAAATGGATCCGACAGAGATTGAGGAGAGAAGCACGTACAGAAACAAAATACATATGTGGAACGTTGCATGAAATAGTGAAGTTTTAGGGAGATCTGGGACAAGGTGGACGGAGGAGAGAAAGATAATCCACAAAGAAAGGATGAGAGAGGTGTGCAAGATCAGAAGGGACACTTAATAATGAGTCGGAATGCTTTGTGCGTGATCAGACCGAGTCTATACGCACCTAATAATAATAATATGTGTGAGTTTGTGTGTATGCGCGTGTGCGTCTGCGTGTGTGCGTGTGTGCGTGTGTGTGTGTGTGTGTGCGTGTGTGCGTGTGTGCGTGTGTGCGTGTGTGCGTGTGTGCGTGTGTGCGTGTGTGCGTGTGTGCGTGTGTGCGTGTGTGCGTGTGTGCGTGTGTGCGTGTGTGCGTGTGTGCGTGTGTGCGTGTGTGCGTGTGTGCGTGTGTGCGTGTGTGCGTGTATGGGTGTGCGTGCGTGTGTGCGTGTGTGCGTGTGTGCGTGTGTGCGTGTGTAAGTGTGTAAGTGTGTGCGTGTGTGTGTGTGTGTGTGTGTGTGTGTGTGTGTGTGTGTGTGTGTGTGTTCGTCCAATTCAATATAATGGTAAAAAAAATCAAATAGAATTTTGTTGCATTTTCAAAAAAGCAAAATTATTTACCGTGTCCCATACATATTCGATTAAGCAATTTTTATTTATAAAACATTTTTGTCCATTAGCATTCAAGCGACCGCGTGGTGTCGAATCGACCGCACTTAATACATTTTCAGTCATAAAATCTTACATCTACTTCACAACTATTTCCCTTCTTTACTAGCTTTTTATAGGATCACTATATAGACAAAAGAATATATATCCCCTTCCTGCGCGCCGTCCGTAACGTACATATAGCATTTGTTTTAGTTACAACGTAAACTTCGCGATTGTACTTTTTACAATATCGTTTTTACAAATTATATTTTTTGTTATTAAAAATGGCTCGTAGGTGAAGACCAATTAGTGAAATGGACAAAAAAGCAAACATGTATTCGACGTCAAGAAAAAATATAAGATCGCCTTTGACACTCTTTTTTTGGTTTCTAGATATTGCAGGAATAAACGGCATGGCAAGTAATATTGAGGGCAAATAAAGTAGTTTTTGAAAGAAGGCGAAAATATTTACGTAAATTGGGAATGCAACTGATAAAAGAGTATGTGGAGAAAAGAGCTACCGTGGTCATCGTAGCTAAGATGTACCTTCCGAGAAAATTCAAAAGAAAAATTAGGGACTACTTAAACATAAACTTAACTTAAACATAACTCAAGCAATGAATCAGGCATAAGTTCCAGTGCATGCAGAGGAAGTTGTAAATATGTCCTGGTAAAAAAAGAAGACAAGGCAGCTTGTCTCAAAAATATTTATCGTAATCCCACTACTTCTTTTGCAATGAATGTTACCATGATGAAGAGATTGATGATAAAGATAAAGAGATTGATGATAAAATAAACAAAACCCAAGATAACGAATTAAATACAGACAGATAATAAACATTTTTCTTACTGGTTCATTGATCTCATTAGCAAAACTTGCTAATTTTATAAATTTGATTTTATTTTACGTTTAAGTAATAGTTATAAAAATATAATAATCAGCTCTACAGGCCTAGTGATCCTTGGCTTCGAGTTCTTTCACACTTCTTTTCGAAGTCTCAGGGTCCAGAGCATCATTCCTCCAATCCCTCACTTCTACTTTCCCCAAATCATTTAGTACTTTATCCAGCCATTTCTTCCTCAGTCTTCCTCAATTCTCTTAACCCATCTCCCGCTGGACATCCTCGCTAAGTGCCCCAGCCATCTAGCTCGCTGCGCTCTCACCACCTGAACAATGATTGGTTTTTTGTACAGTTCTTCTATTTCTGTAGTTGTTCTTCTAAATTCGTTCTCAACTTTAATTCCTCCAAATATTCTCCTTCATAATTTACTGGGAATTTACATTCCCAGACTTCCAGCTTAGTTTCTTCCTTCTTCGTTATCTTCCATGTCTAGCACACATAGGTTGGTCTTAGTATTGATTGGTACACTCTTACTTTTGCTGCTCTTGTTATATTCTTGGCCCTTAAAACTTTTGAAAACATTCCTGTGGCTTTGCTTCCTTTTGCTAGTCGTTTCTCTGTTTCCTTTTCTTCATCCCCTTTACACGTTAGTGTTACTCTTAGATATTCAGTTTGTTCTACTTTCTCTATTGTATATTTCTTATTTCCTGCACAATCAATGACTAAATTAGGGGTGAGTCATCTGGTGCTATCTTTCATTACCATATATTTGGTCTTCTTCTCGTTAATTGTTATGCCATATTCTCTTGCCTTTCTTTCCAACATTTTGGAAACCTTTACTACTTCTTCCTTGGATCTCGCCATCAATACAATGTCGTCGGCTTAGGCCAATCATTGGTGTCTGGTACCATATATTAACGCCTTGGTATTGATGTCACTCTCCCTCAGAATCTCTTCCTGCACCAGATTGAACAGAACTGTTGACAGTGGATCGCCTTGTCTTAGTAAGGACTGAGACAAGAAAGGTCTGTAAAGAAAGGTCTTTACAATGAACTTCTCAGCCATTGCTCTATCGACTATAACTTTATTTACTGTTCTCCTGACAGTCATCTCCACCAACTTCCTCAACTTTTCCGGGACTTCAACTGCCTCATTGCTTGGAACACCTTTTCCCTGCTAATGGAGTGATATGCTTGCCGATAATCTATGAACAGCAAACGTAAGCTCAAATTTTGTTTAAAAGTATTCTGTTGAATCTGTTTCATGATGAATATCTGGTCGGTTGTTGATCTTCCTGCCCTAAACCCTCCTTGGTATTCCCCTACTTGTTCGATATAGCATTTCTCTAGTCGATCTTTAATCATCTTGGTCATCACTTTGTAGGTCACGTCTGGCAGTGCAATTCCTCGGTAGTTATCACATTCCTCCTTAGCTCGTATTTTGTGAAGGGGTATTATAAGCGCTTTATTCTATTTCTCTGGCATATTTTCTGCTCCCCAAATTCTATTCATTAACTCCCATGTTCTTGCCACCAAAGTATCACCACCGTGTTTTAAGATTTTTGCTGTTAGACTGTTTTCTCCAGCATTTTTGTTATTTTTTAACTGATTTATACAAACTTTTACTTCTTCTTTTGTAGGTGCATTTATAATTTCATGTTCTCCTCAGTTCCCTTCTTCACCAGTCTCATTTAGCGTCTCTGAAAAAATACATCTCCTACCAAGGATCCTCCTTGAGTTTTAAAATAATGGGGTCTCCTGGCGCTACTGCCTTTATTTTTTTTAACTTCCTGATAGAAACTTCTTTTCTCTTTATTAGCATATGATTCTTATATTTCTTTTAATTCACGTTCTAAAAGTTCTTTCTGCTACATGCGGTCTTGGCTCCCCTTCGCATGCGATCATATTTTTCTTTGTTGCTTTTCAGTAATCTCAGACGTGCTTTGTTTCTCTGCTCCAAGACTTGTTTATATTCTTCATCGAACCACCTATTTGTTTGATTTTTTTGGGTTCTCCCAGTATTTTTTCTGTTACATAACTGTTTCAATCCATACCCATTCCTTCACTAAATGTTCTTTATTGGGCTCAGTTCCTAGTTTTCCTTTAATTTCCGGTTCGAAATGCATTGCTGTTGTCCTATCCTCCAGTTTTGCTACATCATATCTCTTTAGTCTTCCCCCCTTTGTCTTTTCTTCTAGGTGGTATTTCCTAGTTCATTTCTGTTATAACTAATATGTGATCGATAACTAATGTGTGTTATAACTAATATGAGTCCCCTGAAACTTCTTACACCAGTAACGTTCTTTGCATGATTCTTTGTCTCTCCATTTGAAGCTATCCATGTTTCCTTATGTATGTTTTTGTGATCAAAAGCAGTGCTAACAATTTTTATGTTGTTCTCGAAAGTAAATTCTATCACCCTTTTTTAATTGTCATTACTAGTGGTGTGTATACTTTTAACCCCTGTTGTCTCCTTATATTCTTCTTCCCTCCCTACTTTGGCATTCATGTCACCTACCACATATTTTATCCTTTTTCATTTCCGGAACCTTTTTCATTTTTTTATCTAAATCTTCGTAGAACCTTATTTTAATGTCCGGGTCTTTTTCTTCGGATGGTGCATGCGCATTTATTATATGCATCTTTCTGAATTGGCCTCTGATTCTTATCCTGCACATTCTATCTGAAATCCCTTCGAACTCGATAACTTCATTTTTGAACCTGTCATTAACTATGAACCCTACTCCCAATATCCTCCGATCAGTTCCGCTATTCAAAAATATGTAGTCTTCCACCTCTGTAATAGTTATATCCCTTTATTTAGTCTCGTGTAGTGCCAAAATATCTACTCTGTACTTTCTCATCTCCCCAATGAGGTGTTTCAGGGCTCCTTCCGGAAATGTACCTCTAACATTCCATGTACCTATCCTAATTCTGCCTGGTTTGTTTTTTCCTATTTTCTTCCTACTTGCGTACAGGTTGCTTGCTTCCAGTTTCAATCAATTTCGTTGCTGGGTCAGGTCCATATTTCCGTCCACTGTCGCACTTGTTAGTTTTTCAGTCGATTGCTGAATTTCCGTTTTTTTCCAGCATGTTTTCTCGTTTGTTCCATTTCCAGGTTTGGCCGTTCATCACCAATTTCAGAAATCCTATTTTCACACCTTTTCCTCTGGCCCTTTCCTCGTTTGTCTTCTCTCTGATTTTCTTTTGAATACCTCATTCTTCTCTGGTTTGATCGTCGTTGATAAATAGTTTGTCGCCTGCCCTATTCTTTAACTTGTTTTTATTCTATATCACCTCTATATTATTTTCTTCGCTGCCAAGTTCCACCAAACATGTTTTCATACCCAATCTTCGTGCTGTTCTTAATATAGGTTTGACTCCTATCTCATCTTCTATAAACTTTCCCATCGCCCCTTTTAGAAGGTTATTATCTCCAGTGTCTATTGTCAGTCCCTATATGACTATATTTTTCTTCTCTCCTTACTTTCTAGCTTCTCTATTCTTTCATTGTTTAAATTTATTTCTTTCTTCAAATCATTTACCTCAGCCACCGCTTTTTCCCTTGCATCTTTATCTTGCATCCTTATTTCTTTCTTAAACTCTGCTTGTTTTTCCTTAATTATTTTATTTCTTCCCTTAATACCTTGGTATCTTCCCTTTGAGCCTGCTGTTCTAGCTTAATATCTCTTACATCTGCTGACAGTCTCTTTATTACTTTCATCATCTCCTTCAACATATCAACGCTGGTTTTTGGTGGGCTTCTATGCGTTTTTTTTTTAAGAGATCCTCCCATGATTATTCCATTATCGCAATAACCTCAATTACACGTATTGTTTCTAGTCTTTTGTTCTTTATTATTTCGCTTATGCTTGGACAATTATTTTGTATCACACTATACCTAGGCTCACACTGTCACTGCTTATACACTGTGGTTTATTTAAATCTCACTGCAAACCCCGTAAAACGAATTTAATGCAGGTGAAAAAATAAAAACACTTCTACGTTTCGGCACAGCGTTGCCATCCTAAGAGTTAGAGTTATGCTGCTAAAATGTTTCCTAATCCAAAGAGAACGTGTATACGTATAATTAAGCTTAAAATTAAGAGATAGGTAATAAAAACTGCTGTTTTTTTTATTACTTGGTGGCCCAAGTATAATTTTATAAATTCAATTTTTTTATATTTTGCAAAAATTTTTTGTTGAAAATTGCTTCTTAATTTAAAGTTAATGTGTTTAAATAAATAAAATCTATCTCAATTTTTTTGAAAGAACAAGCAGAGTTTAAGAAAGAAATAAGGATGCAAGGATGCAAGGATGCAAGGATGCAAGTTAAAGATGCAAGGAAAAAGCGGTCTTTTTGCTGAGGTAAATGATTTGAAGAAAGAATTAAATTTAAACAATGAAAGAATAGAGAAGCTAGAAAGTAAGAAGAGAAGAAAAATATAGTCACATGGGGACTGACAATAGGCACTGGAGATAATAACCTCCTAAAAGGGGCGATGGGAAAGTTTTTAGAAGATGAGATAGGAGTCAAACCAATATTAAGGACAGCACGAAGATTGGGTATGAAAACATGTTTGGTGGATCTTGGCAGCGAAGAAAATAATATAGAGGTGATATAGAATAAAAACAAGTTAAAGAATAGGGCAGGCGACAAACTATTTATCAACGACGATCTAACCAGAGAAGAAAGAGGTATTCAAAAGAAAATTAGAGAGAAGACAAAGAAGGAAAGGGCCAGAGGAAAAGGTTTGAAAATAGGGTTTCTGAAATTGGTGATGAACGGCCAAACCTGGAAATGGAACAAACGAGAAAACATGCTGGAAAAAAACGGAAATTCAGCAATCGACTGAAAAACTAACAAGTGCGACAGTGGACGGAAATATGGACCTGACCCAGCAACGAAATTGATTGAAACTGGAAGCAAGCAACCTGTACGCAAGTAGGAAAAAAATAAGTAAAAACAAACCAGGCACAATTAGGATAGGTACATGGAATGTTAGAGGTACATTTCCGGAAGGAGCCCTGAAACACCTCATTGGGGAGATGAGAAAGTACAGAGTAGATATTTTGGCACTACACGAGACTAAACAAAGGGATATAACTATTACAGAGGTGGAAGACTACATATTTTTGAATAGCGGAACTGATCGGAGGATATTGGGAGTAGGGTTCATAGTTAATGACAGGTTCAAAAATGAAGTTATCGAGTTCGAAGGGATTTCAGATAGAATGTGCAGGATAAGAATCAGAGGCCAATTCAGAAAGATGCATATAATAAATGCGCATGCACCATCCTAAGAAAAAGACTCGAATATTAAAATAAGGTTCTACTTTTTTTAAAGAGAGATTTTTTTTAGAGAGATTTGGTAAAAAAAATAGTAATTGCATTAGAAAGTGATCGACTTGTGAAATAAAGAATCCCTTCTTTCTATATATATATATATATATATATATATATATATATATATATATATATATATATATATATATATATATATATATATATATATATATATATATTCCAGTATACCTCGCCTAAGGTACTGGACGGGTACGTGGATACGGGTGGTCGGACGGGTGGTGGATAGTGAAAGTTCCATTAGATATTAATGGACAGCTGCGAATATCCCAAAATAAGCAGCCCCGAAGCAAGGCAAAAAGAAAACTAAATCCACTTAGCGTCTGACTTGTATCAAGCGGCTGAGTGGTCAGCGTCTGTTCACCAGTGGTGCGGCTGATATTTAAATTCTGGAACTAACCCCTCCAGTCTTAACCTCTGAACCGTCATGGTTCAAACCTTTAATTCAAAGTACAAGATGAAGCGTTCTAGTAATTACAAAATTACCCCAGGAGGTAGTCAAGCCTCTGCCAGCTTTGCTGGTACAACCAAACTTTCGGATCCTGGGGCGTCCGGGCTTAAACGCAAAATCTTTCAGAGGAAGTCGGAGACCTCTGGCCAACGTCTGAAACCAAAAACAAAAACTTTCTTTGGAACGGTAAATATCAATTCTCTCCTGCGTCCAGGAAAACTACACGAATTGGGGCGAACATTAAATCAGCAAAAAATCCAAATTTTAGCTTTGCAAGAAACCAGATTGACAGATGATAAAACCTTGGAATTCGGCAACTACAGACTTTTTAAAAGTAAAACGGACAAAAGAATACTCAAAAATACACCACATCTCGGTGTTGCTTTCGCTGTCTCAAGAAACATTCTTGGTTCTATAACAAATGTCCAGCCAGTAAATAATCGACTTATGACACTATCCCTCAAAAACTATACATTAATCAATGCACACCTCCCAGTTAATGAAGAAAATAAATCTAATCCTGAAAAAGTAAATAAGTCCTGGGAAATTCTAGAAAAGACTATCTCTAAAATTCCCTCTAACCATGTAAAAATCCTATTGGGTGATTTCAACGCCCAGCTAGGGAAAGAAAAAAAGTACAGGAAACTAGTCGGCAGTTTTCCCGCTCATAAATGGAGTAACCATAATGGTAGAAGATTGATTGAACTATGTTCGCAGTTTAATCTAAAAATAATGTCAATCCATTTTAAAAAGAAAATAACAAAACAAAACACCTGGAGGTGCCCAAACACGTACATGGGTGAATTTCAAATTGACCATGTTGCCATTTCGTACCCCAATTATAAAGAGAGAGAGAGAGAATTTTCAAGTTTAGGTCGCATCGATATCAAGATCATTTAGCGACCAGGAACTTTAACTTATGAATATGGAACTCACTTAAAAGACAGACATTGAATGGATTAATAAATATCACAGGTTATTAGTATCACAGATCAGTTCTATCACAGATGGCTTCTATCACAGATGGGTTTCGTCGCAGGATAAGCTATCACAGATGTGTTGATAAGTTTGATTTTGCTGCAAATAACTCACACTAGAATGAAATGTCGCTAGCAGTGACTAGATTTTAGTGAGATAGTTAATTTCTTTCAGATAAGCTAAGGTGTTAGATATGTTGTCTGAGCAAAGGTTTCGAGAAAGGTCCTGATTGAGGTCAAAAAAGGATCTGAGAGGGTATAATGCCGTGCATTCGGTAAGAATGTGCTTGACGGATAGGGGATCGTTGCAAAATTCGCAGAGCGGGGGACCTTCTCGTTTTAGTAGATATTCATGTGTAAATCTGCAGTGACCAATCATGAGTCTCATCCATTTTACTGTAATTTTCCTACTTACCAGATGTTCTGGTGGAGGTTGGGAGAATAATGGTTTAATATATCTCAGCTTATTGACTTTCTGTGGATCATCCCAGTAGGATTGCATTAAAGATTGCGAGAAGGATTTCACCGATGAGAGATGGTCTTTTGGATAGAAGCAGCGCATATAAGGTTGACCATGCTGAATGGAGTATTTTGCAAGTAAATCTGCTTCCTCATTACCTTTGATGGCCTTGTGACCGGGACACCAAACGAAGAGAAGAGAAGAATCATGTGCTATAATATCTTCTATAAGATCCATAATTAGCACTATAACTGGATGGGAAATGATGCGATTTTGGATCATGGATAGTGCATTCTTAGAATCTGAGAATATGATCCAGCAATTTGCGGGATTTAACTTGATATAGCTGAGGGATCTTTCAATGGCCACTAGCTCAGCGGTTAGTACACTTGTTGTGGCGGGCAACTTAAAGCCTGAGGAGGATCTGTCATGAACAAAGCCACAACCGACTCCATGGTCTGACTTAGATCCATCTGTATAAATTGTTTGGCATGGAGATTTGGACTGGATAATGTTGTTTATACTGGATTTGTAGACAGAAGAGCACGTAGATTCTTTATCATATTTTAGTAAGGAAAAATCAACCTGGATGGGATGTAATAACCACGGAGGAGTAGAAGTAGTGCTAATTGGGAGAGGAACTTGCAATTGGGTGTTGGACTCTTCAGATAGTTGCTGGAAGGTGCGTCTGAGGTCTAGGGTTAGGTTATGAGTGGAGGCTATTGGGGGTATTGGGGGAGGATGGAAGAATGACTGATGTCCAGGAATGAATGGTCTCTGCCAGAGATCCGTAGCATACTTTAAGAGTAGATACTTCCTCCTGATGGATAGGGGCTCTAAACTCATGATGCTATGTAAACTGGGAGTTGGGCTGGTGATAAAAGCTCCAGTTATAAGTCTTAGTGATGTATTCTGGATGACATCCAGTGAGCGCAGATAAGATTTGGGAGCCGTAGCAAAAATTATGCTGCCATAGTCCAGTTTGGATCTAATAATTGCTTTATATAATTTAAGAAGGCAGAGATGATCCGAACCCCAGTTGTGGTTTGAAAGCATCTTTAATATTCCCAAGTCGCGAGTACATTTAGCCTTCAGAGATTGGATGTGATCTTTCCATGATAGTCTGTAATCGAAGGTGAGTCCGAGAAACTTGTGAGACGAAACTGTTGGTAAAGTCTTGTTTTGAAGAGTTATTGAATGCAGACGGGAACATTTTTGTCTTCTGCAAAAATGCACAATAGCGGATTTTGTGGACGACAAAGAGAGACCTGTGGCTTTGGTCCATTTTTCCAGTGAGTTCAAGTTAGATTGGAGGATTCTTTCGCAGACTCTTGGATTGGGAGACTGGTAATATAGTAGGATGTCATCTGCGTATAATCTGTGAGTGATCGTAGGGCTAAGGTATCTTTGAATGTTGTTCATGGCTATATTAAAAAGGGTAGGGCTCAGCACTGAACCCTGAGGGACTCCATTTAGTAAGGGGAGTGGCAATTATAAAGAGATTTTGAATGTTCAAGTCAGGAAAGGAGCAAATATAGACACGGATCACTACTTGACTAGAATTAAACTTAGCTTAAAACCTCGAAAACTTATTCAAAAGGGGCTGCTAATACCAAAGTTTGACCCAACGAAAATAAAACCAGAACAGCAACAGAAGAGCTTGATAAACAACCTGCACAGAACTGGCAAGAATTAAAACAAAAAATTATTAAAACAGCCTTAAAGTTGGTCCTTTACAAAAACGTAGAAAACATCCGTGGTGGGATGAAGTTTGCGAGCAAGCAGTATTAAGCCGAAGTAAAGCATTCAAAGATTGGAACAGTCAAAAAACAGCAATAAACTATAAGATCTTTTTGGAAGTAAGAAAAGAAACATCGAAGCTAATTAGACAAACTAAAAGAAAATATGAAAACGATCAACTTAATGAAATAGAAAAAGATTTCCAAAAAAATAACACCCGAAACTTTTACAAAACATTTAAAACTAAATTAACAGGCTATCAACCGCAGAGCCTATGCTTTCAAAAGGAAAAAGGACAATTAGCTCTAAATAACCAAGACAATTGCAAAGCACTATAAATATTTTGAACAAATGCTAAACTGTCCTGAGCCCTTAAACAGATTACCAACACTGAACCCTAAACAAACAATCCCAGATTCATTACCACCGAATGAAGAGGAAATAATTAGGCAAACCAAGCGGCTTAAAAATAACAAAGCTTCTGATGAAGATCGAATCACTGCTGAACTTTTGAAATCCGCTGGTCTAGGTACAATCAAGGAAATAACCAAAATTCTACAAGAAGTTTGGCGAACCGAACGGATTCCGGAAGACTGGAAAGATGCTCTTATCCATCCACTACATAAGAAAGGAGATAGAACGGATGTAAACAACTATAGAGGAATATCTCTTCTCCCAGTTTGTTACAAGATTCTATCTCAATGTCTACTAGATAGAGCACAGGGACAGTTAGAACCGAACATTGGTGAATATCAAGCAGCTTTTCGACCGGGCAGATCCTGCCCTGAACAGTTCCTGAATCTAAAGTTGGTTCTAAGACATCAAAAACTGTACAATAAAAAACTCGTCTGTACATTTGTGGATTTCAAAAAAGCATATGATTCTATTGACCGCGAATCTTTATTCCGAATCTTGAAAGAACAAGGACTAGATCTGAAAACGCTGGCAATTATTAAAGCAACGTTAACAAACACGAGGTCAAAAGTTAAATTCATGGGTGACATCTCAGAGCCCTTCGAAATTAAAACTGGTGTGAGACAAGGGGATGGACTCTCGCCACTCTTATTTAACTGTGTTCTAGAAAAAGTAATACAGGAGTGGCGTGATGAAAAGTCGGCACTGAATATTGACCAGCCCATTAAACTGGGGAGAACCAACATCAAAATTGATTGTCTGGCATTTGCTGATGATCTAGCAATTTTAGCTCAAGATGTATTAACGGCACAGAAACAGATTGAAATCCTAAAAGAAACGGCAGAAAAGGTAGGACTCCAAATTTCCTTTGAAAAGACACAATACATGACCTGCAACAGACTGAGAACACCATTTCTAAAAGCAAAATATGGTAACATCAGACGAGTCTCTCAATTCAAATATTTGGGTAAAATAATCATGGAAAATGGGTTGGGAAAAGCGGCCAATAAGGGCAGATGTCAAAAAATGGAAACGGCATTGAGATTTACACAAAATATTTACAACAAAAAATGCCTATCTAAAAACACAAAACTGAGACATTACAACACGGTTATTAAGCCAGAATGTTTATATGCTGCAGAAACGCTCATTTTGAATAGAAAGAGGGACATCGAGGACATTGAAAAGAAGCAAAGAAAAATCATAAGAAAAATCTTAGGCCCCAAACAAATAAATAGCACAACATACCGACTTCGAGAAAACCAAGAAATCAAACAATACACAGATATACATAGCGATATGAGAAAAAGAAGACTTAAGTTTTACGGGCACATCAAACGGATGAATCCGAGTAGGCTAACTAGACAAATAGTCGAATTTTATGAAAATAGGAGTAGAGCTAAAGTAGAAATAATTAAATGGATTGCGGCAATTAAAGAGGACCTAAGATCAGCAAATATTACACAAAGTGAAATTCAGGATAGAGACTGTTTCAGACACAAGGTTAACGTTTGGAAGGTTGGCCAGAGAGAAAAATGTAGGAAGACTGGAACAACTTGGTCTGACGAAAGGAAGAAAGCTCATAGCGAAAGAATGAAATTAGTATGGGCTCAAAGGAAGGCTAACAACAACAAACGCCTCTAATTGTACTTCGTGTGGTCCACCAGGGTCCACACGTGAATAATAATAATATATATATATATATATATATATATATATATATATATATATATATATATATATATACACAGATATATATATATATATATATATATATATATATATATATATATATATATATATATATATATATATATATATATATATATATATATATATATATATACATTATATATATATATATATATATATATATATATATATATATATATATATATATATATATATATATATATATATATATATATACATTATATATATATATATACATTATATATATATATATATATATATATATATATATATATATATATATATGTATGTATATATATATATATATATATATATATATATATATATATATATATATATATATATATATATATATATATATATACATATATATATATATATATATATATATATATATATATATATATATATATATATATATATATATATACATTATATATATATATATATATATATATATATATATATATATATATATATATATATATATATATATATATAAAAGTATACCTACTTTCTATTTTTCAGTAAAATCAACAAATCATTGAATAAATAAATAAATCCAAAAAAAAACGAACATAAAAAAGAGAGAATTTTACTTTTTATACCACGATCATTTATTTTGTGTAAGTCAATTTTATGCTCTTGTCTTCGCAATTGTTTTAAGGAAACGGAAATCTTTCAAGAGCAAATTATTATTGTATACTTATTATTGCAAATACAATTATTAATATTATTAATATAAATATTTTATTGGTAAGTTTATTTAACAGCTTTTCATTATAAAGAATTCAAAAATAAGTGAATATTATAATAAATTTTTTTCCACTGGTTTGAAAATAATATATTTATATTTTTCTTCTTTCTGTGGTGCTATAACCCATTAGTGAGTCTTGACCTCCATCAAACTACGCCTACAATCGGTTCGATATATTGAATCAATCCAATATGAGGCTATGTACTATGCACGCAAACAAAGCAATGAGACTAATGGCGTAGCGCTCGAACTGGAACATGGTTGGATACATTTTTTAAAGGAAGGATGCATATTCAATAACGGTTTGAACTCCGCAGAGTCATTTGATTATACGTTGCCATTATTTTTGTAAACCGGATTTTTCTAGTGCGTTCTGAAAATGAGTGACAACAATTTCGAGCAACCATGCAGTATCTTGGGCACGACGACTTGGGCACGACGACTTGGGCACGAAGACCGTCAGAATGATTGGAGAAGAGTTGACACTCAACTGTTCATCTAATTTTCACCAATTAGTTGGCTATGAAGAAAATCTACGCGAAAATCGTTCCGAAAGACCTGGCAGAATAAAAAAAAAACAGGAGGGAAATATGCCTAGACTTTTTAGGGCGGATTAAAAAGTATCCTCATTTTGTAGAACGTATTAATGCCGATGATGAATCTTGGATTTTTAAATACGACCTGGAAACGAAGCGCCAGAGCAAGGTATGGCACACTCAAATTTCACGACGGCCAAAAAATGCTGGAATTAGTAAATAAAAAATCAAATCGGACTAATTTTCTTTTTAAAACAGAAAATAAAAATGTTTTATAAGATCTATGACTCTTCTATTTAGTATACCTTTTTATTTTATATTTAGATAATTTACGAAGGGACGTAACTTCGATGCTCCCCCTAGGCACCCTTTCCGGTTGGTACGTCCCTTGCGGAAATGATCGAATGATTCACATAATATAACTTGAACCTTTGCCGTTGGATTGTGTTGAGTATTTGCAACTTCCCTCTTCTACCTAAAAAGGTTGAAACAGCGATCTCAGGCTATAATTGTTCCTTCAATCGTTCTCAGACTCGACTCGACTCGAACCCGACTGACGTTGGCTCTAAGGCTAGATATCTGACCTCTGGATACTTGTTGATGTTCTGGTGTGGTGATTGCTGATGCACGAGCACCCATGTGGAGTATGTAAATCCGATCGTTTGTGTCCCATTTGTTGGAACATTCGCCAAGGTCACACTTGGCATTCTCAATGCTTGTTTCAAGACAGTCATATATAAATATATATACATATATATATATATATATATATATATATATATATATATATATATATATATATATATATATATATAATATAAAAGAATAGTATATTGCTATAGATAATTTTATATAGTCATTTTAACAACTCCTTGTTGAAAGTAACCATAACAAATCAATTAGAAAAAGCATACAATAATAACAAAAATAATAATTTAAATATTTAATTTACTCCTCTGAAATGACAGCATCTGCAACAAACAGCCAGCCAAGAAAATATTAACGTTGCTGTCATCTTCATTGTTAACAAATTGTTAATAAATTTTATTAAACGGTGTGTAATTAAATTGTCTATGTCGAGATTTAAATCATTCAAACAATAATGATACCTAAACAATGAAGATATCTAAACAATAAATGTGTAGCCTATTAAAATTTCTAAATATAACTGAATGATGTTATTGACATAATCGCAATTACTGTATTAAATCGGGTATATTCAATATATAAAAAGCATTATGATTATTTGTACTTTAATGTATTATAAGTAGTTTTATCAATTGTGTTTTACAAATATAATATATAGTTACATATAGTTACATATGGTTACAACGAATAAAATAAAATATATTAATAAGAAAAATAATGGATTGCCACCTATGGAAACCAACCCAAGAGGAAACTCGTAAAGGAAATCAAATAATGATCGGAAGATTGAAATAATGACACATATAAATGATACAAATTGATGAAAATTGACAAACGAGTGAAAAAAGCATAGCAAAATAACATGTAAAGTGAATACATAGTATAAACTGTAGGAAGCATGGGAGAAGGATCAATTAGTCAAACGAAACAGAGCTTGAATTTCTATTATAATATCATGTAACACTACCCGATAGCATCTGTTAATAATATTAACTATACATTCATAGCGAATAGGCGGGGGATGAAACCAGTGAATAATTTTTCAAGGTAAACACATTGGATTTGTCAATATTATTAATTGACCAAAAACGCTTCAAGCAGAGTTTCACAAACCATCAAAACATATTAACTGCTAGTCAATATATTGATTTTTTTCTATTCGCCTAAGGTTTCAAGATGCACCGTTATAAGTTGACCCGAAGGGAACTTATTTAGTGGGTTGGTATTTTACTGAACTAACTAAAACCAATTCCACTGGCCGTGAAGCTATCGTAGATTAATTCTTCTACTGGAATCCTTAGTATTTCACCCCAAAACTTCCAATAGAAGAATTAAGAACCACTTTAACATTACCCGCTGACTTTAACCTCATATTAGAATGTAACAAAAGTATTTGCGTTTTTTCCTTTGTTTATATTTAAAGGATTATATTTAACCCCTCTGAGATTTAATTCGATTTAAACTTTTTGTTCGAACTAATAAATATTCGTTTGTCAGTATTAATGTGATTCCACTGCGATATATTCAGCTGACGGTTTTTATCAAAAACGTTATCATCGCTAACATCTTTATCGCTACTCAAGGCATGAACCTAGCCCAAACTGAGAGCACGCTGACACAAGATCTTCACACAATTAACACTTCGTATCTGGGTGTCATCCTGGGTCGAACACTTACCTTTAAGAAACAGTTGGAAAATCTATCTGCAAAAGTTAAAACTAGAACTAACCTAATCCGAAAGCTTGCTAATACATAGTGGGGAGCTAATGCTGAGGCCATTAGAACTGCCGCATTGGTTCTAGTACACTCCACAGCAGAATACTGTGCACTTGTCTGAGCTAATAGCTGCCACACCAGACTTATTGACACGCAGCTGAACCGGGCCATGCGAACTATATCTGAAGCCATACGATACCAACCCATTAGTGGCTGCCCGTTCTGAGCAACATTGCACCGTCTCAAACCAATCGCCTAGCTGCCCTAAAGTCACAGTTTGGTAAATGTAATGGCAATTCCACTCTTCATATCCACACCTACGCTACTCCTAAACACCAAAATCAAATATTATTATTATTTCATATGACATATTAAGAATGAATGTAAGATCGAGTATACAACAAACCAAATATAGAAATACAAACTATTACTACACTAAATCTAAAATAAGAATACAAACTATTACAATACTAAATCTAAATTAATATATTAAACAGCTGAGGCAGATGCTCGGTGTAATTCGATGAGACCATCAACGAAGAATCTTCGGTGATATTCGTTTACTATGTGGTTCATGGTGTGCTGATCTGCACCGCACTCACAGGAAGGACTCTCGTTTCTATCCCATCGGTACATTAAGTAGTTATATCTTCCTTGGCCACTTCGGAAACGATTAAGATGGACCCCTTCTCGACGAGATAGTTCGAAGCCGGGGACACGTTCTGATAGATCGTGTATAAGGTATCCATTATGAGGGGTCTTAAAAACAGAGATTGAAGCCCAGACACATGCCCGCGGTAACCACCAACTGGCTGATTGACTTTCACTGCAATCAACACTGCAGCCAACACTGCAACACAACAGCCAACCCACCAGGGTTCATACTCCCTAGAAGACTGTGGTACAATCTAAACAGGATCCGAACAGGTATCGGAATCTGCAACCACAATCTGGCCCAATGGGGAGCCGCGGAAAGCCCGAGATGCGATAAATGTAATGCTGAAGGGCAAATGATTACCCACTTCACCTTTAAAGGCCCCGACGTATGCTTCAAAGGCTCCTTTCAAAATATCCACGACTTTAATGATAAACCATTGAAATAGCTATACAACTGCGACCTGCGCCTGTGATATAAACCTGTAGTATTATATTTATATTTGTTTTGATTTCCTTGTAATATTAATTATTAGTGCTAGTAATACCCATAATTTATTGTAAAACTGCAATTTGTATCAAAAACGTTAAAATAAGTTGCGAAATTAAAGCAATTTTAAGACATTATTTAATAAAAGGCTTCAAAGCGACTAACGCACTTATGAGATTTGCGAAGTAGAGGTACCAATTCAATCAGTATCGCTCAGCCCTGGTTCAAAAAATGCTAGGATGGAGATATGAGTCTTGAAGTTAAGGGAAGATTAGGTCGTCTACAATCTCTCGATGCCAACATTTTATAAGCAGCTGTGGCTGCAACTCCTAGATCAAGCACTAGAAAACTTTGAGAGGAATAAGGATTATCCCACACTATTTTTAACCGGCATTTGCGAGGCTTAAGAATGGTGCCAAAAAGCTCCATTCATATGCGAGAAGAATATTTTTTCTAAATAGTAAACAAATAAATGCATCAAAAACGCAAATACTTTGGTAATACCCTAATATTTACTATATCGTTCCATTGCTTTAAACTATTATTGCCGGATATAGCGTAAAAGTATCCGATTTTCAACATTTCTCATGATTTTCGTGAAGGTATAAAAACATAAATTTGTAAAATACGATGCCAAAGCAACAAAATTTGTATATAACAAAAATAAATTAAATGACTAAATAAACTTGGATTACTGTAATAATTTTCAAAGACTACTCAAGCAGATTTGATATATACTAATAACACCCAGTACACATATTTAAATCAAACTAAAAATATATTCAATGCATAGCATATCTTAAACACAAGAAATGATGCACATATGCCTTTTATTTACTCTTATTTATATAACTCTTATTAACATAGATAGCTCTTACTCTTATTTAATGGTCATATAATACAGGTTTACAGGAAAAATATATTTTGGGTCCTAGGATTTTAGAACTGGTTTTAGCTATATTTGTGGTGATAAATCTAAACGTGAAATCAGTGTTTCTCTATCTGCTCTACTTTTTTAGGTACATCCACTTATACATCAATGTTTTTTTTTTTTAATTTAATACATTCAAGTATGGATGTATACCCACCAAATGTGCACCCAATGGCCTTGCGTCTTGTGCCTTGTTGCCTGGGACAACAGAGACAAAACACACAACTCGGTTAGAAAAGAAAGTCCAAAAAGAGATAAGATGGACGTTGGATAAAGAATGACATTAAGGATCCCTTAGTTGGACGAGAGAAAATCATTTTTTCCTCCTTTGCATATCGGAGCATTGCATCGTAAACAAGATGCTTAACAGTTCAGATCTCTTGGGAATGAGCATTAAGGTGCACTATTTGCATAGCCACTCAGACCGTTTTCCTCAAAGAAGACATACCGTGAGGAATTTAAGGGACACCAGTGAAAAACAAGGTAAAAAATTTCACCATGACATTAAAACTATGGAGGGCCGCTACCAAGGAAGATGAGATACGCACACGATAGCAGATTACTGCTGGAGTTTAAAAACGGGCTGTTCCAAATTCCATTCAATAAAGTCACGGAAAAGAGGTTTCTGAAGTGTTCAGTGACTAGTTGGTTTCATCGATGACTTTTTTCTCTATCTTTGTATATAGTAATATTTGAATAATATAATAATATAAATTCCATGTTTAGTTTTTTATTTGATCTATGGATTTAATGTATATATCACTAAAATCTGATGTCTTAGAAATTTGAGCTCCTAGGCAAAAACGAATGTCATATTTGAATTCTGGGCATCAAATTCGTAGGAAATAAATTTCAAATACCCCGGCACCAAAACAACTGTTGACATTTAACTATATAATTTTGAACGACTTTTCTTTACTACAGATCCACTGATTATTATTATTCCCTAAACCTAAAGAATATTTACGAAAAACTAATTTCTTCTGAAACCAAAGATTTAATTACTAGTCTGAATAGATTGGTAATAAGAAACATAAAATAATGTTTCTCAAGAGTGTCGAAGGACAAAAAATTATTAATTTTCCTCCAATTCTATGCTAACATTTAACAACAAATAAAACAAACATACCTGCATTTTATTTTTTCGGGTCTATTTATGCTGTAATTAAACATTTGAGTCATTAAATTAAAAGTACAAAGGCAATTAATTACGAGAACATTTTTTTTATCTGTTATTCCACAGGTGTGTAAGATTTTGTGGAATATTAAAATTCTACAGACTTTTTTTATTAAGAGACACTCAATGGAAGAGTTATATAATGTAAAAGCCCCTCGTAATCATATATTATCGTCATATACTGCTGACACTGCAGCTATGCTTTGTATAAAAACAAGATGGACAAATAAAAATATTGAATTATTCTGAGTTGATCCAACGCAAGTGACGTGTTTCTTTTCCCTTCGTCAGCACCAACAAACAAATCCTCCAAAACTTCAGGGTTTTTAAAAACGTTATACTCGGTCAATGAGATATAACTGGCGCAGCCGGTAGGATTAAAATTCAAAAGAAAGAATCCAGACTACAACAAACGGTTATACGAATTCAAGTTCCACTATAAGATTAACTCACGCGAACGAATTTTTCTTCACGAGTTCTAACTTCCACAAAAGTTTTAACTGGCAGTCTAATTTCGGGACGTGTTTTGTAAATAGTGTCGATTTAAGGCGATAAAACACGGTCTTTTTCCAAAGTCTACCCGACGAATCTACAACATCAACGACAAGAGAAGACGAGAAGATCCACTTCAGTCAGAATATTCCAAGAAGTCCCTTCAAGTGAACATTGGAAGACTTCAAAACAGAAAGTTATTCAAAAGAAGATTGGACAATCTTCAAACCAGGCATCAGAAGGAGGACAAAAATCTCCAAATTCTATGCGATTGGAGAGGACAAGCATCGCTAAACCAATCATAGTTAAGAAAGAAACCATCCTCAGTAAAGGAACCCAAAGCGACAATCTCGCGAAAGAAAGCCGCATCCTCACGAGAAGGAAATTCAAACATCCTCAACAATGGAACCCAAAGCAACAAACCAAGATAACCCAAGAAAACCCAAAGCATTCAACACAGCAGACACTCCTCACCCTCAGCAAACCCTCAAACACAACAGATTTCTGGATGAAGATACTACTGTAAGCACTTTTCTTTTAATTTAATTGTGGAAAACCATTTCTTTTCATAAAAAATCATCTATTTTTCATTTTTCTATTTTTTTGTATATACGACAAAAACTTTCAAAATATATTTTCGAGTTATAACTATCGTAACGAGAAATACTGACACACATAAATAACTATAATTAGCGCAATGAAATTTTAAATAATATCAAAATTGATCTAGAAATCGAAAACTTAACGAATACCCTATCGAATCTTCAAATTAAAAAATTAAAAATGCCTGAAATAAATTACAATCTTTTAAGATATCAATCAGGTAACATTCCAAAATTTGATGGTAATCCAAACATGTTAAATCGATTCTTAAATTCATGTGAAAATCTAATTAAAGCTTTTCAAGACACAACAAATATAAACGCACAAATAAATATTTATTTTTCCAAGGATAGAAATTCGGTCTTGGGTAAATATCAAAAATACACTCATAAATTGTTTCGCACATCAACGATCTATTGATTGTTTAATTGAAGACTTAGTAACCCTAAAACCTTTAAAAAACGAAGCACCAACAAACTTTAGCATGCGAATACAAGATTCCAGAAGGTTATTATTTTCAAGATTTAATGGAACTAATGAACCAAAAAACAAACAACTAATCAAAATTAAACATTTTGAAGAATTAGCTTTAAAAACATTCATTAACGGCTTACCCTATAATATGCAGTTAATTGTACGATTAAAAAATCCGCAATCAATCGAGCAAGCCTTAGCATTCGTTAGAGAAGAAGAAAAAATCTTATATTTCAAAAACCAATTCTATCAAAATACAACGAAATCGTTACAACAAGTAAAATGTAGCTTCAAACCCCAAATTTCATCTAGCAGACCAAATTTGCCAAATACAAATAATCTTCAACAAATTATGCGTTCACCAACGAACCAGCAATAAAATCAATTTCCAATTTCCCAAAATCAAGTATATGCAAGACAAGAATACCCCCAACAACAATTCTTCAAATCAAATTCAATTTAGGCAAAATAAACCTAATTCAATGCTATCCAAAGTTGAACTAATGAATACGAGATCAGAAAACACTATCCTTCATCAAAACATATTAGCTGATCAAACAGATCAAAACGACCAAAATAACAACGATTATTATAATCCTGTTGACAAAAATGATCAATATTATCCGCAAGATGATCAAACTCACAATCAATATTATCCCCAAGATAAATCCCAAGTGATTATCAGAATGATTATTCAAGCGAAAATCCTGAAGATCAAAATTTTCAAACATTCCACACGAATCAAGAAACAATATAGCATATCTAAATAACTATTCGATCCCATTACCCTATATAATTATTCCTGAAAACAATACAAAACTTTTAATCGATACAGAAAGTACCAAAAGCTCTATTAACCCAGATTTAGCATGTCACTATTTTCCTAAATACATAAAATATTAAACTTGTCAAGTACAAACGGCACATGCCATTTCTTTCCATAATGAAGTAGCCAATCTACCAATATTTCCGACATTTAAAATTAAAGGAATGCATACATTTTTCCTATTCAATTTTTCAGAAAATTTCGACGAATTAGTAGGTTTAGACCTCCTTATGCAATTAAACGCGAACATTGAATTTAAAACCCTGCATTTAATTACGCCGAATACGCAAATTCGATATATCACAACGGCAAAAAGCTTGAGATAAACGTGAAAAAATTAAAGAGCGTTGACTTGCATGAACTTATTGAATTCATCATCACAAGATATAATTGACAAAAATCCAAATAATTTATAAAAGTCAAATTTGAAAAATTTGAGATTAAACCATTGCAATAAGGAAGAAAAAAATGCATTACGAAAACTTTGTTTCGAATATAGAGAAATGTTCAAGAAGATATTCCATTAACATTTACCAATGCTATAAAACACGATATAAGGCTTAAGAATGAAACGCCTATATATACAAAAAGCTACAGGTATCCAGAGATACATAAAAGTGAAGTAAAAAGTCAAATTTCAAAACTACTGTCGCAAAATATAATAAGACCTTCAAATTCACCCTGGTCTTCACCTATATGTATTGTACCCAAGAAACTAGAGGCTTCAAACATACAAAAATGGCATATGGTAATATGGTAATAGACTATAGAAAGCTAAATGAACACACTATAGACGATAAATTCCCTATACCAAATATGACAGAGATTTTGGATAAACTAGGAAGAGCTAATTAGTTTACAACCCTTGACCTAGCTAATGAATTTCACCAGATAGAAATCAAAGAAGAAGATATCCACAAAAAAGCATTTAGCACAGATACAGGATACAGGACGAATTTTTACAAATGCTCTTCGGACTCAAAAATGCCCCGGCAGCTTTTCAACGTGTAATGAAGAATATATTAAGAGGCCTACAAAACGAATTGTGTTTTGTCTATTTAGATGATATAATAATTTTCAGTACGGTATTTCAGTAGGTCTTTAACAGGTTAAGAACATATTGATTCAAGATGCAACTAGATAAATCAGAATTTTTACGAAAAGAAGTACAGTATCTAGGACATGTAGTATCACAAAAAGTCATAAAACCAAATTCTGAAAAGATTAATTCAATCAAGAAATTCCCGATTCCAAAAACACAAAAGGAAATAAAGTAATTCCTAGGAATAATCGGATATTACAGACGATTTATTCAAGACTTTACGAAAATTACAAAGCTAATGACAAAGTGCTTAAAGAAAAACACACAGGTGGAACATACAAAAGAATTTATAGATGCCTTTGAACACTGCAAAAATCTGTTAATTAAAGCACCAATTTTACAGTACCCAGATTTTGAAAAATTTGTATTAACTACTGACGCAAGCAAGTACGCACTAGGAGCAGTATTATCCCAAGGAAATGTCCCCAACGACAAACCAATAGCGTACGATCTAGAACGTTAAATGAAACCGAAACAAATCTTTTTGGAGGAAAATTTTACATTTATACGGATCATAAACCATTAACTTGGCTATTCAATTTAAAAGAACCGAATTCAAAATTAATAAAATGGCGATTGAAACCCGAAAAATTTGATTATCAGATAATTTACAAAAAGGAACAAAAAACCAAAACGCAGATGCCTTATCACGCATTTCGCTGAATATTTATGAAAACGAATCCATGAAAAATAATCCAGGCGATTCAGATTTCAATATTGTAACTTATATGCGCAGAAAATCCTGATGACAAAGAAACTGAACCAAAGATAAAAATCCTTTCAGATATTCAAATAAAACCGCTTGATTCAGATTACACAGCCCACTCTAATCAAGAGAACAATGAGAATCCGCACATCAAAATTCTTGACAAAATGATAAACAATAAGAAGATGCAGTATATTAGTTCAAATACACCGCATGACAAAATAGAAGTCACCTTTGGACAAGTGTTCCAAAACGTAGTAAACAATATTAAATTACCCAACAAAGAAACCTTTATGATAAAAGTAAGAAATTTTATAAAAAAATCAAGGAATGCTTAGATGCAGATAAGATCTGTTACATTTACTTTGTTGACAAAGGATTAATTTAGACATACACTCGGACTTATATAAAATATTTTAATAAGTCAAAAATTATTCAATGTACGAAAGTCTTAAATAATATCATCCATGAAGAAGAACAATCATTATTGATTAGGAATCAACATAAAAGTAAAACCAATCATCGAGGCATTAATGATGCCTATCAAGGGTTGATGATAATTTACTATTGGCTTAAATTAAAAAAAACAATCGAAAAATACATCAACGATTGTATAATTTGCCAAACTCAAAAACACAGTAGACTGAAATCATATATACCTATAGTCAACCCGAAGAATCAAAAAACAGAAATAATATATATCAAAGAACTGAAAAAAACCTCTTGTTACAAATTCTTTGAAGTCTTCAGACTAACCCTGGCTGTGTACCATGAACTCAATGATAACCCAGGATTACTCCCGTATAACTTAGGGAAAGCAATGAAAATCATAAACCACTGGTCATTTATCCAGGTATTTGAAGTAAAACCAATAATAACCGAATTCAATGGTATAAAAGCTAAATATCTTTTATTAAAAACTGGTATTGAAAACAGCACAGATTATAAAAATGAATTTTAGAATTCATACTTAATAATTAATAACTTAGATGAAAAGATTGACAATCCAATCAATCAAATAATGGCAAATAAGATAAGGAGAAAACGTGGACTAATTAATGGCCTAGGCTCCATAATCAAAAGCATCACAAGAAACTTAGATGCATATGCGCCATAAACTAGATGATTTAAAAAAAAAATGCTGCACATTAGCAAGCATATAATTAATGAAAAACTTCCATTCGATTCAATTGGCAATAATATTTTGAAAATCGAAAATATTCTTCAAATTAAAAGTTAAAGACACAAAAGTCGTAATATATTTGAAATTCCCATCGTGGAAATCAAAATATACGATTTATATAAACTGTATCCATTACCGGTAATTAAAGGTGATTATAGCCAGATATTGTTACCAAATTTTAATTATATAATCATTAGTATTTATATAATCAATTTGGATACTTAAAACATGAGTGCAAAGAAATAGCAAATCAACAATATTTATGTGAGAATATTTATTCACAAAGAATTAATGAAAATCTCCCTTGCGAAATTCAGTTACTAACGTATAAGAAAAACATTTCAAATTGTAAACCAATTCAGGTTAATATCGATTTTAAAATCCAACAAATTGATACAAATAAATTGACTTTAACAACAAAAGAGAAACTATTAGGAATTGAAAATTGCAAGGATTTAGAAAAGAAAAATATTTATAAAGGCACATATTTGATCGAACTAAATTCTCAATATGCTTTTAAAATAAAAAATATTTCATTGGAAAATGATTCAAGTGTAAAGAAATTCTTTATACCTATACCATTACCCAAAATTGTAATCAATACTAATGAGACGCAATCAAAAATTACTCAGGAAGCAAAATTATTCAATTTAAATAATATAAACATGGAAAAATTTAATGAACTTTAAAAATAAATTCAAAATCAAAAAGAAAGTTCTAAAAAGTTAAATAATCCAATTTACTATACAGAAGGTGTTTATGGTCAAAAATCAATAATAAATATTTTAAAAGCAAGAATAAAATATCTGAAAAAGATATTAATGAAATTAATATTCAAAGGCTATAAAAACTTTAAAAGTTTATACGCCCTTCTAAGGATGGAGGAGTTATATCATGTAAAAGCCCCTCGTAATCATAAATTGTCATCATATACTGCTGACACCGTAGTTATGCTTTGTATAAAAACAAGATGGACAAATAAAAATATTGAATTATTTTGAGTTGATCCAACGCAACTGACGTGTTTATTTTCCCTTCATCAGCTCCCACAAACAAATCCTTTTAAAAACTTCAAAACGTTTTTTTTGGTTTTTAAAAACATTATACTCGGCCAACGAGATATAACTAACGTAGTATTTATATATATATATATATATATATATATATATATATATATATATATATATATATATATATATATATATATATAAATATATATATATATATATATATATATATATATATATATATATATATATATATATATATATATATATATATATATATATATGTAGTGTTAGATTTTCTTGGACGCAGTCCAAGAAAATCTAACACTACATATATACGCCATCCGACGGGAAGTCGGCGACAACATGGGTTGTTGGCTGTGGATAAGGTTTCCCTATTCTTGATGGTATGGTATATGTCTGCGCCCTGATGAGTCTGAACCTCGAGAGACGAAATATATATATATATATATATATATATATATATATATATATATATATATATATATATATATATATATATATATATATGCACCCATCCCTTCTATTACAGGGCGCATGTTTCATCTCTTGATATTTAGACTCTTCAGGGCACCTGAAGTGTGTTCCAGGACTCACGACTATCCGGATATCACCAAGTTGAGTCACGCAATATTCAGGGCCATTTCTGGAATATTCTCGGCTCTACATAACTAACAAAAAAATAAACCAGAGAATCCTGTTTATGGGTTTCTATCCTATACACTTTAAGCGGTGGACAGCCAATTAGTGTTATGTTTATCGCCATAAATCAATTGAGTCGTCCTCGGAAAGAGGAGAACATTGTCAATATTTGCCTATTCATACATCAATTTATTGAAGGATAAGCATCAAAACGTAATGAAAGGTAGTTTTTGTTATTGTACGAAGGTACCAAAAAAACCTGTGCGACTTCAACCTTTCTAACTACCTCCATAAATATAAAAAAGTACTGAGTTCATGTCTGTACAATTTTTTGCCCAGCAAACTACTATTATAGACAAGAATTTATCAACTTAATACTTGGTAGTTAAATGCACTGTGTTTTATGATATTGCAATGTATTTTATGTATTTAATTATATTAATTATATGATTTGTATTAATTGTTGTTTTAAATAAAGTATAGAATCTAACGGGTGATTTTGTTAGTGTACCCTTCTTTAGTATATCAAACGAACTATATATAATCAACCATCGATGCGTTTGTGTTCCTCTCGTGTTCAAATTATTCAGTATAGTCTGGCAAAGTATCATGGAACGTGTAATATTAGAGCAACGCTTGCATATTATCGAAATTTAGTATTAAAATTAGTGTTCTATATGCCAAACTTATAGAGCACTTCATTAATTAGTACACATAATACCCGAAACGAGCGATATATTGGGCAAATTATCCAAAAATTCCGGACGCGTTTCACGCTGCTCCATATTAAAACAAAATCTGTGCATTCCGAATAATATATCTCCGCTGTGTTGATAAAGATCTTGGTCTGGTGCCCTACAAGGTTCAGCTTGTCTAAGAACTTGAGCCGCCAGACTATCGTTAACTTCGGACGTTCGGTGAATGGGTTCAAAATCAATTTTAACTTGATTCAAAATTTAACCCTAAAATTTTGTTCAGCGACTACGCTTATTTTTGGGTATATGGTTCCATTAATAAACAAAATTGATGCATTTTGAGTGAAAATAATCTGCAAATGATCCAACAATTACCGTTGTATCCAGAAAACTGCACCATATGGTGCAAACTGTTCGCCGGTGACATCATTAGGTCGTATTTCTTTAAAAATCAAATTGGAAGGCAAGTTACCGTTAATGGGGTTCATTACAGAGCGATAATCAATGATTTTTTGATCAATGATCTGGCGGAGATGTGGATCCAACAGGAAGGCTTTACATGTCATTCAGCCAAAGCAACAAACGATTTATTAAGGAAACAATTCGGTGAGAAAATTATGAGGAACGGATCTATTAATTGGCCAGATTGTGCGATTTAAGGCCTTTAGATTATTTTCTTTAGGGTTATGTCAAATATTTAGTCTATATCGCTAAACCATTGATGCCTTGGAAATCAACATAACTGGGACAGTTGGGAACATAAGACCGCAATTGCGACATTAAATGTAGCTACGGCATGTGTCCGAAATTGTTTTCGAACCTTAATGTCAATGAATGTTATTTCATCTAAAATAAATAGTTTAAAAGCATCTAATTTGATTGTTGTTTTATTTTAATTTAAAATTCGAACGCATTAAAAAATCACCCTATATGCGTTTGTAATGTATGTGCATATATGTGTACGAAATTTGAAGGCATGATTATCCGAGGTTTATTTTTGCACATTTTTTGCTTATGCAAACAGGATTAAGTAAGTAAGTAAATAAGTATGTTCTAGAAACATATTATACTTAATTGTCTGTTGATGCCAACAAAGAATGCCAAAATGTCGTCCACATATCTTTACCAATATACAAATTGTTTACCCAATCAATTGTGATGGATTGCCGTTTCAATGTTGGCCATATTTTTTCCTTTCCTTAATAGGTTGCCCACTATCAAACTTTATTTATTATTTTAAAAGGTGTTATTAAATGAAAAGTAATTTTGAGACATACAAACAAGTAGTAAATTATTTATCACTTCCAAGCTAGTAACTGGGTTAACATTATTTTTAATTAATACTTCTTCTAATATTGTTATTGTATCTTGAGGCGGGATGCGGGTTCAAAATCAATTTTAACTTGATCAAAAATTTAATTCCATTAATAAACAAAATTCATGCATTTGGAGTGAAAATAATCTGCAAATGATCCAACAATTACCGTTGTATCCAGAAAACTGCACCGTATGGTGCAAACTGTTGGCCGGTGGCATTATTAGGTCGTATTTCTTTAAAAATCAAATTGGAAGGCAAGTTACCGTTAATGGGGTTCATTACAGAGCGATAATCAATGATTTTTTGATCAATGATCTGGCGGAGATGTGGATCCAACAGGAAGGCTTTACATTTATGACTTCCATGCTAGTAACTGGGTTAACATTATTTTTAATTAATACTTCTTCTAATAATGTTATTGTATCTTGAGGCGGGATGCTGAAGAATACATTCTGAATATCAAATGATATTAATCTGGCATTGGTTGGACCTACAAGGGTAAATTAAATATAAAGCGGAATTGTTTTATACATATTTATTATTTATAAAGTAATACAAAAAAATGCAATATTCATGCTCTACACATTTTTCCCAGCGGTTTGGAAGCCTGTGAATTCCCTGCTCGTAGAAACTTTAAGTTTGGGTCAGCAGCTAATTACTCACGAAGTTCTCAACATCTTGATCGTCGAATCATACCCCTCCAAGTGGATCTTTCAAGGGCGGAAACAAAAAATAATCACAGGGTAACAAATCTGGATTGTATGCAAGGTGTTCAAGGGTTTCCTAATGGAACTCCCAGAAACTGAAGAGTATGCTCCAGTTTTTTCTTCGTCAAAACCGAACCCTTCGGACATTTTATTGAAGCCAAGATGATATCGGATGATTATTTGAGCACTTCCAAAGCTAATACCCATCTTTAAAATGATTTCATGAATAGTGAACCGCCGGTCACCTTCAATAAGGTCGCGAACTATACCAATGTTGTCAGCAGTGACACTTGACCTGGGACGTGATTATTTATGACCCTTTCAACCAAACACTTAGGTCTTAGACAGGGTATCGTCCCCATACTGAAACTTGAACCGAATTAATATTTCGGATACTTTAACGCCTTCCTTGGTTAAAAACTTTATTATAACCCGTTGCACAATGGATGGTGGAACCTGTTGCTCACTCAACTGACAAAAGAACTGAGTGAAACAGCTCACCAAGCTTTTACCCCACTTCTAATACATTGCACTGCAATGACCTACACTGACAGCCCGCTCGTGATTGGCCGAGGAAATTTATTGCAAAATTCCGGTTTATATTTAATTAACCCTCGTATAAGATTTATATTATGTCGAATAATTAACATCAATTGTTAATCTATTTGGCAACTTGACACTTATAACAAGATATATAAGACACAACTGGTCCTATTGGATAATTTGGTTTATGAAGTTTAGTTAAGGACTAAAGATGATTTTATCGAGATTTTTAATTCAAAATAATATGCTGATTTAGTCTATGACATTGTACTTGAAAGATCACATATGTGCATTTCCAGTGCACATTGTTGAAAACAGTTTACCTTGAATACCCCTATAAAAAGTCTCTGCTCATTGTGTATCTACAGTGGTGATTTCTATTCAAAAGGGTATAAGACAAATCACCAATAAATCAAATTTAGTGATAACACTACAAACTCAATATGACAAATCTGTAAACACAAGTTTCCTATCAATCATAGATGTTCTGTAACACGAATATGTATATTTCACAATATGCAATATTTTCATCAACTCACGTATATCTACACGAAACAATGATGCACTTAACTACGAGGGTAGACTGAAAAGGTAACCAAGTTCAGCCTAAAACAGATATAAGTATTTTTTTATCCAATTCAGTTTTATTTATCAACATAGTCTCCTTGTAATTCTATGCACTTTTCCCAGCTATGCTCCCATCTCTTTATTGCGTTTAAATAGTAGTTGACATCTTGTCCTGCAAAATAGTCGTTTCGATGGCCTTCTCACTCGATGAACATCTCTGTTCTCTCCGAGCGAAACTTTGAGCCTAGGAACGAGAAAAAAGTTGCTTGATCAGATCTTTTGAATACGGTGAATACGGAATTCGAATCCCAATGCGTAAAGTATTGTGAAGTGTTGCGTGATGGTACGTTGTCTTGGTGGAACCAAACTTTATTCTTTATGTGGAACCAAACTTTACTGTTATTGTTTTTTCCGTTTCAAGATAGTCGATTAACACAACTCCATGACTATCCCAAAAAATAGTCATTATTACTTTCCCGGTCAATGGAACAGTCTTCGCCTTATTCGGAATCGATTCATCCTTCGCATTATCCTTTCATCATCCTTCGCATTCATCCTTTCCACTGTTTGGACTGTGCCTTGGTATCAGGAGTGTGGTTTACACTACTGAGTGAGTAATCACGGCACCCAACCCGAGGCTAGAATTTCATGCCCAAATATTTATAAAAAAAAAATATTCACGTTCAAATACAACGTTCATTCGATATACTCACAGCCTCTGCTATCTTTCTAACCTTAATTCGACCGTTGTCCAGGACCATTTGCTGGAATGTTTCAATGTTATCGGTAGTGCATAGAGTTTTTGGCCGTCCTGAACGTCCATTGTCAACCACACTGGTACGACCACGTTTAAATTCAGCTGCTCATAATTTCACGATGGCAAATGATGGTGCAGAGTCCCCTTAAACATCGTCTATCTCGGCTCTAATGTGTATAAGCGTATTGTCCTTCAAATGCAAGAATTTAATGACGGTTCGATATTTGATTTTTTCCAACTTTACAGAAACACTAACATCGACTGACATTAATGACTGTTAACCCGTCATTTGACACGTGGGGTGTGACAAACACCAAGTAAAATAAATTGCCTGTATTTTTCTAATTTTTTTACGCATTGTATTGCGGTGCCCAGTAGCTTTCGAGTATACCCCCCTCTTTCAATTGGACTGCATTCTGTTAGTATTGATTCAGCGTTCGACCGATCGTAATGTGTTTAATCCATTTGGGATGTACCACACCCCACATGTCAATAAAAGTTTGTGGATTGTGCAACTTCGAGAAGTATAGTGAAATTGTTTTAAAAGTAAAGGTATGTCGATTTGTATTCCATTTGTTCCTAAAATATATGGTTGATTTATTTGTAATTTTAGAAAAATGCAGACTGCAGACTTTTTAGGAAGAAGTGCAGGATGATGAAATTGGCAAAATTCCATCTGACAGCGAATCTGATTCGGATCACGTAAGCGTGAACAGTGATTATTCAGAAATAGAGAAGGATGCCAATAATATGTTTGATGAAATTGCGGTGTTGCCAACTGAAGATAGAGACCTCTCTGAAAATACTGCATCAACTGAACATCTAGGCAGTAAAATTATTACTTTAGAAAGAACGGCATCAAATTGTAGAAACATTGCTGCAACTATAACATTAGGACTAGATCAGAAAATATGTCTGGTGTCACTTACCTGATACGATTTACCTGGTGAGGCACAAGTACAAAAACTCCCCTCAACTGCTTGATGAAACTACGATACGCGATATTGTTACTTGGACAAATCAAAGAATGGTCCAAAAAACTGAACAATGGCAACCGCCTTCATAATGTTAGAAGACAAAAGTGGTTGAGCTAAAAGCAGTCTTGGGACTACTATATTTGGTCAGAGTCTTCAAAAGCAATCATCGATCGCTTGAGGATCTTTGGAAAATAAATGGAATAGGCATAGAAATATTCCGTGTAACAATGGATTTAAAGCAATTTCAATTTCTTCTTACTTGCCTTCGTTTTGACAACAAAGAACGGTGAACGGAGATGTAAATTGGACAAGCTGGCCAGAATAAGAAGTTTGGTTGACAAATTTACTGAAAATTGTAAAGCTCTGTACATCCCCGGTGAATATTTGAAAAGAGATGAAAAACTCGTATCATTTAGAGGTAGATGTTCATTTCGCAAAAAAAACCTGCGAAATACGATATTAAAGTGCAAGCTTTAGTAGATGCAAGAATTCATTACTTAGTTAACATGGAGGTTTATACGAGAAAACAACCAGATGGACCCTATAATGTAAGCAATAGCCCAAGTGACACTGTTGAACGACTTGTAAGTAAGATTTCAGGTACAAATCGCAATGTTACACTTGACAACTGGTATGCCAGTTACGAGTTGCTTGTCAAACTTCGTAAAAATCATCGGCTTACCTCCATTCGAACTATTTTAAAAAAGAAGAGGGAAATCACTAGTGCCTTTCGAAATGCGCGCAGTCGAGAAATAAGGTCAATTTTGTTTGGCTTTCAAAAAGACTATACTATTTTATCTTATGTACCAAAAAATGGGAAGGTAGTTCTATTGATGTCTACTTTACTATTCTATTGATGTCTACTTTATCATGATAACATTATAGGTGATTCAGAAAAGAAATTACCAGAAATAATATCGTCCTACAATCTTACCAAGGGAGGAGTTGATACAGTTGATGAATTATCTGCAAATTACAGCGTTGCTATAAATAGACGTCGATGGCCTCTGACTCTATTTTTTTCATTGATGAATACAGCTGGCATTAATTCACAAATTATGCATAGAGAGAACAATGGCGATATAATTTTAGAAAGGAGTATTTAACTAGACTAGGTAAGGAACTGATAAGCGATTATCAGAAGCAGAGAATCTGAAATTTTAGGGTACCATGAACATCCAGTGAAAGAGCCAGGGCTTAATCATCAAGGTAGATGTCAAGATTGTCCTCGAATGCGAGATAATAAATCCAAATATGTTTGTAAATCTTGCAACAAATTAATATGTTTAGAACATGCACTTATGTATTGTGAAATTTTTTCAGAACTGACAGATGAATAATTTTGAAGCTTTTCATTTTTCTTATAATTTATATGTTACTTTCACGTAGTTCCACATTTATCTTTTTTTTGTTAAGGAATATTTAAAGAATATGATAATAAAAAATCTATTAGAATACAATATGTTTTTTTCTCCAGAAAAAGTTTAATAATTTTTTTTTAAAGTCATTTCAAATTCATAGACTGTTTTTAAATAAATATAGTATAGTTCTAGTAAAAATAACATCACAAACAACTAATAAATCTTAAAAATATCAGAGGAAATTTGAAATTTAACCACGTATGTTACAAATCATTACGTGTCATACGTCGAGTTAAACAATAACTGAGCATGTATTACGGCTGAAATTTTCAAGGCTATCTTTGAACGTATGCGCAATTATATTACCAGAATATATTTGTCAAGTAACGCCATCTTCATGTTGAAGCTGGAAACATTTCAGACTACCCTCGTAGTTAAAACCTCTTTATTATATCTACTAAGTCTGCTTTCAATACAGATTACGTCAATTAGTAGGCTTCCAAAACGATACTTCAGCGGGCTTGCGCGAAAGGTTTACGAACTTTATTCGGATTTAAAGTAAAGATAAAAAAGCATGGATATATATTTTGAAACATATCAAACACTATTAATAAATTGGTTGAAAGATGCAAGTCATAAAATGTTTATACTGGCAACGATTTAAAAAAAAACCGAATAACCATTTACGCAGATTGCATTTTTTGTCTCACTTATATAGTAGATATTGGACTAAAGTCTAATATACTATGCAATATCCTAATTTACCATCAACTTTACGACCCATCGAACGTAGTGATGAACTTCCTGTTTCAAAACCATCACAATCTTGGAATCTGAATAAAAAAAAACTGAATTCTTTGAGTTTTCAAGAGATACAACATGTCCACAGGAGATCGAAAAATATCCTTTTTATGACATTCCTGGATGTTCAACAGAGCCGCATCTGATTTCACAGCTTCAACTTAATGATTTAGTTCGGAATATAAAACTATCAATATCACAGTCAGAACTGCTGGCATTCAAATAAATTGAACAGAATCTTCTTGAAGATGCCGAAAGTATTACTTCCACCTAGACATTTCTGTAACGGAAAATCCATTTCTGTAATGGAAAATATATTTCTGTAATGGAAAGTACATTTCTGTAATAAAAAATACATTGCTGTAATGGAAAATAATGAAAGTAAATCGAACTTTAGTTTACTAGCTGATTACTGCTTCAAATAAATATAGCAATCCCCATGAAAAATATACCATAGTAAAACATCATCTGCAACTTTCTAAGGCGAGATTATGACTTTAATAATACGTCTGTTGCTATAATTTGTTACAAAACAACAACATTTTAAATCAAGAATATATGAGTGATACAAAAAATCTGAAGGTGTTTTATTCTTTTTAGCTCAAACTTTACATAAGATACACCATGTCGTTCAAGTCACAAAAAAATCATTTTTGTTCACTAGTGTATTTACTAAATATTCGTTAAATATTTATTAAGCACTATTCCAGATTTTATTATTATGTAATAATAAGTTAGTATTAAACTTTATGAACATGTCGAAATAATGGTAATAACAAAAGTTATTTGAAATAAACATCGTTTTAAATAAACCTTCACAGAAATTACAATTAAGCCATATCGAATACGATAAATTATAATACATTTGTCATATTACAAATCCTACAATTTTAGTTCAGTTTATAACATCTATAAAACATTTCGAGTTAGCTAGGAAGATAAATTTATAGTTTAATTTTCAGGGTGGAAAATGAGATGATTTAAAGATTCAGCGATAGATAAGGTTCATATTATGCCACAATACGTAATAACGTAAAAAACCTTAAATTAAACATGATCTTTAAAGAAAATTTAAAGTAAAATATTAACTAAAAAATCTTAAAATATATTTAAAGCTAGTTTTATATTGGACTTTCGGGTCGTGTAAACGTAGCTTCTTATTTCCCAGTTCCCTTAGATATAGCAACAAATATTTTTCTGCTCATTCTTCAAAATTTGGAACTAGATGATGTTCTAACTCTAAGGAATTAATCCTTAGATCCTATTCCTAGGGTCCAATTTCTAAGGAAAAATAAAACACACTCTACTAAAAAACTAGATAGTAATTTTTAATAGTAATAAAAAACTAGATAGTCAATGAAATGGCCCTGTTGTAAATAACCAAACCGTCTCAGATTATAATCCGAAATAAGTTTTTCATTGCTTGACATAATAAGGCAGAATCATCTAATACATTGATCATCTTATAGTGGTAATCCCTTTTTCAGAGATACAGTTATTATTTTCATTGTTAATGTAATTCATTGGAAAATAGACCACCACTTAATATAGCATACAGTTACTCAAAATTTTGTAAGCAGTGACGACGTGTGTATCAATAAATAATATCTCAACATTTTTTTTTTATTTCTCCAATGAGAATATGTGAACCACCCTCATTAAGCTGATTAAAAACTACAATGGGAGATACCCGCCGGGAGGAAGAACGACATGTTAAATGTTGTTAGCAGGTATTTGGCAGGCTCAACATGGTGTTTAAGAATAAACTCCCACTTTGCCTGAAAATAAAGATATTTGATTAATGTTTCCTGTCCGATATGACATAGAGAAGTGAAATCTAGAAACTCACATGGTAGTCACTTAAAAAACATTAGGTAACACAGAGGGGAATGGAAAGATGTATACTTGGCATTATAAAATGGGACAGAAAACCCTGCACATGAATCAAAGAACAAACGAAAGAATGTGACATCATTAAAGTGTAAAATAATTAAAATGGAGGTGGGCAGGTCATTTAACGAGGCCAGTGGACGACAATTGGATAAAGGCAATCCTGGAATTAATTGATCATAAACGTCCATGAAGAAGACCGAAAGCACAATGAACTGGTGACATCTTTTAGCATATAAGATCTGAAAAGCAGAGGAAAGCTTAGGGCAGTAAGAGTTGAAAGCATACTGAAGAGGCCTTCATCCTGCAGCGGATTAATACCTCATAATAATGATGATTTTTAGGGATTTATGGTAAATCATTGTGAAATTAACCATTTTTGTATTTGCAAATATAACAGGAAGTGACATGCCATGAAAACAAAGTTGTTTCAATCAATATCACTCACACAAACAATATGCTAAACGATGATTTATTGTATTGTAAGGAAAGTAAAAAAGTAACACTTGGCATATAGACTACTTTAATGCAAATACAGGCATTATGAGGATTAGTATGGACTATTATACGTACTTAATAATCCTGAGAATCATTTTTTTGCAGTCGCATTTCAGTTTAACAAGTGAGTGTTATTTGTGTTTTGGAAATGGCTCCGAAGCGAAACGAGATTCCTATGGAAGTTAGTGAAGAAATAGTGGGACTATACCATACTGGAAAGAATTATAGAGAAATTAATACAACTTAATATATTATTTTCTACACAGCGGGATTGTACTGATTCATAGTGAGATAGTACCATGCTGGGAAGAGTTATAGAAGAATTAAGGCAACTTAATATATTATTTTCTGTACTGTAAAAAAAATGACGGGAACAATTGAAAATAAATTCCGATCAGGTCATCATCGAGTCCTAGTTGTAAGGGAGCGACAGAAAAATGTCAAAGACGAATTTAAGGTAATACTGTCGGATAAAGAATTACTTTTTAGAATGAAATGAAACTTGGCATATTGGTACATTATAATAAGATAATGAACCAGTTAAATTTTTAAAGAGCTGCAGAGGACCAAAAAAATTGCCTTTACCATTGATCTTTATGAGAAATCACAGATTTAATTTTATTTCACAAAAAGTACCGTTCAGATTACAATGTTAGTGGTATTATCGGAAAGAAAACCATTTTTCGAACATTTTGGTTACTCACAAACCGAGCTTCAGGGCGTGTGATAAGAGTAATTAGCAAATAATTAGGAAAAATGTACTATGTTAATTACATGTGGCAACACCGCCAGAGAGGTTAGACGCGCGCGAAATTTAAACATACATCGACTGCGGTATGTGGGGATATCAGTGTCATACACATTTTTTATTACAAAACATACAAAGTACTTTTTATTAATACAGTTACATTTACTACATAAAGTAACACATTAAATATATAGTATTATATAAATAAACTTTAATATTGAAGATTTTTTATTTTTTCTTCTTTATTTTAGAAGTAATTAAATTTTTTTTTATTTTTTTTTGACTTTGGTAACTTTTGCAGCACTATTCTCATCTCTACTTAAAAGTTGCACTATACCAGCATACTTATTTTTTTATATGCGTCTTCAAGCATTTCATAGATCACTTTTGCAGCAGCCATTTTTTTCCTTATGCCTGTAGATACATAATCTTTCACTGTGTGTAGTTATTTCATTGCATTAGGCCAATTTTTCGAAAATTTTATTTTATTGCAGCAATCACCCCAATTCAGAAAAGAACCAAGTAAATACTTTTTTGTAATGTTTATTTTTTTAAAACCTTATCCAACATGACTACGTCATAGAGAGCATCATGCGCTTTGTCATTATCTATCTGTAACTCTCTAGCAATATTTTCTAATTTGTTATCACCGTTTTTTGTTCCTTCAGTCTTATTTTATTACAGGCACACTATAGGAGTATCCGAGAATTATGGCATGAAAATGTTCTTTTAAAAAACATTTGTCCAGAGCACCCATCAGTCGAAGATAGTCGAATGCATAATTATGAGCAGTTATAATGCATCTTCGTTGGAACAAGCTTAACAATTCATACAACTCGGCTAATGCTTTAGATGAAGTAACAGTTAGAATAGATTTGGCATGGACTACAAGCTTATCATGAACCAACCGTAAACCGTGGACTTTAATTGCTTCTTCAGAAAACGTTGCTGTCGGCTTGATATATAGTGAACATTCATATTTCTCGTGCTTCGCAGTAATTTGAAGTATATCAGAAGTTTTGGAGAAACTTCTTGTTCAATCAATACTAAAATCGGTTCTTCACGATCATGGACTTTTGTAATCGAAAGACTTTCATGCAGAGAATGACGTAGTCCAATATTACTTTCATACAAAGTACCCTCTTTAACTTCCTTTTTATTTTTCTGGGGTCACGGAGTTGACGTATCTTTTTTGACTAAAAGAGTTAACTTATCACAATATTTTGCAGTATAAATCCCAGATGATATTTTAAAATTTTGTGTCAAATGAGTAATATACTCCCTCTTATATTCTTTTTACTTATTGCACCCTTGAGGCGGATTTACTGTACAGTCGAGTTTTTGGAGCTTTACTAACAATCATTGCATTCAAGCTCTCACTAGGACTACTGAAAGCTCCACTAACAAACTGACAAGGTTTGAGAGCTAGATTATCGAAAATATTTTTTAAAACATCGAACAAATTTTCATCTTTGAAACCATCATCAATATTTGTGTGTATTGGAAGTTTTCAGAATTAACTGCACCAGGAGTAACTGCACCAGTTTCCACAATTATTGTGGAAACTGGTGCAGTTACTGCAGCTGTGGTGGTTTCCACAATGTTGGTTAAAAGCATAATAAGGAATATTTTTAATAGCTTATGTTAATTTCATGTACTTGATTTCGTGATACGCAGTAGTTAAAACATTTTTTTAAATATTGAATAGCAGTACTTGACAGTTCTTTAAAACTCCTACTTATTTCATATATTTCGCTTACAACACCTTTCGACGTATGATTTTTATTTGACTGTTTTAAAAAGTTGTGGACGTTTGCTGTTCTCTCGGTACAAACAGAGCTACTATCATTATCGGCGATAAATATGCCAAGTTGAATGTTGCATTCTACAAGAATATGATGATCTTTCGTCAGAAGAACTGTCGCATGAGGCTCCATGGCCTTAGCAGTGCCCACGAAATTCAAACGACAATCTGATCATTAGGCAAGAGACCTTGAACGTATTTAAGCACATTTGCGGTTTAACGTACGCAATTGTGGTGTTGCGTACGCAACAAGTTTTTTAGAGAAATATCCTATCAAAGCTGCTGTTTCCGATAAACCCATGTCAAAAAACATTGTAACGTGCACGATCTTATCATCGGAAATATTATTGTTTTCAATACGAATTTTAATTGAGGAAGGGAATAGGAAATCTTCTTGGTAGTTGGGAAATCTGAAAAAGAAAGAAATAAATAATAGCGGCATATTTTTATTATTTTTACTAATTTTTAATTTATATTTATTATAATTATAAATTAATTTTACTATTACTAATGCCAAAAACTATATATTGTTAATAACTTTTGACAGACAAATAATTATTAAAAAAAAATATTTAGAATTATATTTTTTGAAAATTGTTAGTTAAAATGTAAATAGTATCTCTTAGTTTGGAACAATTTCTAAAATATTTTATGTACAATTTCATCTCAAAAAAAAATCCAAACAATAATCTTTGCGTGATTAGTTTTCGATCTGGTTAAATACATTTATAAAAACTTGTACAAATTTTAGTATTACTGCATGATTCTATTAAAAGTCACTTCAACATGACACTATGACTTACAACATAGTTTTTAACTTTTCATAATGTTCAATAGTCAATCGTCGTTCTTCTTGAGCAGCAGCTAGATATCTTTTCTGAGCTATGCCTTCAATACCTCTGGTAACTTAATCTTCATGTGTTTTAAAAGTATACCAATTCATTTCTGGGATATCCATCACAGTAAATACCTTGTTTATATGTGTATTTTCTACTCCACTGTTCATGGCACCTTAAATAAATACATACATTAAAGTGTTGTCTATTTTTGTTTAAATTGACTATTATAAATGTCTGATAATTCGAAAATTATTGTTAATAATAATTAAAACTGTTGTATTGATACCTACCGATTACAACCTGAGCATTAGAGTTATAATGACTGCCACTATCAGACACCTCGTGTTATATGTCAGTAGACGCACCAGTTACTTTATTACAAATCCTGCACTTCATATATAAAATTGACGCCAGCCCAATACGTTTTTCGGATACGATCTCAGTCAACAATAATAAAAATTCGCAATGAATACAAAACATATTTTTACCCAATGTTTTTAAGTGAACAACTGGACGACTGTCGACATCATTCGATGTATCAGTATTTACGTTTACTGGAGTGTTTACGTTGGTTGTAGGGTTAGGTGACACGAACTTTCCATGTTTGTTTTTTAATTTATTTGCTAATGCAACTTGTATCATGTTTTTTTGTATTTTTTCGGTTATTCTTTTGCCTTTAAAACGAAATATTTTCTTTGTGTATATGTGTATATGTGTGTAACATATATATAAAACCTATAACTTGTTGATGCTTGCGCAATAGATTTTTGCGTATGACCTCATATTTTGAGTAAAACAGAGTTACTGTAAGCATACTTCTATCTTCTATAAATACTACGGAAATCAAATAACACAGAGCACACATTTGACACTTGCGGTTTTGACAGTACTACTTTAAAAATCTTACACAAAACGCCCAACAACTTGCCTATAACTTTAAGACATGCTCAGGGAAGAAGTTACATCTCAGACAACCAATGTTGTCTATGACAAAGATGTTCGAGGTAGACGACCTGTAAAAAAGCCCTTCCTCTATGAATGAATGGATAGAACCGCACAAAAATACATAGACAAACCTGTAGATGTTTGAAAGCAAATGGCTTTTTTGGTGGAGCAAAATTTTTAAGGCAACCAATATTTTAACATTATGGATGGGAATGAATACTAGGCTTTATAAAGAGAACATATTAAATACAGTGAAGCATGAGTCCGTGAGACAGTGCTATAAAATAAGGGCTGGAAAAGACTTTCTATTTCCAACAGGATAACGATCCTAAACATACAGCTAACATAAACAACAATTTTCTATAATGCACCTAGAAGGTTGCCAATCAATCATCCAAACACATTCTAAACAGAAAAATGCGGGAAGTCATAATTAAATCCAAGAAGCATCTAAAAGAAGTAATTTTTGAAGCATGGAACAGTTTAACGATAGTTATTCAAAAAAAAAATTGAATCAATGCCTAAATGTTTGGAAGCTGTCATTCGTGCTAATGAGATGAACACAAAATATCAAATAAATTAGGTGCCAATGGAAACTGAATTTTATAAATATTACTATTGATGTGGTGTGTAAATATTTGTTTCGCGGTTAATAACGTTATTGTTAATGATAGTATTTATTTAACTGATATATTCAAATAAACTGTTTCAATATTATGTCATTTCTCGTCATATTTATAAATATTTATATTTTTATATGTAGATAAGCCCCTAAATTAGATTTGGGCAGAGTAGAGTGAAGCAAAATGACGCACTTGAGGGTTAAATGATTATAAAAACCACAAACCCAAAAAAAAAAAATTTAATATATAAAGAACTCAAACATTACATCCAACTACTATGCAAAACAACACATTTTTATGACTAAACAAGAAAAACTTATATATTAATAAGGAAAAATATCATGACATACAAAACATGACTTTTGCCCTATATGTGGGGCAAAAGTCCGATTAATGTAGGGGTAATATCCATACACGCGGTAAATGCATAAATCGCATTGAAAATCCCCAATTTTCTCATCGGCGTACACTCTTCATGCCACCACTTTTTGCAGACCTTACATTGAATCCATTCTTCAATGGAAGGGTCTTCATAGGGTTCATGGCATCCTGGACACACATCATCAGATAGTTTCTCCTTTACCTTAATCTGCCTTTTTGATTTTCTTGTAACATCCTCGGTAATGTTTCTTTTTATTTTGTCACGCGTTGACTTTCTCAGCTTCTCTTAAGCCAGACCTTCCAGTTTTAATTTATTAGGAGTGCTAGAAAGTATTAGCAATTTCTTTCCCTCTCTTCTTCTTTTTTGTTCATCTTTGCATTTTGGAAGTGAAATTATATCCTTAGGTAACACTAATGTTTTCTCTGCATGTTGCTGAGCTAATGCTGGTTCCAACTTCTCTGGTGTTAAATGTGTTTGCTTGAGCGCGATGTTTCTTGTTAAAGCCGTTTCTTCTGATATTGTCACTAGGTGAACAGAATCGCTGTTATTTAATTGAGATTGATTTCATTTTATTCTTATCTGTGACCTTTGACGGGAGAAAATCCTCTTCTAAGAACACATGTTTATTTATTGGATATATTCTACAAACTTCAAAGTCTTTTACTGCCCTGTCCATAGTTGAGCAACGTACATAAGCTTTACCCGATCATTTGATAACCTGGAAGTGAGTAATATGTTCACCGGTATTTGTTGTCAACCATTTATCAAATTCATTTACATAATTTTTAATACCTCAAAATAACAGCAATCCAAAGGCTGGATTCTATGACTGCTGTGGGGTGGAATCGTCAATAGATGCATAAAGTTATCTCTGCAATAATTTACATCTTCTAAACTCTCATGAGAAGAATAGTTGTCGAGTTTACCTGGTCTAACCTTGGAGCGAAAATGTTTAAGCCACTCTATAAATAAGTTGCCATTTATGCATCTAGAGCCCGAACTCATAGCTATAGATTCTCGTGGAGCCCGATCCATCAGCTCGTTTTTCATTCTCTTTCGAGGAAATATTATCGCGGGAGGATCAAAACTACCCGTCGCACTAATAGCGCAAATAATAATGACTAATTCCACACGCTTAGCTGAAGATATTTTTCCCACAAATTTCTTGCCTTTCGTGCTAATAATTTTAGGTACTGTTATGAACGGTTGAAATACCACTCTTATCCATATTGTAGATAGCACTTGGTGGAAAATTATTTTTTTTAAACAATTCTGATAGCTTTTCAAAAAACAAATTAACTTGAAATTCGTTAAACCCCATCATTCTTGCCAAACTGGAGGCGTGAGGAGCCCGCATGACAAGTTGTATTTTTTAATAAAACTATTTGCCCAATCTTTTGAGCTAGCTAGTTTTGAGTTTGGATTAAAGGGTTTTTTTATGTTGTTTAAAACTGCATACTCATACGCGGTTTTTCTTAAAGTTTTAAACGTGATACCATAAAACTGGTTATGCAGATTTTGGCAGTATTCTACAACTTCACGTTCCTGAGAAAACACTTCGATATGTTCCCAAGCTATCAACACTGTGCCCCGATTTAAATCTCTTTCGTAGAGCAGATTTATTCCAAGCTCTTTTGCGACGACTTTTTTAGAAATACATTAATTTATTCTTTATCCAACTGTTTGTAGCATTTCTTCCGTACATGTTTTCCTATTTGTTTTTCTTTTATACTATCTAAAACAAATAAACCCTATAAGAAAAATTATAAATGGTTCTGATGGGGTAAAAGTCCGTTTGCAAACTACTGCCCCACCCTGAACATCGGACTTTTGACCCACATGTCGCAGAAACTAAAAAATAGTTTCTGTTGTCACCTGTAGCCATACTGCAGACACTACCATATCTGTTGTAAATTCTTAAAACATAACCTAAAAGTTGCCCATATTTTGTTTTAGAATTAGAACTATTGACTTGATAAAATATCTGAAATATGAAAGATGAAATAAGATTATGTTTATCCAAAATACAACTTACCTCATATTTTTCACAAATCTTATCATAAACCGTTTAAAATTCTTAGCAGTGGCGGCTAGTGAGGTAAGGCGTTGGGACGCCGCCCCTCCAGCATTTATCACAGTAAACAATTTTTCAAAGCCAAACATTATATTTTATTTCCGTTCAATTTCTTTCCTTTAACTCATTTTCCTGGTCACCTCCTGTATAAGGTTTCAATAGCACGAAAAGTAAAAAAGGAGGAAGGGAAAGGCAAAAAAAATCTTCAGTAGTCCTATTTTCTTCTACGCCCTCCAACTTTAAAACCCCTCGAGCCGCCACTGTTTCTTACATACTTAACCACATAGAAAACTAATAAAGATTAATGTACACGTTGCCATAATTTGCTAATTAAATGATCAATTTGGGGTTGTGGAATTTTCTCCCATTCTTCACGAATAGCATTTTTTAGTTCCGGCAGGATAAGAGGAGGATTGTTTCGCTTCTTGGTGCGTGTTTTCAGAATGTCCCAAGCATGTTCAATGACATTCATGTCAGTTAGGGGAATTTGCTGGCCACCCTAACTTGGTTATTCCCTCCTCTTCAAGAAATTTGTACTGCCGCTATTTAATGAGGAGGTGCGTTGTCATCCGTGAAAACAAATCAGTTGCCCACTGCGCCTCGGAACAGATGCACAACAAGATTTAAAACTTCCTCGATGTACACATCACCAATGACTCTTCTCTCCAGGGCCAATAGAGGTGTCCGTGTACCCCTCACAATACCACTTCAAATCATCACGCTCCCAACTTCAAATGGGATACGTAGTTGAGCCGTTTCTAGTCGGGCTTGTCGACTTGGAGCTCTCCAAACTAATATTATTCGCGAATCAGAAACCAAGCCAATTATCATCTCATCGGAGACCATCACGTTATTCCAGTTAGGACTATGATCCACCATTTCTCGAGTCCATTGCAATTTTGCATTTTTTTGTTAAAGGGTTCGTTTGGGAACATGTAAAGGTCTTCTGCGATGCAAATTTACCTTTTAGTCTGCGTATTATCACTTATCGTGAAACATTTACCCCCTCAAGCCTAACAAGCTTCCTTTATATACCACTTGTAGATTCCAGACGATTTCTTCAAGGTATCATTGATATCTGCCCGTCTTGTCCCAAGGTATTCATCATTTTCTACCACTTCTGGGGCAATCTTTTACGTCATTGGAATTTTATATGAATTTTCGATATAGCATTGGGAAAAACCTACAATTTGAAGGTGTGTTGTAACAAAGTAATAACGTGGAGAAAGGATGAAAGATTTCAGTAATATTTCCCTCCACGGTTCCGTTACGCTACCTTGTGGGCATACCTGGTACTATACCAGAGGTTCCAGGCAGAATGTTACTAGCGGTCCTGACTGCTACGAGCATTCGCCGTATGATGGCGTAAATTGTGTCTGGCCCCGATCGTCTCTCCGAACTGCTTTCCTTGCGTTCGTCTAGAGCTCGGCTGATGACGGCTGAAAGGCAAGAAACTGGTCCCGAGAGACACGTGACGTCGTATGGTTGACAGTTCGGCGAAGGCGATCGGTGGCACCACGTGGAGAAAGGGTGAAAGATTTCTGTAATATTTCCCTCCACGGTTCCGTTACGGTACCTTGTGGGCATACCTGGTACTATACCCGAGGTTCCAGGCAGAATGTTACGAGCGGTCCTGACTGCTACGAGCATTCTCCGTATGATGGAGTGAGTTGTGCGTGATCACGACCCGTCATTAAAATGGCCAGTTAATCTGGTCTGGCCCCGATCGTCTCTCCGAACTACTTTTCTTGCGTTCGTCTAAAGCTCGGCTGATGACCGCTGAAGGGCTAGAAACCGGTCCCGAGAGACACGTGACGTCGCATAGTTGACAGTTCGGCGAACGCGATCGGTGGCACCACGTGGAGAAAGGGTGAAAGATTTCTGTAATATATATAATATATATATATATATATATATATATATATATATATATATATATATATATATATATATATATATATATATATATTACAGTTATTGTTATCATAATTTACATGATTTAGCCGAAAACATAATTTAATTAACATAACACTTAATACATTAACATCATAATTTAATACTTAACATAATAATTTAATTGAATTAAAATTGTTCTTTTTTCCCAAGAAAATCATTTAATGAATAATAAGCCTTGCCCCACAAAAATCTTTTAATCGCTCTCACCGACTGATCGCGTGGCAGATTCCGAACACACTCCGGAAAAGTGTTATATATCTTCATAATGGTATACTGCACATTCTTCTGTATATAACTAAAATTACATCTTTCATTTACAAGATTCGACTTATAGATATATATATATATATATATATATATATATATATATATATATATATATATATATATATATATATATATATATATATATATATATATATATATATATATATATGTATATAGAATGTAAATAGAAGGTTACTTTGTGGAGTATAAAGAAACACAAACCTATTTTGCTTTTAAGCGAATTCGTTAACTACAAAATTATGTACAAATGATCTAATCCAATTATAGATGACACTGCAGTTAAAACTAAACTTTCTTCATTAATTAAGAAACATTGTAAATAATACTAAAGCAACTTTATTTGATAGATCAAGTTATACATAAAACGAGAATAATCTAATTGTATTAGACGTGATAAGAAACGAACAAAAAGTACTTTACAACATAGTCCATCAGTAAACAAAAAGTTTTAGATTTAGTATATATAAAATTAAAAATATTTTCCCTTGCCAAAATGCTATTTAATACATGAGACATAATATTCGTCTTGGATTGCTAGACAAAAATATTGCATACTTTTTCTAAGTTCTATTTTAAATTTGTCCGTTATTTTGAAGTAAAGTCTATTATTTTGAAGTGGCTTTTGTACACTAATACTGTTTTCTGTACATAAACTAGCGTTAGAACATATTCATGGTTGATGGAATGAAACAGAGTATATTTTTTGTTACAACATTTAATTGAAAGAACAACAAATGTGGCAATTTAGCATTCTTTTTAGCTAATATGAAGATTTATCAGTGTTGAGTATTTCCTCCTCTAGCTCTAATTACAGTTTGCATCTTTCTAGGTATGCTTCGCAGAAGATCTCTTATGGCCTCTTATGGAAATTGATTCGATTCTTCCAGAATGGCTATTCGTAATACTGCATTTGAATTATTAGCTGGATTTACATATCGTATACGACGTTTGAGAATATCACATAGGTGTTCGATGGGATTTAAATCGGGGCTTAAAGGTGGCCAGTCAAATGAAGCAATCTCGACTTCTTGTAAGTACTGGAACACTGTTTCGGTAACGTGTGCTCGGGCATTATCGTGCATTAGCATAATCTGTCACACCCAATAAAGTCACCATATGGTAGAACGTGTTCTTCAATGATGTTGAGGATGTACCTGTCTGCATTAATTCTTGCATTCACCTCAACAAGCGCCGTACGACTTTCCCAAATGATGCCGCCCCATATCATAATGGACCCTCGATCGAAGCTCACGGTTTGCACGAGATTACACGCAGAATATCATTCCACCGTTGTTCTCTAGACTCTATCACGTCCATCAGACTTCCACAATCGTATTCGTGTCTCATCAGAGAAAAAAACTTTACTCCATTCACGTTCGTTCATCCCAGTCAGCATGGTCTCGTACAAATTGTAACTGGGTCGTTTTGTGATGTAGAAGAAGCCGTGGGACTTTAATAGGACATTTCGGATTTAAACCAACTTCATTTAGCCTTCTTCTTACTATTTTTACACTAATATTAATTTGCCTTGCATTCAGCAGTTTATTATTTAGATGCGGAGCAGTATGCTCGAAACGATTCGTGCATATGCGATGCGAAAATTCGATTTCGTGGCTAAAGTTGTAAACAGCGATCATCCTTTTGCGTCGCACAGTCCAAAGAAGCCAAAAACGCCATTTATAAGCCATCCGACGAGAAGTCGGCGAAAATATGGGTTGTTTGATTGTGGAGAGGGACTCCTTATTCTTATCGAGAGAGCATATGTCAGTGCTCTGATGAGTCGAACCACCAACAGACGAAACATGTACCCTTCAATGTGAGGGATGAGTGCGGCTTCCTCCCGGTCAAGCAACTAATCATTGCTCATATATATATATATATATATATATATATATATATATATATATATATATATATATATATATATATATATATATATATATATATATATATATTGCGTTTTTGGAGTATTTAATTATTCCCTAGTTAAAAAATAATTACCTTAAGGTCATACCTAGAAATATAGGCCATTGTTATCAATAATTGTAATAATAAATATAATTGTTATCAATATCCAAAGGAGCGAGATTGGTGCTGTATACTGGGTGAGGGAGTTCAAAGTCAAATTCGTTAATTTTAAAGGTGGTCAGATATGAAGTGTGTCGTCTTACATTATCTTGCTACGGGAGGACTTTTTACAGTTGACCTAAGCTGGATCTGACAGAACAGCGTGTACTCTCTCAAGCTAAGCTGAGTGAGTAGAATTCTGAGTAGCTACTAGTTGAATGAATTTATCGCTCTACCATCAAAAACTAACTCAAAGAGAATTATTTCTTCAAAATTGCACCAAACACACAGTATGACCTTTTTAACAAATCATTCTCGACTTGGCACCGAAAGAACTGATTACCCGGGCATAAAGCACTTCTTTACATCATTGATGAAATTAACCCATTTTTCATCGCTGATAACAATCCGTTTGATGAATCGAAAATCAGTAGGGGTTTTGGGAGAGTTTTACACATTTCAACCCGATGCGTGGCATGGTGTCCCAACAATTCATGAGGGATGCTTCTATAGCTCCTTGGCACCCTTTCTATGCTTCGCAAATGCTGGTTAGTGGTGGTGTGAGCTAGGAGTATAACTATTCCCCTGAAACTTTCGAGGTGTTTGTTCTAGGATTTGCAATTCCAACTTATTTTAAAAGAGGCTAAGTTTATGCTAAACCTCTTAGTCTCTCCAAAAGTATATCAACTAGCAAGTGATCAAAGTAGAATTCATCTCAGAAGGCACCCGACCGTAGTCAGCTTCGAACTCGGGTGCCTGTAAGCCTGATCTTGCCTATAACGGCCAAACCATACCCAAGTAGTAACTGGAATAAACGAAGATGCATTTCGATCTAATAGTTGCCGATTTACATGCCATCTCTCGGTCTACTTATAATTATACAAAATTATAAAAATCCTAAATACATATTTTATTCTTAATAAATGAAAACTATCTATATATGTTAAACTATTAAATGTATACATGTTATATGGGTTCTATTCAAGGTGAACCTAAATAAGAAACGGTCTTCACAAAGTAAATTTATATTTTCAAATTTATGTTTTTTCTTCACTGCAAATTTTATAAAATATTTTTCTATTAACGATTGTGTAAAATATACCAATGAAGCGTGCAATTACTTTTTTCTAATCGAACAATTTTCCAATAAGCTCTATTAACGTACCGGAGCATAATTCCAGCGGCAATATTTAATTCTGCTGCTAAAAACAATATTGTTTTAAATAAACCTTCACAAAAATTCCAATTATAACCATATTAGTTACGATAAATTGTAATAGATTTACCGCATATTCTCCAATAAATTTCATTCATAACGCTCTTTGTAAACTAATTGAAGTTTATTAGTGAACTAGATTTGCAGTTTATATTTCAGATTGGAAATAAAACAATTTAAACACTAATTATTTAAATTAAGAACAGCCAACGAATAAACAATTTATTTTAATTCAGACATAATCCACTTCGCCTATTAGAAAGTTTTTAGTTTGAGGTTATAAGCAAAAAACCAAAACTATTCTGCTTTTATGAATTTTCCTTCCAGTTAGAAAGTTTCGTTTAAACGATATAATTAAGTTACGCGGGGCATATTACTTAAAACATTGTTAAGAGTTATTAAAATAATTGAATTAACTATATAAAAAATTATGCAGCAAATATTAAAATTATTATTATATATACAGATATATATATATATATATATATATATATATATATATATATATATATATATATATATATATATATATATATATATATATATATATATATATATATATATATATATATATATATATATATATATATATATATATATATATATATATATATATATATATATATATATATATATATATATTATATAATATGGTTATAATTGGAATTTTTGTGAAGGTTTATTTAAAACAATATTGTTTTTAGCAGCAGAATTAAATATTGCCGCTGGAATTATGCTCCGGTACGTTAATAGAGCTTATTGGAAAATTGTTCGATTAGAAAAAAGTAATTGCACGCTTCATTGGTATATTTTACACAATCGTTAATAGAAAAATATTTTATAAAATTTGCAGTGAAGAAAAAACATAAATTTGAAAATATAAATTTACTTTGTGAAGACCGTTTCTTATTTAGGTTCACCTTGAATAGAACCCATATAACATGTATACATTTAATAGTTTAACATATATAGATAGTTTTCATTTATTAAGAATAAAATATGTATTTAGGATTTTTATAATTTTGTATAATTATAAGTAGACCGAGAGATGGCATGTAAATCGGCAACTATTAGATCGAAATGCATCTTCGTTTATTCCAGTTACTACTTGGGTATGGTTTGGCCGTTATAGGCAAGATCAGGCTTGCAGGCACCCGAGTTCGAAGCTGACTACGGTCGGGTGCCTTCTGAGATGAATTCTACTTTGATCACTTGCTAGTTGATATACTTTTGGAGAGACTAAGAGGTTTAGCATAAACTTAGCCTCTTTTAAAATAAGTTGGAATTGCAAATCCTAGAACAAACACCTCGAAAGTTTCAGGGGAATAGTTATACTCCTAGCTCACACCACCACTAACCAGCATTTGCGAAGCATAGAAAGGGTGCCAAGGAGCTATAGAAGCATCCCTCATGAATTGTTGGGACACCATGCCACGCATCGGGTTGAAATGTGTAAAACTCTCCCAAAACCCCTACTGATTTTCGATTCATCAAACGGATTGTTATCAGCGATGAAAAATGGGTTAATTTCATCAATGATGTAAAGAAGTGCTTTATGCCCGGGTAATCAGTTCTTTCGGTGCCAAGTCGAGAATGATTTGTTAAAAAGGTCATACTGTGTGTTTGGTGCAATTTTGAAGAAATAATTCTCTTTGAGTTAGTTTTTGATGGTAGAGCGATAAATTCATTCAACTAGTAGCTACTCAGAATTCTACTCACTCAGCTTAGCTTGAGAGAGTACACGCTGTTCTGTCAGATCCAGCTTAGGTCAACTGTAAAAAGTCCTCCCGTAGCAAGATAATGTAAGACGACACACTTCATATCTGACCACCTTTAAAATTAACGAATTTGACTTTGAACTCCCTCACCCAGTATACAGCACCAATCTCGCTCCTTTGGATATTGATAACAATTATATTTATTATTACAATTATTGATAACAATGGCCTATATTTCTAGGTATGACCTTAAGGTAATTATTTTTTAACTAGGGAATAATTAAATACTCCAAAAACGCAATATATATATATATATATATATATATATATATATATATATATATATATATATATATATATATATATATATATATATATATATGAGCAATGATTAGTTGCTTGACCGGGAGGAAGCCGCACTCATCCCTCACATTGAAGGGTACATGTTTCGTCTGTTGGTGGTTCGACTCATCAGAGCACTGACATATGCTCTCTCGATAAGAATAAGGAGTCCCTCTCCACAATCAAACAACCCATATTTTCGCCGACTTCTCGTCGGATGGCTTATAAATGGCGTTTTTGGCTTCTTTGGACTGTGCGACGCAAATAATATATATATATATATATATATATATATATATATATATATATATATATATATATATATATATATATAATATATATATATATATATATATATATATATATATATATATATATATATATATATAAAACTGTTTCAAAAGTCTATCTACTAGGGTGTAACAAAAGTATTTACATTTTTTTCTTTGTTTATGAATAAAGGATTATATTTTTTTCATTATTTGGGTTTTTCACCACGATCTAAAACTCTAAAAATATCAAAAATATCTGTTCTTATGTAAATAAAAAATCAGTGGCTAAAAACAAAAAACCAAACGGAGACAAATTTCTCAGTGATTCTTTTTTTGTAATAAATTTGCCTAACGAACAAAATTTTTAAAATATACAAATATTCTAAAAATATATACAAACCTTTAACGTTAACGTTTCGGTATGTCACAAGTATCATTGACATACACAAAAATAGGTTTACATCCTATATTTTCAGAATTTATAGAAAATAATATAATTTATTTTTAGATTCGTCTTGAAAACGGGAGGAGAATACTTTCCGAAACGTTAGCGTTAAAATTTTGTATATTTTTTTAGAATATTTTTATATTTTTAAAATTTTGTTCGTTAGGCAAATTTATTACAAAAAAAGAATCGCTGAGAAATTTATCTCCGTTTGGTTTTCTGTTTTTACCCAGTAATTCTTTATTTACATAAGAACAGATGTTATTAATATTTTTTGAGTTTTAGATCATGGCTTAAAAACCCAAATAAAGAAAAAAAATATACGAACACGCAACAACCGTTCAGACATTACATAAAGGATTATAGTTCACTCTTCATAGGTCTAATTGGATTTTCCCCGACAAACAAATATTCTGTCTTCAGTGACACCGCTCGTGAAATTTCTAAAGTAGAGGGGGGCGGTACCATATCAATCCGCAGCATCAGGTTCTGGTTCAAAAAGTTCCAGAATGAAGACATGAGTCTTGAAGACAAGGAAAGATAAAAAAAAAGATCGTTCCCGGTCTCTCGATGTCGATATTTTAACAGCAGCTAGGATTGCAGATCCTAGAACAAGCACCAGGAAACTTTTAGCGGAATTAGGAGTATCTCACACCACCGTTAACCAACATTTGAGAATCCCTCATGAATAGTCGCCGCAGCATTCCATACGTCGGTTTAAAATGTGTAAAACTCTTTTAAAAACCCTACTGATGTTTCATTCATCAAACAGATGAAAAATAGGTTAATTTCAACAATCCTGATAATATAAAGCAGTGGGTTCTGCTCGGGTAACCAACTCTTCCGATCGAAACCAATCGACCAACTCGAGACCAACTCGAGACCAACTCGAAAAAAATTTGTTAAAAAGGTCATACTTTGTGCTTGATTAAATTTTGACGGAATAATTCACTTTAATTTGGGTCCTGATAAAAGATCAATAAATTCACTCAACTAGTAACTACTCAGAACTATACTCACTCAGCTCAGCTTAGAAGAGTACGCGCTGTACTGTCAGAGAAATATTCAGCCATGGCCAACCGTAAAAAGTTCTCCTGTAGCAAGATAATCCAAAACCACATACTTCATATCTGACTACCTCAAAAATTATCCAAATGAACTTTCAACTTCTCTCTCACCCAACATAGAACCCCGACCTCGATTCGTCCACTTACCACTTGTTCCGGTTGGGTTGGGTGATTGAAAACAATGTCCTATATTTCTAGGAATAACTTTTTTTAAACAATGAATAATTAAGTATTTCAAATACGTATCTGTTTTTTTTACACCCCGGCTTTTAAGATTTTGTTTTCCAGTTAGAATGTTACGTTAAGTAAATGATTAGGGTTAAACGGAGCATATAATTTAAAAATAGATTCAGATTTTCAACACAAAACACTGTTCAGAATTTTAAAAATGATTCAATCAATTATAGAAAGTAAATGTAGATAATTTCACAGGTCGACATGCGTTTTGTAACATTGATGAGAATGTTCTTTTTGAGATTTATTTAGGTAGATATTAAAACACCTTTTCTCAAAAATGGTCTAGCATGTCCCATTTTCATAAAACATATCCTCCTTATTAACCAAAAAAATGTGGTTTTTCCGCCTCTCCATATTAAGCTTGGCCTAATGAAAAACTTTGTCAAAACCATGAACAAAGGGGGTAATGGTTTCAAATACCTATAATAGAAATATTTAAGAGAAATATTTCCTGAATTGAATGATGCAAAACTAAGAGAATACATACTTATTGGACCTCACAAAAGTTTCTAGGTGATTTCCGTTTTCAAGAAAAATTAAATGAAAAAGATTTGGCAGCTTGAAAATGTTTTATAAGTATAGTGAAAGGATTTCTGGGCAACGAGAAAGGAGAAAACTATATAACCTCATAGATGAACTCTTAAAAGCCTATGAAATACTAGAGTGTCGCATGTCCTTAAAAATGCATTTTTTACGCTCCCATTTGGATTTTTTCCGGAAAATTTGGGTGCAGAAAGCGACAAACAGGGACAGAAGTTTCACCAGGACATCAGAACGATGGAAACATGATACCAGGGTCGATAGAACCCACCAATGTTGGGCGACTACTGCTGGTTTCTAAAAAGAGATGATGCTACAGAACACAAGAGGAAAAAGTAAAAGTTTTTGTCGCTGTATGCCATCTCATGTAATATATTTTATATAGAATCATGAAATATATATTAGATTGTAAAAATATGTCTTCTCCTTTTTTTCCCCACCCCGGACACCCTGTAACAAAAAAAAACTGTACGAGTTACAGTAATTAGCTAATCATTTTAGAATTTAGGAGTACACAATACTTCATATATTTTCATCAATATTACCTTAAAAATAATTGAATATGTAGACCTATGTTTTTGTTCATGGAATTCCATATCGCAATTCCGATATGAGCTGGTGTGCCATTCATTTGAAATCACAATTATCTTTTCATGATCAGGGGAACATCCCCTAAAAGCGTTGAAAATTCCTCAATAAGGAACGTAAGAGGTAAGGACCTAGTATGAAATCATCGATTAAGCCAGCCCAAACGTTAAAGCCCAAAAAAATAATGCTGAAAGTTAAACGTATTGCTCAAGAATTTTCTAGTTTTCACCTAGGCACGTTTTTCAAATTTATCATACCGCTTCTCGCAAATGAAGTTTCATTTTTTCTAAAGAACTATTTTGAAGAAATAGAAATTTTGCCGTTACTGTCATAAGATCCTGGTAGTTTCTCAAATTTATCATACCGCTTCTCGCAAATGAAGTTTCATTTTCTCCAAAGGACTATTTTGAAGAAATAAAAATGTTGGCGTTGCTGTCGTAAGATGCTGCTAGTATAAATTAGACAACGATGGTGGTATAGCCTAAAGCAAACCTTACACCTCCGATAATGATATAGATGTAATCTCTCACGGTTCAAAATTCGTTAAACAGTCGTTTATTGTACTTCAGTTGACCTACTAATTCGACGTACACTGATAGTTAAATCCCCAATGACAAGCAAATTCACTCTGTAGAAAAGATAATCACTTTTCAGTTTTCTAGAAACTGTTTGTGTACCTCCAGAAATGATCTGTAATGAGGGGTTCGTCTATTGTATACACGTGCACTTCCGTTACTATAACCATAAATCAAATGTATGTTCACATACTCTTGAGAAGAAAATCGATAACGCATTTGAAACATCCATGATCCATAATGAGTTTTTGAAAAAAAATTGCATCTTTATTGTTAAAAAATGTTAACAGGTTGCTTTCCATCTCCATTTTCCATTTTAAAAGGTTTCCCATTTAAACAAGGAGCGAAACAGATAGTAATGGAAGGGCGTGATATCCGGTGAGTAGGTCTTGAGAGAAACGTATGGTAGTGCATTGTCATCATAAAGCACGACACCTTCCCTGTTTACTAATCATGGTCAGTTTTCTTCAATTCCTGCTTTCAGCCGATCTAATTAAAAACAGCAGAGGTCGGTCTTTAGTTTCGGTCGGTAATAGTTTGCTTATGTGGAAAAAGACCAAAGTATTTAGGTCCCTTCCAATCCTACCAAATACAAAGCATAATTTTCTTTGGATGGACGTCTTTCGCCATATTTAAAACTGCTGCCACTGGCAACCCCCATTATTTTTTTTTATTATTTGCTATTGCATATAATCTACTTACATTAAATTGACCATCCGCTTCAGAAATAGAGTCTCAGATTTTTTTTCAGCAAAAAATTGCACGAAGAGTTTCGGTTCAGCTATCAGACGTCCCTTTTTTCAGATTGTCAATGGTCGCACGTACCGTAGTACATGGATTTAAGGCCTTTATTTCCTTCAGTGCTTGAAGGACGGTCAGAACAATGCCGATATTCCAGGGAAGATATCAGCTCCTGTACCGACGAATGCACTTTTACACCATGGTCTCCCCAGTACAACCCCCTCCGTTAACGGCACAAATCTTGTTTTGTTTGGACAGCGTTCTTGTCATTTTTGAACTAAAATGACATAACTTAGCGTAAATGCAAGTTATCAACCGACATTTTCAATTTCAATCAACTTAACCAACTGAAGACAAATTAAAATCAACAGGAACATAAACGTTATAAATACCACAAAAATTAATAATATTTAAATAAGCGTTGCTAATTCAGCACAGATTTTTGTTTACAACCGTTAAAATAGCTACTAATGGAATTTCCCTACGAACTTTCGCGACAACCCAATGCATAGATATATTAGTATTAAACTGAATGAAATATAATTTCAAATATACAGTAAAATTAATCATTTAAACTTATAAAAGTGGACGACCTATTCACTATAAATTAGGTTTATTAACAGACTAGTTTTACAATTTAAATACCTAATTGGAAATAAAATAAATTGAATACAAACTCTTTAATTAATAACTCATTAATAATGAATAACAAACTGACTTTCTGGTTAAATTAAGAGTTAATTATGTTAACATATAATGATAATTCTAGTAAATAACTAGAGCTTGTAAAAAGATCCAACTTTCAACTGTTATTTATTACTAAGATATCAGTTTATATTTAAATTTTATAATAATAATAATAATAATATCCATTATTGATATATTATTAATTTAGTATTATTGTTTAGATTACTATATGAGGTGTGTAAATAAAGTAATGAGACTGGTGGCATATAGCGTTCGATCTGGGAACAAAGCTGGCTTCCCCTTTAGAAGGGATGCAAGCCAACATCTTATACGTCTTCAGTATGATCTAAAACTCCCTAGAGCGTAGCAATCTTCCATGTGCAATTATTTTCGTGAACCGGATATTTATAGTGCGTTCTGAAACTGAACAACAACAATTTCAAGCAACGGTGCGCTCTCAAGTTTTATTGCAAACTTGGGAACAGTGCTACAGAAACTTTTACCAAAACTTTAACAACCCTATGGAAACGGTGTTTTGTCAAGGGTACAGGGCTGTAGGTGATTTAAGGCATTCTCAGAGGAGCGAGACTGGATTAAAGATGAACCTCGCTTCCTTCAAACAGGCCTTGCAGGCTTTCAGCTGCTTGCAGGCTTTCAGCTACTTGCAGGCAGGCTTTCAGCTGAAAAAAAATGGTGAAAATGTCCAGAGAATCCGGAATTAGTTATCGGTCTGAATAATCAAAGTTTATTCCAATTTCCAATTAATTGGGGATGAACTAAAAACATCACTGGGCTCCTCAGCGCCGTTGTTCACCAGACTTAAGTCATTGTAACTTTTTTCTTTTTCCAAGATTAAAGATTAACTTAAAAAACTATGTAGGGACATTGAAGCACATTAAGCGGGCCATAGTCAACCAGCTGAAGACGATTTCAGTATCTAAGTTCTAGCACTCCTGTGAAACCATCTCCAGTGTTTTCTGGCTTCCCAAGGCAACCACTTTGCAGGAAATAATGTCAAATTATAATTTTTAAATTGAAATGAGAATGATATATTTTTTTAATTATTCTCATTGCTTTATCTGCACACCTTGTACATTATTATTATTGTATTATTATTATTATTTATGGTTGATGACATTGCCATGAATCACGATAAAGCATCAATCATCGCACACCGTAGTAGGTGCCAATTTTTAGCCAATGATTAAACAAATACCACAAGCACAATATTCACCAAATATGTGACTGTGTCATTGTTCCCTCTATTGAAAAACTTACTTTATGGACGCCGTTTTTACTTCATAGAATCCATTCAGGAGTAATCTAAATGCTCGCTTTGATGGAAATACCCTGCAACACTGGAAAAAATGTTATAATAAGAGTATTGCAGTAAGAGGGGATTAGTTTGAAGCAGGCACGATAAATTGTGGATTAAATAAATACTTTGTGTTTTATTTAATATATAACCGTACTTTTTGACCATACTTGTATATATTGATATTATATATTTATTAACTCAATGCTACGTCTGTCGACCATAAACTATCAAACTTTTCAATAAATAAATATTATTTTATTCTTAAAATATATGACTGTAAAGATGAACACATTATTGCTGCAATTTGTATTATTAGAAATTATACATGATGAGTAATACAAAAAGTTAGAGAAACATCAATTATTTAATAACAATGGTTGACGGTCATAATAAAATATTACTGGCCACTTATTTATATTCTTTTAATTGTTTACAATGATACAATGAATCTTTATTATATATTCAATGTTATGCAAAATTGTTTTACTCCAATAAAAAAATTACAATACTTACAGTATAAAATATTAAAAAGAATTTTTTAAATGTTTGTTAGATTTTCTATTAACTTTTCTAAACGTTAATAAAATTGCATTAAAGCAAAATACAACACGAAAATATTGAAAAATTAGTGTATTTGAAAGGAAACTTTTTAATTATGTTGGCTTCTAGTTCATGGAAATTCATTACAAATGTTTAATGAAAGTCTTTTTTGTCAAAATTCACACTTTATTGTATTAATGTTTGACGCGTTTCCCTAACACTGTATTTCTGCTTCGTCAGAAATAACAATTTCAAATATTGAAGTACGTATACATTCAAAACGTTGACACAATAAAACATATATTTTTGGGAAATCCACCCAGAGAGTGTTTATTGTCTGTACACGTTCACAAGGTCATTTATTCAGATCTATTTGATCATTTAGAAGGCTTTTCGCATTTTCTAATTGGTTTATTCTTAAACTTTCCAGGTAGTTCTGTTTTTTGCTTTTATTTTGTCCTTGTAATATTTTGAAATCACAATTAATACAATAATTTTCATTTAGCAGATGTGAGGCATAATTAGAGTTCTGTTGAAGAGATTCTGACTGAGAAAGAATTATGTTAAGTTGTGTTTCTGATCATTAAACATACGTAGGAAAAAACTACGTAACTAATGCCATTAATAATTTTCGGCGTATTTTACTACAATAGAAAGGTGCTCAACATACATGTTGAACTCTTCCTTGGAAGATGGAATTGGTGCTTGTTATTTAGCGATTGCTCTTATCAGGCGCTTTTGGAATCTGAAATTCGCAGTAAATAAGGCGAATTGCCACAGAAAATTAGTCCATACTTTACTCGGCTAAAAAATCCAGCATACTAATACTACATATATAATAATCTATATATAAATATGAGCATTTTACTGATTACTTGAGTGGGGACGGGCCCCACCCATCCGTTTAATTGGAGGGCATACGTTTCGTGTTTTGATGTTCCAGACCCTTCAGGATACTGACATAGATAATCTCGTCAAGAATAAGGAAACCCTATCATCAACCCATACTTTCGCCGACCTCCCGTCGGATGGCGTATATATGCAGTGTTAGAATTCTTTGGACTATGTTCAATGAGACTACAGTGCTGAGTGTGATCATACACCCAATTGCTAGATTCCACAATCTCAACTAGAACACACAACAACCTGCGTCTCCACCTAATTGAGCATTGTACTGATTGCTTGACTGGGAACGGGCATATGTTTCGTCAATTGGAGGGCATATGTTTTGTCTCTTGATGTTTCAGACTCTTCAGGATACTGACATATACGCACTCGTCAAGAACAGGGAGACCCTATCCACAGTCAACAAACCATACTTTCGCCGACCTCCCATTGGATGGCGTATATATGCAGTGTTAGAATTCTTTGGACTGTGTCTGCTAGTTAGGTTACTGGGTTGCTGCGTCCCGTCACTCATCAATCATATTTCCGGAAATTGGATGAGCCAGTGGCTTGGTCAGTACAAACTTCGGACAGACCAGTCTTTCCAAAAAAATCGCCACTGACAGAATAACCAACACTATTAGAGTTAAGAAAATATAGAATAGTACCAAGAAAAATATATTAAAATTAACAGAAATCTTGAGAAAAAGGGAAATGAATAGGAATAGAAGAACTGTTACGAATCATTGGTCTACATCAGAAATAAAATTACTAGCTAAAGCAAATGCGGGAGGTATACCTGAGAAGAGAAGTGAGAAAGGTACGTTATAATAAGAACCATAACTGAAAAAATTAAAAACCTAAAGAACAAGTATTGAGTCAGCTACTATTTACAGCTGATATAGAATACGATATTTATGGACTAGGAGATATGGAGATAATGATATGAAGGAAAAATTAAGAGATAAATATAAGTACTTATAAATAAAAATATTAACAATTATATAATTATAAATAAGTATGAGTACTTATAAATAAAAAAATGCCTCAAAAGAGAAATAGAGCAAAATCTAGTTTCAGAAAATGATGTAAAGAATATTTATAAGCTTGGAGATGAATCAATAGGCAAGCGTCAAAGTAAAAAATACAAATGAATATACATAACGGCTTAATAAAATATAGTGGAGAAGACTTGACAATTGAACTACTAACAATTTTTTTAATGGAATAGAAAGACCGAGATAATGCCTTTAACAAAGAAGATATATTTCTGCTGGCCTCTTATGATTCGTCTAGTATTTCTCTTAGGACTCCTCTGCGAAAAAGCATCGGGACAATGTTTCATGCAAACTATTACACTAACCTACATTAAATAATTATTCTAAACCCAATTTGGAATAAATATCTACACAAAACGGTTTCGTTACAAACCAAGATACATATTTATGCGCGGCGGGAAACATATATATATATATATATATATATATATATATATATATATATATATATATATATATATATATATATATATATATATATATATATATATATATATACATATATATATATATATATATATATATATATATATATATATATATATAAATATATATATATATATATATATATATATATATATATATATATATATATATATATATATATATATATATATATATATATATATATACTGCTAAGTTATTGAGAAAAATAACCCTAAGAATTATAAGAATTATAGACGAGAGTTAGACTCTTTAAAACATTCTTTTTGATATCCTGCTGTTTGATATCATGCTGTTTGATGCATACAGCTGTTATTTAATAACAATCTAAAAGTTTAAAATATATCTAATAAGTTTTATATGTGTATGTGTATGTGTTTTCTGGCAACAGTAAACTATTAGGTTGATAAACAGTTTCTTCGGTATTTTTCGATCCACATTCATAAAGGTTAACTGTCTTAAAATCCGGGGGAGCATTTGAACGATATTGTTTCCAGAATATGATTCAAATATATGTTCTTTAAAATAAAATAAAAATTAGTGCATTATCATAGTATCTCATTTTAAAGTTCTGACACTCTTATTGGACAACCATTTACAATATGTAGCAAATGTTTAAATAAGGTGACATTACCTGTAATCAGTTTCAACATGCGGAACTTCAGGTGACTGTGTTTCTGCAACTAATTAATTACTCCATTGAAAAAAATTCTACGTTTCCTTCAAAATAAGTACATTTTTTCTAATAAGATGGAATTCTAAACTGTTGCTTAACCTTTCCGAGATATATTTTCAATAATATCAAGAGATGCAGTTAGCTTACAAATTGTTCTAATTCTATTAATTTGTATCAAAAATGTGAACGAATTTGCAAATATTTAGACAAAACTGATTAGCGGAAAGTTTGCATATGGCTTTCATAAGGTAATCATGATGAAAATAAATTACAATGCTATAAAAATATATTTTTATAGCATTGTAATTTTTCTTTTTTTTCATTTTTGTGTATTGTATAATGGTGTTAGGTAATGAAAAAAAATCAAGAGTTCTATTTATATTTGATAAAAAATAATAATAATGATTAGGTCGACCACTGTTATTATAACACTATGTAACGCTACGAGACATGGACCGAATTTAAGGCTTTGTTTTCTTATAGCCAGGTATCCCAGACACGTTGAAGATATGCTTCAAGTTTAATAAGAGTAACTGGCGGCCGGAACAATCACTCAAGAGTTCGAACAATGCTATCTCAAAGTAAGGGCTGCTGAGTATAAGAAATTAAAAATTGAGCACAATTTTATTTTATTTTTATTTTATCTTGAAGAGCATATAATGGAATTATATTGTGAAACTAATGTCATTCAAATGTCCCCTTCGGCATCGTCTGGTGGAATGCATTCTTGAGACTCAATTTTCAATTATTCTTTTACACATATCGCATAGTATATTTTCAATGGTAGCCTGAATGTTTCGTTTAAAGTCAAGAATTGTTAGGGGTTTATTCCTATAAACTAGAAATTTAACATTACCCTACAAAAACATATCCAAGATCAAGAGATCGCATAATCTTGCTGGTGAGTTGACAAGTTGACAATACCATTTCGCGCCCATACCAATGACGCACCCAGGAAACGTTTATGCATTAAATCAATTGTCTGATAAGATGTGTGATAAATCGTACCATCTTGTTGAAAAAAAACATTGTTTATACCCACATTTATCAGTTCAGGCCAATGATATTCTGTTAACATATTCCAATAGCATTCACATTAACAGTGGTTTTCATCATCGACTTCATAAAAGTAAGGTCATATCACTCCTTCAGCTCAAAACACTGCACCAAACACTGACTTTCTGAGAATGAAGAAGTAAATCTTAAATCACTTGAGAATTTCCATCGGCCCAAATCTTGCAGTTATGTTTATTCACAAACTCATTAAACCAGAAGTACGTTTCATCAAAAAAGATTATTATTAGAAAAATTAAAATTAGAAAAAAATTGCACATTGGACTCGTGGAGAATATTAAAAATAAAAAAAAACAAAAAAAAATGTTTCTTTGCTCCCCGTAATATTTCACCAAAATTGGGTCTCCAAAATACACGCCACTAGACCAAGATCAGGGGGACATTTGAACGACATTATTTTCAAAATATAATGCTATTATTTGTTTTTCAAGATAAAAATTATCAGGTTATCAATTGTACTTGTCATTGTGGCTCATTTTAAAGTTCAAACACTCTTATTCGACAACCCTTTATATGTCCTATTGACGATAAGTCTGGGGATCCGTTTTTGCTTGGATCCTTATTTGACTAGATGTATAAGGTCTATCAATATCCGACTGAAATATATTATTTAGAAAAGCTTACAGGTATGGCATAAACTGGGTCTACGATATTTCGGTTGCATTACAAGCTGCATTTAAATATCCACCGATGATGAATGCGGCTGATCGGCTTCCCAGGTATTCTAAAAGCAATTAATAAGCACCTAATAACTCTAAGACATAATTCGTTCTATCGTCAGAGGCATCAATGATAGAAGCATCAATGACCAATATTTCGCCTGCTCCTTAAACCCGTCTCTTTCATTCCAATAGCTCGTCCCTTTTGCAATTCGGATAATTATCTGAAATGACGTAGTGCAGAAAAATAAAAACAAGCGTAACAACATAATAAAAAAAATTTTTTTCTTTGTTTCCTGTCCTATATAAAAAGGGGATAGACTAATATAGTTTCGCAATCGCATATAAAAAAAGGTGAAAAAACAAGTATATCTCTATTAACTCGAAGACATTTATCATTAAACACCAATGATTTGGTGATAATCAAACTGATGATTTGATGATTTTGTATTACCTCTATTTAATCTTTCCGACGTTGTTAGTATCATCAGAAGATGATTTAGTCTAAAAAAACTTAAGTCATCTTCTGATGATGCCAATATGATTAGCGAACCGTGCGACGAGAAAATAACAAAAAGTGATTTGGTGTTTAGAGGTATCTCTTAGAATTTCGTAAGATTTTTATGTAATAGGTGTCTTCAATAATAATTTCGATTTTATTAGGAAATGGCGTTATTAAGGGGGAAAATCCCTTTAGACGCATCAAAATGAGTAATTCTTCAGAAATGTTTTTAAAGGTGATAAAATAATTGAATTTTTAAAGTTTTGAAGAGTACAAAATTATTATTATTATTAATAATTTTTATAAAATAGCGGCTTGGTAATTTTTTTTCGCGCCTCTCTGACGGGAGGTCCAAAAGTGCTGCACTAGTCACTCTTTTTGTATTCATTTGAAACACAAAAAAAAAACATTTCTTTCTGCTTCTGATATATGCGCAGAACGGATAAAACTACAAAAAAGTATTAAATTATAAATTAAGTAAGATTTAAAATAATAGTACAAACTTAAAAAAAAAGTTTAAAGTTTATACTATTTTTTCGACATTTTTATCTCAAAAACTAGTTTATTTACACAAAATCTTTAAAACTTTAGGTATATCCTTCCGATAATGGTATAGAGAAAGGCCTCCCAAAATTTCAGCCAAATCGATCAATAACTTTTTGGGTTACAGAGCGAGCAGTTTTTGAAAACCCAGTTTCGAGATAATCGCATTTAAAGTTCCGATACGATAAAACGATTAGTTTTAGTGACTTACCGATAAATCAGCGATCCCAGGTGCCTATAACAGACCTTCAGCCTCTTCGAAAAGCTATTTTTTTCAACCTGCTGCTGTCTTCGGGCTGTAGGAGCTGTTTTTGTCTCAAAAAGACTCCTTCGGTTGTCTCGTTAATCGCGCCTCATCGGTGGTTTCAGCGAAAATTTTGGCATAAGTGCCAATAATTATACTTGCACTATACACACAAATACACTTGCACTATCATTTGTACTTGACCCACAAGTTTCTCCGTGTTCGTGTAACTACGTGTAACCACGAACGACCAGCTAAATATCTAAAATACCCTGATAATAGCCCGCAATAGCTCGGTTTTTACCTGCGGATATTTACAGCTCAGCATCTGAGGTTTGGATGCGCAGTAGCCTAACGGCCCAACGCCTTAGAGCTCATTCGAAGCAGTGCATTCAGTATATTCGCAGAACTCTTCGTTCTCTGTTTCTGTTAGACAGTGACCCATTCACTCTTTCGTTTGCGCATCTCAGAGGCTAAAATGCTGATTAACCTGTCTCGGTCGCGATATACGGGCTCCGGCGCGCTCGACTTTATGTGCGATAACTCCGTAAATTTGTAATATTTTTATTTTTTCTCTTGCCAGTATGCTCTCAATATATTATATTTTCGAAATGTGAAAAAAATATATATTTTTTAATTTCTAAAGGGATGTCCCCCTTAATACATTTGTTGATATAGACCATCATTTTTCAACCTGGGGGTCGCGATCTAACATATAAGGGATCGCAATGTGTTCAAAAAATAAGACCCGTATACGAAACATTCTTTTATTAAAGTACTTTTAATTTAAAAATAAGTTTTAGAAAATTAAATATTACCAGGTAATAACAACATTAAAAAATAAACTTAATTAAAGTAAAAGCCAAAGTTGTTAGAAATAATAATTTAAATCGACGTTTGTTTTTAGATTAAGAGTTTTTCTATACGTAGATCATCATTATAAACACACATAAGCAAATTATTTTCTAGTGATAAGAGGCGATTTCTATATTTAGTTTTTAAAGGCACCATAGACGAGAAGCTTTTTTCGATTAATAAGTAAGAAGTTCAGCGATCAATGTTTTCAAAGCTTCCGTTACTAGGCTTCCGAATTCACATCGTCATGCAAGCCAATACTTACCTAAATTTTGAGTTAAAAATTCTAGTTATAGAGTTTTGTCAGCCCATATTTCAATAAGTTGGGTATGAATCTCAATAGGTAATTCAGCAGCTGCAACAACATTTTCATCAAACAGATTCAAAACACATATTTTCAACAAATTATCGTTGCTATCTGGAAAATATTGCAGTAACTGATTTTTAATTCGCGTAAATGCATTTTCATGTTCCCCAATACGCAATCGATAACAGATTTTTTTAAATCCATGTTTTTGATAAGATAGTCACCAGTTAAAGTGAATGCATTAAAATTGCGTTTTTCAAGACGTATAATCGAATTACCAAGCTCCTTGATGAAGTCAGTGACTTTGTATGTCATTAGTACAATGTTTTTGTTACGGCCTTGTAAACTCAAAATCAAATCATTCAAATGTGAAACTCAATACTCAAAGGTAATGATGTTTCTCCATCTTGTAAAAACTTTGAAAATGAGCTATTTTTATCTGTAAAACAGATTTTCAATTCAGTTCGGAATTCAAAAAGCCTCGTTAAAACTTTTTCTCGCGACAACCACCTGATTTACATATGGAAAAACAGTGAGTCTTATTTGCTACCCATTTATTCGCACAATGTGGAAAGCAATCTAGTCTGTAATGGTCGGCTTTTAATAAAATTAATAATTTTTACATCTTCTGATAGAACATTTTGCAAATTATTTGGCATCTTTTTTGTAGCAAGGGAATTTCTGTGAAGAAAGCAGTGCATCCATCCATATGTGGCATAATGTATTTTAATTTTACTATCACACCACTGTTTTTTCCCGTTATAGCTTTCCCGCAATTAGTACATACCGCAATGCATTTATTAAAGTCCAAGTTTTCGTTTTGTGTTGCTTCAATAAAAACTTTAAAATGATCTTCGCCCATTGCACAAACAGGGATTGAGTTGCAAAATAGCATATTTTCTTTAATTGACCCATCGCATTCTTATAGGACAAAACACAAAACTTGCGCCAAGTTCGACAAGTCTGTTGACTCGTCGAATTGAATATCAAAAAAATCACTTAAGTTAACCTTTCCAATTATCTGATCGTGAACATCATTGGCCATTTTATTAATACGTTTCGATATTGTGTCATTTGAAAGTGGTATAGTTTTCAACTTTTTTTGCTTCTTCCGTAGTTTTTTATAAGTGCGTGCAAGTGCAGAGCACAGATTCGAGCTGGTAAAAATAATATAAGAACAAGAGGTTACACAAGCCTTGGTATTTGTGGTTGTTTGCGGTATTTCGGTATGTGTAACGGCCCATTCACACATACCTCCGTCATTAAAGATTCGTCATTTAATACAAAGACAAATAGATGATTCTTTTTTGTCACGATTTGTAAGCGTGTGAACATGCCGTAGGAATTTATAAACCATTTAAAAATAAAAATTATTCTTCATAAATCGCGATACTGAAAAAGGACGAATCGTCACCGTGTAAACCGGCCAATGAAAAACATTAATAAACATCAAATTGACATATTGTACCGAGGAGACCACAAACTTTTTGGCTATTTAGTGGGTTGCCACACTAAAAAATTTGAGAAACGATGGTATAGGCTAATCATGCAAATGGCATTTTGGAGGGTAAAAATACGCCATCAAAAGACAGTTTATTAATAATTGTCATTGTGCAAAAAACATATTTTTTATAGCTTTGAATATGTCAAATTATGTCCCACAAACAGACGTTTTGCGAGAAAGTTTAATAACCTTTTTTCATTTGAAGAAAACAGCTGCTGGAAGTTATCGATTGTTTGTTAAAACTTAGAGTGAACATGCGTTAAGCCAAAAAACTACTGAACGATGGTTTAAACGCTTCAAAAGTGATGATTTTGATATGAAAAGCAATGAGCATCCAGGACAGCCGAAAAAGTTTTAGATGCAGACTTGCAAGAATTATTGGATAAAGACTCAACTCATGCATTGAAACAATTGGCAGAAGCATTGAATGTTGTCTAATTCACAATTTCCGAACGTCTACACGCATTAAGAAAGATTCAGAAGGAACGAAAATAGGTTCCATGTCAATTGAAGGAAACGGACATTAAAAGGCGAAAAACCACTTGTAAATTTTTGCTTGCCAGACAAAAATGAAAGGGTTTTATGCATCGAGTTCTAACAGGTGATGAAAAATAAACCTATTTTGACAACCTAAAGCGCAAAAAGTCATGGATAGACCCACACCCTCCTTCAACATCACAAGCAGTGCGCACTATACATGGAAAGAAGTCTTTACTTTGTATTTGGTGGAATAGTAGGGGCTGTGCATTACAAACTGGCCAAAAAGATTACTGGCGATCGATACCGACGATCGATACCAATTGCGACAGCAATTGATAAAACTGAACAGAGCATTGAAGGAAATAGATCAGAATATGCCCAAAAGTACAATAAAGTCATTTTTCAACATGACAATGCTCGGCCGCATGTTGCAAAATTTGTAAAAAACTATTTTGAAAACGTTGAATGGGACGTCGAACCCAACCCGCCGTATTCACTGGACTTAGCCCCTTCAGACTACCACTTATTGCGATCGATGCAGCACGGACTTTCAGAACAACACTTACATTCTTACGAAGAAGTGAACATTTGGCTTGATGAATAGTTGGCCTCAAAAAACCAAAAGTACTTTTGTCGCAGAATCAATTCTCTGGCAAAAAGATGGAAAAAAGTAATAGCTAACAGTGGCCAATACTTTCATTATTAAGGTAATTTATATTGTTATGGAAATATACGCTCAAATTTTGCGAAAAAATCGACATTTTTAACCGAAACGCCTATTATGTCGAGCTTAATCAATATCATCTGACGATTATTTTATATTCTTTTACTGAAAAAAAAAATGTTTAATGTTTATAGAATAATATGTATATAAAAGTAAATAAAAAAGCACGGGCGTAGCCAAGGGGGGGTTTTGGGGGTTCAACCCCCGAAATAAGCCAAATATTACCTAATATTATACCGAAAAAATACGAGGAGTGAAGAGAGTTAAATTATTACATTTGAATTGAATATATATCCGAACTAGTGGACGTTGCGCACAGTAACGCCATCTCTTGTCGAGTAGTCGAACTATTTTGTATCGTATGGAAACTTTGCGTTGTTTCTCGATTATTCGCCACGCCCCTCGGTCGGAATGAGCGGAGCTTTGTGGAAGTTTGTGGTAGTTTCTGGACGACTACTACTGGGCTGCTATATAAGCGGCGCGTGACGGCCCTTACGGCAGTATTGTTGCAATTGTGAATGCTCTCGAAGAACTCCAATTTAATCACAATAAGGAAACATCGCAACAAGCCGCCCAATTGCTAAGTACGCTTCGATCTTCGGATTTTGTGATGTGTTTAGTGATTCTTCAAAAAGTTATGAGCTATACATTGTCGCTATCAAAACAATTACAGACAATTGACATCGATCTTCTCACGGCATTCAAACATGTAGATGATGTTATTAATATCTTACAACTCCTGAGAAACAACACTGACGTCGAATATCTTCATCTCTATGAAGACGCAAAGGTTTTACTGGAAGAAAATGGTGGTATACTGTGAATGCCACGCGTCGTCGGAAGACAATTAAATAGACCGAACATTCCTGCATTGGATGTATGCACGTATTACAAAATTAATTTGTTTATTCCATTTCTTGATCATACAATTCAACAATCGGTTGAAAGGTTTACCAAACATCGTAAAGTAGTATCAGCATTATCTGGTGTGCTACTTTCAAATTTTACTGCCAGTTCTGAAATTGAGGAAGCAATTTCCATGTACTCGTCACTGCTTCCCGAAAGCAACATATCAGTGGTTAAAGCAGAACTTGAAGTGTGGAAAACAGTGATGACAAGTATCTCGCCTACCCCGAAATCTAGTTTAGAATGCCTAGATATGTGCGATAAAAACCTTTATCCTAATATTTACACATTACTACAAATCTTGGCTACTATTCCTGTATCCACTGCTACCCCAGAAAGGTCTTTCTCGAGCCTAAGGAGACTGAAAAAATATTTACGAAACACTACAAGTGAAAACAGACTTAATGGTTTGGCTCTATGAACATTCACTATGGAACAGAAATTCATGCAGATGAAGTAGTGGATATATTTAAAAGAAAAAGCCGAAGATTTCTTCTTTAATGGTTTTAGGTTTAGCGCAGAGGAACGAAATTAATTTAACCATTTCATTTAAAGTTAAGAACTTTATAAATATGTCGTAATTTTTCCTATGAATATATAGATATTAAATTTCATATAAGTATATTTTTGTTGTTTTATTTACTTTAAACTAACCCCCCCTCCCCACCCAAACTAAATCCTGGCTACGCCCGTGTAAAAAAGTATTATAAAACTAAACACAGCTTTGTCACAAACAAACATTTGTCAATTAGTAATACTAAAAGAACGAAATTTCCAAAGGATATCCATAATAAAGTTGGTAATCTAAAATAAAAAAGTGACAAAAATATCAGTTCAAAGGAGATTTAAAAAGAAAGCAATCTGGTCAATTTTTCATTTACACGATATCAAATCGAGCAAAACTGACATCAGGTCAAGGTTATTCAGTTCACAATAAAACTAAATAGAACATATTTTCGTTTAGCAGAGAAACATATTTTTATTGACCATTTCAATAGAAAATAAGAATCAAAGAAATGTTGAACACCATTCCGAAGTTCGATAAAACCAATAACTTTAAGCTGGACTCCGCAAAATACCATTCAAGCGTTTTAGAGCTTTATCCTTGAATCTAAAACAAATTTGTGACCGTCTTTTCCACATTTCGTTTTCGTTTTAGAATTTCACCAATGATTTTTTTTCTTTTTTCAATTTGGAAACTGCTTTTCGTTACGCTTTCATTATTTCATACAAACACTACCAGAAACCAATTACAATGAGATTATATATATTTGGGAAAAGTCAGGGTCAAATTCTCATATATAATTCGAAAAAAATATGATGTATTTGATGTTTAGAAGTTTATTTAATGATAAGGAATTTTATACATAACATTTTCTGAAAGGTTTGAAAAATATTTTTTCCATTCAGAAAAAATAACTAAATCAAAAGAACAAATTAATTTATTAACTATTTGGAAATTCCAGTGGCAGTTATTATTTCTTTTTCGCTCAACATTTGTTATTCGAAAAATCTACGAACTAATCCGTAAATTATTCATCAGGATTTTTATAATTACTCAAATTTAACAAATACAAAAGAGAAAAGAAAAGTAATTAAGAAACAAAAATATCACCTCCATCGGAAAGCTGGAAATCAATTTGTATTATTTATTCCAACAATATAAGATATATATCACCTCAACTTTGACCGACAAATAAAAAGATATTAGTGATTGAGTTATTTACTGATATAACTGCACGCAAAAGAACAAGTAATATGTATAATCAAAGGGTCTATCATATTTCTTTCCGGGCTTGTTAATTTTAATTTGTAGGGCTTTTCACTTTTTTTCATAATGAATAAATTGAGTTTATTGTTACAGTAAAATGAATTATGATAGACATTGTCCCCACTATACGATGTGTGTAAATACTCTATATATATTTTGAAAAAAATATCTCTATCTCTATTTTAAAAAAATATTTAAATAAAATTACAATTGAATAAATCTTCCCTTCAAAGTATTTGCTTTGGGAAGTCCATGACGCTGGAGACCACTTTTCATAGCAGTGATGGAACTCAGATACTAAAATCGTCTTTAGCTGATCGATTATAAACTTTTCAATGTCTCAAAATAGTGTATTTTCAGACAAATTTTTAATATTGCGAAAAATAATAGGTCACAATGATTCAAGTCTGGCGTTATGGGAGCTGTGGAACCACAGTGATGATTTAATTTGTCAAAAATGTTAATTGAAATCGCTCGCAATGCAAGGCGCATTATTGTAATGCAGCACCCAGGTGTTCTTGATGTATGGTCTGATACAAATAATCGTTTTTTGAAGTATTTGAAGGATCCCTCAGTAAAATTGCTGATCTACCATTTGATAGTTACAAATTCCTTATAGACGATCCCTTGTCTATCAAAAAAGCAAATTAGCAAAGTATGCTTCGTTGATTTGTTCATTCTTGCTATTTGACTGTTTGTTACTCTGTCAGTTAATAATATTGCCAAGATGGTTCTTCGTATTTTCATTTCTAGTGTTCTTATTTTTTGTTTTCTTTTCGTTGTATTTAGCTGCCTGCTGCATATGCATGTACTATAAGTCTTATAACAGTTCTGTAAATGTATACTTTGCTCTCTGTCCTCATATATATGGAACTATGGAAATTTGTATTTTTTAGACATCCTGCTATTCTTTGTGATCTCTGTTTTTGTTGCTTATTGGATTTAATGACAGCTAAACAAATGAACACATTTTCGATGGAACATGGAAAAAAATGTTTTTTAATATTTTTAATATTTTCCACGGATTTTCTCACTCATTTTTGCAATTCTTCCTTCGTACCTAGTACCTAAACGGGACCCGAGATGGGTCATAAACTGTTTCAAACAGTAGTACTGTTACGAACCACAGGATGGCGTGAGCTGCATTTAATTGCAGCCTACATCCGACATGACCGAAATATAGAGTGATTTTTAGTGCATTCGAATTTTAAATTTAAATATAACAACAATCAAATGAAATGCAATTGAAACTATTTATTTTATGTCAAATAACATTCAATGGTATTAATGTTTAAAAACAATTTCAGACAAATGTTCGCCATGGCTACTTGGGACAAAACGCATGTGTCAATCCAATTTTCGACAACTTTTTAAAACATTTGAGGTCTTATGTACATAATTATCCGAGTTATTGATGCTTTCAAGACGTAAATAGTTGCTGGTTTAACAGCACAAACCAAAAATTTAACATAACCCCAAATAAAATATTCTAAAGGCATTAAATCACATCACTTTGATTACCAATTACCGTTCCTCAAATTATTTTTCCCACCGAATTGTTTCCCCAATTAATCGATTATTAGAACCACATCTCCTCCAGATCAGTACAATTCAAATCTGGAATTAAATAATGTACGTAGTTGAATAACAAAGCCGGTCGAATAACACCTTCCTGCGAAGGAAGAATTGATAAATTTCAATTTTTATCAACACTGCCAGCAACAGCGCCGATATTTTCTACGGTCCGCATACATTTTTGTCTTGTTTTTGTATTAATATCAAGCGGCGTAAAATGCGTTCGGAATTTGTTGATAATTCGGCGAATATAGCACCCGATTGGGTGATTATATGCACCATAAAATTCACGATGTGCTTTATAAGTTTGGTGCACAGAATACTGATTTTCATAATAAATGTCTACAATTTGCAAGCGTTGCTCTGATGTTATGCCATGTATAATTTGCCTAAATATTAAGACATAGATGTACAGATTTACGCGCAAACTCACAGTTCGTTTGACAGTGACCCCTACAGGAAGCTCGGAGACAGTAAAAAAAATCACCCTATATATGATAAGAACCATTGGTCAATTATTCAGTTAATTGAGTTCGATTAATGACAGCTTAAAACTAGAAGCCAGTCTCGGGAGAGGCTTGCTAACGTTTGATGACGGTTGGAGAAGTGGACATTTTTTATCTTCTCTGCTAGCTTCCTAGTGAAGCATGGAAGAAATGGAAGAAAATTCCATGTTTTTTTTTTACTATTTTTAACATTCTCCACGAGCTCACTGTGCAATTTTCTATATTTCTTCTTTTGCTACTATATTTAAGTTTATTTCGCTTTAACTGTATATGGATGATTTAAACTAATTCTAACATGTTACCTTAAAGTTCAAGTTTGAATCAAATATATTCTTTGACTATCGTTTTACTTAATTTGTTAGACTTATTGCAATAATAATATATTTGTAGATCGTGCCGTTTCAACAATTAGTATTAACATTATCGAGATTGCATATGATGTGGATTTTAATGTCAATTTTAAAACATTTTCCCTATTTTTCAATAACGTTGTTCTTCTATAATGTCGTTCATCATAATATTTAACAAGAATAGACTCGGTGAATCCACCTGTCTTAAATTCAATTGGATTTTGTTACCTTTACTTGTTGTGATTTTTATTATATTATCACTATTTATATATTTTATTGTATGCATGAGTTCCGTTCCTACATGTTTTTGTTTTAGTACCGGTAAGAACTCTATTTTCTCGCTTTAAACACAACTTTGATAAAATTACTAAGCTGTGTTATGTGGGAGAATTAATTTTAATTCTCGATTGTTTTCTCACCAATTTGTCTCATTATAAACATGGTGTCATTCGTACTTTTCTTCTCCCGCAAGTCTTGTTCTTCTTTTAATTTTGAATTGCAGATAGATGTTTAGATATTATAAATGGATATTAAGAAGAGTTAAGAGTCTAGTTTAATAATATTATACCTTATTGGTTTCAAGGGCCTTTTAATCTCCCTTCTTGTGGTCAAACTTTCTTTCACGTTGAGTTATTTGTTTAGCTCTAGTGATTTAAAAACTTTGATCTAAAAACAATCAGTCTTTTTGTAATTAGATCTACTGCAGCCCAATCTCATAGAATATGATTGTTACTGTTTTCAAACATATTCAGATATTTCTATCTGCTTTTTCATATTTATAGATGCACATTGAAAATATACAAAATAATTGAATAACACAAGAAAATATTCTCATCTTACTAAAGTAGTTGTAGGTTAAAAAATTAAAATTGAAGAAATCACTCATTATATTGGCCCTGAATACCGCCCGATTTTAACCTGAAGAAATGATTCTCAAAGATATTTACTTCTTTTTGTGTAAGACATATGTATATATATATATATATATATATATATATATATATATATATATATATATATATATATATATATATATATATATATACATATATATATATATATATATATATATATATATATATATATATATATATATATATATATACATATATATATATATATATATATATATATATATATATATATATATATATATATATATATATTCTTTCCTCTGCCACTCGGGTCCAATATACTTAACGATCTCATCAGTCCATCGTGCTTTCGGTCTTCTTCGCGGACGTTTGCCATCAAGCGGTATCCACTCCAGGATTGCCTTGGTCCATCTGTCGTCCCATCGCCTCGCTATATGGCCTGCCCATCTCCATTTCAACTGTTTTACTCTTCCAATGATGTCACAGACTTTTGTTTGTTCCCTGATCCATGCGCAGGACTTTCTGTCTCGTCTTGTAATGCCAAGCATACATCTTTCCATTCCCCTCTGTGCCACTCGAAGTTTTTGAATTGATTGCGATGTGAGTGTCCAGGTTTCACTTCCGTATGTCATAACGGGTAAAACGCACTGATCGAATACTTTTCTTTTCAGGCAAAGTGGGAGTCTGCTCTTAAACACTATGTTGAGCCTACCAAATGCCTGCCAGCCACATTTAACACGCCGTTCCACCTCCCGGGCGGTATTCCCCTCCATGGAAATCCTGTGCCCAAGATATACAAAGCTGTCCACAATCTCTAAATCCCTTCCTAAAACTGAAATTCTTCTGTCCTGAGCGAAGTTATTGAACATAACCTGACTCTTTTTCAGGTTTATTTTCAAGCCAAATGGTTCGCCAGCCCTTTGCAGTTCTTGTATGCGTCTTTGCAGCTCCTCTGGGTCTTGTGAAATGAGAATAATATCATCTGCAAATCTAAGATGGTTTAAGTTTGCACCATTGATCTTTACCCCATCCTGTTCCCAATCCAGTTTACGGAATACTTCTTCAAGGCCAGCCGAGAAAAGAATAGGCGATATTGCGTCACCCTGCCGTACACCTCGTTCTATATTAATTCCCACTTCAAGATCATCAAGGTGAATTGTGGCTGTAGCTCCATCATATATCGATTCTAATAGGTTTACATAGGCTCTCTCTACACCTTGGCTAAGCAGTGCATCCATTATCGCATGCTTTGAGATGGAATCAAATGCTTTTTCGTAGTCGATAAAAGCCAAGCACAGTGGCATGGTGTATTCGTTGTGCCTTTCTATGACCTGCTGTACAACCTGGATGTGATCCATTGTACTGAATCCACTTCTGAATCCTGCTTGTTCTCTTGGTTGTGCGTCATTCAGTTTTTTTAATATTCTTTTAGAAATTATCTTAGTGAAAACTTTGTACATCACTGATAGGAGGCTTATTGGACGGTAGTTCTTTAAATCTTCCTGTGCTCCTTTTTTATGTAAAAGGATCACTTCTGCATTTTTCCATAAGTCAGGTACTTTTTGTTCTTTGAGGCATTTTGAGTATAATTTTGCCAATGTTTTATGTAACGTCCGACCACCAGCTTTTAGCATTTCGACAGTTACACTATCCTTTCCTGGAGCCTTGCCGTTCTTCATCAATATATATATATATATATATATATATATATATATATATATATATATATATATATATATATATATATATATATATATAATATATACATATATATATATATATATATATATATATATATATATATATATATATATATATATATATATATATATATATATATATATATATATATATATATATATATATATATATATATATATATATATATATATATATATAAACATAAAATTTTAAGACTCATTTAAGGTCCTGCATATATTTATATCTATAATCCCATAATATTAGATATAACTCGCGTTTCAAAAATGCGAAGAAAATATTCAGAATAACAGTTATTATTCCATTTGCGTCATAACTATACAGGATCGCATATTTCACCGAATCTATTGAAAGTACTTGATGTTGTAACATTTTTATTGTGGAAACAAAACAGTTGATATTATATAAAACAATTATTATGAGAGTAGACAAAAACTCGTTATAGAATTGTAGGCGATGTTTATACAATACAAGATAAAAAAACAAAATGGTCTGTTACCTAACTTAGTTATAAATGACCGCAAACCATACAAAGATAAACGAAGATGATCGCATGCGACGCATCTTTTTAGCAAATAAATGGATAAGAAAAACCTGAATCACGAATTTACTTGAATTAATATATGTGCTGGTTGAAGAACTATTTAAAATGATTTTGACTATCTTGTTAAAACCCGGGTGGATATACAAAAAAGCAATGTACACATATTTTCCTTTTCCACATAGATTCCTTTTTTTAGAAATCTGTGGACTTGGGTAAAACGAATCCCATTAGTTTTGGTAGGAGTTGAAATCTGGAAAATTGTCATCGTTAAAATATTCGCTGTTTTGAACAAACAATAGTCTGATGAAACAAAGTCCGATTTTTTTGCTGAGTGCTCCTAAAGACATGTGGATCCAGCTAAACCTAACGCATTTTTAATGTTTACATTCTTAAACTTGACCAAATTTGAGCAGTAGTTAATTAAACTAATAATTTTGATTTGGTGTCGGCAATTCATTGTACATAAGACTATTGCAATAATTCTTAGATGCAAAGTGCGTCAAAATTTTTTTTCAACCAAAACCGTGTTTTTTCGTCAATTATGAGTTGTTCAATAACCATACCATCTATAGCATATGTTATACATCAACAATTGTTTTTTTTTATATAACAATAACTCACTTATCTGCACATATCAACAGCAGATCTAGCCTTTTTATTTACAACAGCTCTGTATAAATCAACAGCTGTTTTACAAAAATATGCTCATTTTGTTTTTCAAATTTTGAATCGACGCTTTTGCAATAAAACATTTAATGCATTTAATATATACAATATTTTAAGTAAGTGAAAATGCCAGTGGGGGATAAAGGATTGAGCTATAAATCAGCCCCCTTGGTAGAATCTTCTCCATTTCCATCTGCCTCTGGCCATCACTACTGCGACCTCTCAAGCAACCCCCCGCCTTGCCAGGGTTTCAGCGATCGACTTGTTCCAAGTTTTCCTCGATTTTCCTCTCTTTCTCCCTTCACACACTTTCTTCACCACCTGCATGTCTGGCATCCACACTAGCTACCCGAACCATCGCAAATTGTTTTTCTCAGTTACTTTCAAATCAATCTAACGCCCAATATCTGCCTTATCTCTGTATTTCTCGGTCTATCCGATTATCAAAATCTAAGGAGTAATCCTTCGATCCTTCTCAACACTCTCATCTCGAATACTTGTAGATTTGCATTTTGCTGTTCAGACAACACCCATGATTCACTGCGTTAGTCACTGTTGGTACTATCATATTTATAAAAGAGTTATAAACATTGCATAATAAGCTTTAGGGCCGGTTCTACAATGTAAGAATATGCCAGGTACAAGCTATACTTGGAATAAAATTTAACACGCCGGGCGGGCGTTTACGGTCGTTTGAAATTTTATTCCAAATATAGCTTATACCGAGTATATTCTTGCATTGTAGAACCGGCCATTAGTCGCACTATCTATTCTGTTTGATAAATCCTACTCTCTATTTCTCTTTTGCTCCAAGGTGACCCCCAGATATTTAAATTTATCAACCTGTTTCACATTTACGTTATCCAACCTTATATGAAGATCCTCTAATCATTCTGAAACCACCAGCACCTTTGTGTTATCCGCATTTATTCTTAGGCCATTTTTGTGAATGCCTTGTTGAGTTTCTTTTTCTCCCAGCAACACCAGATCGTGATTTAGATCTACTTCCTTGACAATTCATCGATAAGAATGATAAACAATAGCGGGCTTAAAATTCCACCCTGTCTAACGCCTTTATTTGTTACAAGTTCGCTTGAGCTCATGTTATTTGTTATGACATAATTTATACAGTTTGAATAGCAGGTGTTCATTCACTTCTTTATTGCGCAGGGCCTATCATATTCTTATCCGGGGAACACTATGGAATGCCTTATGAAGATGCACAACACACATTTAATTTATTTTTTCTTTTTAAAAAAATAGCCTATTTTTTTCTTGTATAAGTTGTCGCAACGTAAAAAAGGTTCTGTGTGCTCCTGCCTACTCTAAATCCATGTTAATTATCATTAATTTTATTCTCGAGCTCGTTTCTCAATATTCGTTCTAGTATGCGTTCAAATAATTTACTCGTTGCATAATAAGGAAATCCCTCTGTATTTATGACACATTGAGCAGTTTCATTTTTTAAAAATTGGCAAAATGATTGCTACTTTGCAATCCCTCTGTAGTACTTTAAGGAGATCTCTTCCTGCTCTACCCATATTTTTGAGCAATTCTACTCCAACCTCGTCATTCCCTGCAGCCTTCCCATTTTTACACAAATGAATTGCATTATTACCTTGGTTATACTGGATAATGTTACCTTTGATTTTTGTCAGTTTGGTATCTTCCCATCAATTACTGTGATGTCCCGTCCCACCCTCTAAACTTTTCTTATCTAATCGTCCTAATCGTCCTAATCGTCCTAATCGTACTGTCCTTTATTTATGTGACATATGTGACCTTCCTTTTTTTAATCTTTGTTCTCTCCTCACATGTTTAAAAACATTGTAAAATAATTTTTGCCCTTGAATTCCATTTCCATTTTGAATCCAAAATATTCCCATTATTTCCTCTTGGCCCCTTCGATACTCTTCTTGGCAGCATTTACATATTTCATCTTTATATTGCTCATAATTTGTTACACTTTAATTAGCAAAGTTCTTCTTTTTCTTATTAATTTTACTTCTAAATTCTTCCAACCACATTCTTTTCTTTCCACATACCACAAAAGGTATGTGTTCTGTTATTGACTATATTTTTCCTTCCACAAGCTTCTTCGGCAGCTTCCACACAAATTTGATTAAATGTGACCCACAGTTTAACAGTATTCCCCGACTGCGGTTCTTTATAAAATCCCACTCTTAGTCGCCACCAATTTTAGTTTATAAAAATGTATGACCGACTCCTATTTCTTATCGTTTTGAAATTTCTGTGTTGTGTTTTTTTAAAGGAAAATATATTCAAAAGAGCATGAAGTGGCATTGCCGCTAATGGTTCACTTTTGATTGACAGAATTTCTGTGTGGTTACTTTTAAAAGTTAATAAAAATTAATAAATAATTAAAGGAATAGCATGAGACTTGACTATTCTAGACACTGACACTGCAGCTAGAATCCCCTGATTAACGTATCTATGGGGCTGTACAAAATTCTCTAACCGAGAAAACTTTTATAGGTAAAAAAAACACTAAATGTATTAAGGAGATATAATAAATTGAAAAATGATAATTATATGATGAATGAAGACATAGGTGACAAAATGTCGTAGAAAACAATGAAAAAATTAAAACAATAATTTGAATTTATTTTGTACCAAACAAATTATATTTATTTTTTACTAAAACCAAATACTTATTTGTAAATTAAATAAGCTTGTATGACCACCATATTTGAAAAACATACTTCAAAACATTTTAATCAACGATTTATATTTACTAATAGAGGATAAACATATTAAAAAAAAATGTGCTCTCTAACTAATTCCGCTAATAAATCAGGCCGTTGATTTGTGGCCTGCATTGTGGGAGCATGTTTTTCATTAATCCTAATATCGGGCTAAAACTCGGTCCGCCGCTGTCAGATTCCAGTCAGTTAATATCAGTTCGGATGTCGTATATGAAGGCCCAATAGGGCCTACGTATTTTTGGCATATATTGTTCTTGTTATACGTTAAAAGGTTTTCTATTTCAACTATTTTATTGTCTATTTTAACCGTCTAAGATTTATGATTGATAGTTTTTTCCAGTAAAGATCATCTATAAGGAATATCTGAACTGAACACTGAATAACATTGTTTAGTGCACTAAATTATTATAACTAATAACACATAAATTGAATAAATGCCCATGAATTGCCCATGAATTGGCAAATTCATGGTTGGTGTGTAGCCACCACCATAAATTTGCAAATAAAGAAAGAAAACTGAAGTTTTACGGTGAACTAGGAAATCCCTGCGAAGATTTAGCACGGAATGTTGTATTAATGGTAATAAACAACTTAAAGCAAAGGTTGAGATGGTGGAATATACTGTAACAGATCACAAAACCATTCACTAACTTAGAGACGATAATGGAGTAGTCTGCGTAGTCTGGCTTGGATGAACCACTTGGAGAAAAACCACAAAATAACGTGGATGTTCGTAGGCAGAATAAACGGCAACCAATTGGTCACCTATTGCTGATATCAAAAAGAAAAAGAAAAATAATAATATGAATGTCAAATCGGGAAAACAAGAACGCTTTAAGAAAACTGCGTGACGAAGCAACAAATCGTAAATTCACGGTAGCGGTAGATTTAAAGAAGAAAGTTCAAGCAAGGAAAAAACTATTTAAATTCTAAAAGTACAAGACTTAAACAAACACAGAAAAGTAAATACAAATTACATAAATCTATAAAATCAGAAGGATAAATTGGAACACTAAACAAATGAAGGAGGGGGAAATGAATAATAAAGATAATATAGAACTGTTTAAATAATATGTGTACCCATAAGTTATATTGTTTTTTACTGTAGTAGTTTCCAGCCTAAGCATTTTATTTCTTCTTGCGTGGTTCTGGCACTATGCGGTTTTACATTGTACTCTGCTGAATAGCACCACTTCGATTACTCAGTCTTGAGCGGTTTTAAATCAAAGCCATGTTTAGTCTATCAAGCTGAGCAAATAATATTTAACACTCATGGTTTCATTAGGATTCAGGTTTCTATAAGGTTTTTCATTAGGTTTCATAATTCCTGTAATATCTCACCATACTAACATTAACACTTTTTTTACGGTGAAGATCTGGTTTTGGAGTGAGCAAAAATAGCTGTGTTAACCATTGTTTTTTCTTATGTGGATTGCTGTACAGAATCCACTTTTCTTCTCCAGTAAGAATGTGTTGAAGAAATAGATATCCACCTAACCTGGACAAAAGTGCACTACAGATGCTTACACGACGAATTTTGATTCAACTAAAAGTTTATATGACGCCCACATGTTTTTCATTTGAACTTTGCTTAGATGTTTTACTGGTAACTGGTTTGTTTCAGAACAGCTTCAATATCAGCTATTAACAGACCTTTATTAAGCTTAACAGGTCTTCCAGATTTTATATTATCGAAAAGACTGAAATCGACATTCTTAAATTTGTCAAACCAAAGCTGACATGTTCTGCTGTCTATGGCATTAGGATAAACAGCATTAATGGTATTTATGATATTGTTATACTCTCGAAACTCATAAAGCGTTAAATGTCTAATATGAAACTTATCCACACTTTGCTCTTCCATTCTTATAGGGTTCACCTAATTATTTTAAAAATTTAGCAATAAACATACTAAATATCAATAAGTACATTTAACTAGAATATAGGTTATACGATATTAAGCTAAATTATTGTTAGTAGATGTGTTTAAAATTTCAGAAAAAGACTAACTAAAGTAACTTTATAGTCCAGCTAATACATAAGATTATACTAATATAGTAATAACAAAAAAACTTAAAAGAAAACGGAAAACACAGTTTTCTGAACTGAGATTGGAGCCTAAAATATTGATGTTGCTTACTCACAGAGATCGATATAGTACCTCAAGATCAATGGAAATTGTATTTTAGTAGAGACCGGCCAGAGAATATCAATGATTTTCACATACCATACATACATCACATACTATACATACATCACATACTATACATACATACATACGACCATCACAAATCACGTCACCATTACATACCATTGAATATCACTACATACTATTACCATTCATACCATTACATACAACATCACTTTAGGCTCAATGTATCATACAACATTTATATTGCCCGTCACCAATCAGCACTCTACCCTTAGAATGGAATCGTATAATATACGAACAGAATGGGATGAAAAGTAAAAAGAAAAACTAATTTTTCAAAATGGATCTCGCTTATGTTTGTAAATTAAAGAAAACCACCATAGGCCACCTATGTATGTGGAAGAACAGTAATAGAAACTACTATAGTACTAACATAGAAACTACTATTGTATTCCTTCAAAATATTTAAATGTTCAAATTTACATTGCTGAAGTTCTAAAATAAGTAATTTTACCATACATTTCCAAACTGAATAACGCCACCATCCAACAGATCATGTACACCCTCATATTGAAGCAGTTGTTAATCCATTTAAGAAGCCAACATTATATATTCCAACTATATATTCTATTTAGCTGCATTCATTAGTGTCTATTCATAGCTGCATCATTCAATCTATAGCACACTAAACATGTCTAGTAAATACAACCGCCTGTCAATTTAGTTGGGATGAACTTCCTGGAGTCTCTGGAGTTTACCACATATTTTACTTTTACAGAAACCTGACGAAATTAGTAGTAGACTAGGTTGGTACGAGTAATATGGCAAAGACTGGTTGCCTCGCCAACAACAAATAAATACATTAATATTTCTGTTAGTTATGATATTCAATGATTCGGCACATTTCACTTCCGAACCCCAAATCGCTTAGTTTGCTGTAATTGGATTCCTTTCGAATTCTTGGCACATTAACACTCTAATTTACAATTTTTTATCCTATTATCATCAAACAGCTAGACTAAACTAATTTAAAAAGACAGATTAATTTCAACACAGTAAGCACGTGTACTGTTGTTGAAAAATATATTGTTGTACTGTGTGATGTTAATTTCAATGACAGAATAAAAAATCATTACCAAAATATAATTAGCAGTTTCTTAATATTCGAATTAAATTGTCATGCAATTATCACAAATCTCCCACAAATCCCCAATTGCAGGGTTAAAACCTACAACATGGCTATATCTAAAGTTTTTAGCTGTCGCTAAACAACATGGAAGATGCAAACTAGAAATATATATAAAAAATATAAAAATAGAAAATAATATATAATCACATTGATAAACACTGTTTTTGTCATGCGAATTTTGTAATGATACTTGATTGTACTTATCTACTCTAGTTACAAAAACAATGTTATTTTCTTCCAGTCATCCTCAGGTTTTCTTTGTATTAGCTACATATTCAATTTCATCTCATATACGTGTTTATCTTTGAATACCGTCATTTCTGAAGTTAGATAGCCATCATAGACGACAAATTTAAATTTATTGATATTCGTTAAGGCTGTAAATATGCCACGAAAGTGTTGAAATCACCTGGATAGTTTCTGTTATGTGTGTGGAGAATTAACTTTTACCTCTCAGCGTCGAAATTTCACACCATTAGTAACTAAACATTATTTGGGTTACTTTGGTTTTCCACATACCTGGTGTATAATATTTGTGAGACTTCAGCTGGGTTGGGCTAAGGGATCTAGATATATGCCCTTTGCTATGCTAATGATTTGGATGGAACCAACAGATAATAAAGTACACAAAGTATCCAGACCTGTCATCTGCAAAAAGACAAATCACATATAGTGCCAATTGCATGTACCAATACTTCCAAATCCATTAGAAACTCAAGAAGCTGCTGCTAGTCAAGACGATAACTTAGAGACAGAGTGCGACCCAACTTATCAACCAAGTATTTCAAAAGAACCACACTTATTAACACAAGGTGACCAAAATCATTTGGTACGTGATTTACATATATCTAAAAAACAGGCTGAGATTATAGGATTTATATTAAACGGCTGCAATCTACTTTCTCCCAGTACAAACATTTCCCCTTTTCGCCATCGCGATGATGAATTGAAATCTTATTTTTCTCAAGCAGACAATTTGGTCTATTGTAATAACATTCATGCACTAATGAATTTATTAAATTTTGATTACGATTCAAGTCACTGGCAATTGTTCATTGACTTATTAAAAACTAGTTTGAAAGCAGTGTTGCTACACAACCGAAACATAGTTCCTTCAGTACCTGTAGCCTATGGTTCTAATATGAAAGAAACCTACGAAAATATGAAATTCCTTCTGGAAAAGATTGAATACATTAAATACCCCTGGAAAATTTGTAGAGATTTTAAAGTCATTGCTCTTTTGCTTGGACTGCAGTTTGGTTACACAAAACATTGCTGTTTTATTTGCGAATGGGATAGTAGAGATAGAAAAAAATCAATATTTAAAGAAAGAGTGGCGCAAGCGTAAGCCACTGTCTCCAGGACAGAAGAATGTTAAAAGTAGACCTCTAGTATACTCTGAAGATATACTTTTACCACCCTGCCATATAAAACTCGGCCTCAAAAAAACTTTTGTAAAAGCCATGGACAAAAATGGTCATGGATTTTTATTACTGAAAGAGAAATTTCCCAAAATTAGGAATACAAAAATTAAAGAGTGGATATTTGTAGGTCCTCAAATAAGGGAACTAATGAAGAATAATAGCTTTGAGCAAAAACTGAATGATGTTGAAAACCTCGCCTGGAAATGTTTGGTTAATGTCGTAAAAATTTTTTTTGGGTAACCCCAGGACAGAGAATTACAAAGATTTAATTAATGAACTATTGATTTCATAGAAAGGTTGAAGATATATATCCTGGACTCACATTTGGATTTTTTCCCTATGAACCTAGGTGCTATGAGTTGAGTGTAAAACACGGCGAGTGATTCCACCAGGATATTTCCTTTATAGAGACGGGCTTTTAAGGGAAATGGAGTCCTAGAATGTTAGCCGAATACTGCTGGAGATTGAAAAGGGAACTACCGTAAGCTAAGTACTCGCGAAAATTATAAATATTGTGTATAAGTGGATAATTGTAGAAGTGTAAGGGTATTTTCGTACATTTTTTATAAAAAAATATATTTCAATGTCACAAAGAAACCTGACGTGCTAATTTTTTTATTAATATATTTTTGTTAGGTGGCCATAGTACTATTTAAATTAGTCCTGTGACAAAAAATGTTTGAGTTTTGTAGACTAGTGTTATTTAAGAATAGATTTAACGAACAATTGTAATCTATATCAGGAAAGAATTAACCAAGTAAAAAATCAGCAATTGTCTCAGAAGCACTGGAAGAAATATTATGGAGGAACAAGTATCTTAGAACGAAACCAATACTAGACATTCGTCATCTAATTATGTCTTCGAAACCAAAGCAGACATGAATAGGACAACAGGTTTTGGGAATATCTAAAATAAGAATCATGAGATTCATCTTGGGCAACACAAGAGAAGTGTGAGGCGAGACAGGTAAACATCAGTCTCGCAAGAGGGAGCTGGGTAAAACGTAGGCCTTGGCCAAATATCTTGGGTTCATGCAGAGGTTTGTCCCATACTTTTGGGAATAAATGCATTTTATTCCGTTTTATTGAATCACCTTTCTCCATCTCCCTGGTAACTGCATAATTCAGCGCTAATAGAACTTCTGAGATTTCTGCCTAAGAAACTGATCTTAGTAATTTTTGAAATTTTCCAAGGAAATTGGAGGAAATCAGCGTATCAAGGAAGTTTTTATTACTTCAGCGATCTAAATAAATGGTAGTCGGAAGGCACAAATTCGGGAGAGTACGGTGGATGAGCCAAAATATTCTGGTCAAGTTGTAAAAATATGTGTCGGTCGGCCAAGATACCTGTGGTGAAACGCAATGCTGTTTCTGTTAACTAATTCAAGCCTCTTCTTGTCCATTTTGATCAACGGTAGATCTCGTAGATAAGAATTCGGTATTGCGATACAATTTCATCTAGTGCCAAAACGTGACGCACTTTTGCATCAATATCAATTAGAGCAATCCCAGTCCTTTAAATTTAAGTTATTTTTACTATTTTATATCATTCTCATAGTTAATTTTTATTTATTACGAGGGTTGCTATTTATGTATCCGGAATTGGCAACAATGGTGTTGCTAGATGCCATCTGGCATAAACATCGTAAAGTTTAACATTGTTGACTGTCTACATACTCAGAACGTTTCGTCATATGGACGCTATTTGAGTTGTTGACTTGAAAATTCCATCTCAGTAAAAAAATGGAATTAACTCATGAGAATTTTATTGTGATGATTTACTACGACTTTCAACGTCGATTATCTCAAAAACAGTGCATCAATCAACTCGACAATTCAACTTTTGGCGATGAAACATCTTATAAAAGCACTAAATAGCATTAGTTTAGTGAATACAATCATGGCCATCGTTCGCTCACTGACGAATTTAAAGAAGATTATCGAAAATCGGTTGTTTTGCCAGAAAACATCGATACAACAACAAACATAGTATAACAAGCATACACATAATTTTACATGAACATTTAGCCGTGAAAAAGTTTTGTGCGCGTGGATTCCGCATAATTTGACAATTGCCCAAAAAAAAGCTCGTATCGATTGGTGCAAAGAAATGCTCAAAAAATGCAATCGCTGTGCGTCAAAAGCCGTGTAGCATATCTACATAGGTGACGAATCTTGCATCTATGCGTTTGAGCCTGAAAGGAAACAGCAGTCAACTGTATGGGTCTTTCAAAATGTGCCAAACCCAACAAAAGTCGCTCGCGCAAGAAACAGTTTGAATCTAATGGTCACCTGCTTTTTTTATGGGATAAATGGTCATGTGGCTACAGTACTACTAAAGAATCATAGAATGACCAATTTTGGATGGTACACAACCATTTGTTTACCAGAACCAGCAACGAAAACAACCAACGAGATGTCACACATCATACCGAATAAATTAATATTTAACCGGTCAAAACATCCAATGTTGGTATATCCGCCATACAGTCCTGATTGGCACGCAATGATTTCTTTTTGTTCTTGTACGTGAAGAATAAACTACGTGGTCAACGATTTGCGACGCCAGAAGAAGCGATTGATGCGCTCAAAATGCATGTTTTGGAGATACCTCAATCGGTATTGAAAAAGTGATATGAAAATTGGTTTAAACGATTTAAGCGATGATCGATACACTTTTGCATAAAGTGTATCGATCATCGCGAAGAATATTTTGAAAAACAATAAAACCATATTCAATGATAAGTATTTGTTAATTTATTATTCCGGATACATAAACAGCAACCCTCGTTTAATATACATTTCTAAATTAGCAATTCAAATGCCAATTTCCCATAAGCCACCCTGTAAAGACCATATACGTTAAGCATATTCACACAAACTAAAAATATAAATTTTCATTGGACGTTAACAATTTTGGACACAGTCATCAAAAAAAAAATATAATTATAAGATCGCCAAATAAATCCATTTTTCAAAATAGACCCTCATCAAAACAAATATTAAAGCCACCCAAACATGTGTTAATGACATTGCCTGACCTTCCTACAGAACAGTTACCTGCTAATTACTCCATACATAGCAAGATATGCGCATTGAGGTCGAAAAATCACGACAGAAAAAATCTGAGTTAACGGATGCTGCGATCATCGAGTTTGGCTTAGTTGGAGCAAAGAAACTTTACTTCCTGAAATAAATCAATGGGTTTCATGGGTTTCTTATTTATCATATTTGTCTGCATTTGTTTACTAATTATCATAATTTAGTGTAATTGGTATCAGCAAAATAAGCTAAACTGGAAATATTTGTAAATAAACCACTACAGGTATAAAAACATCAGCCCTAATTCATATTTAAATAGAATACACATATCCATAACTTTTTTTTATTTTATAATTTATTGTTGCTAGTCGACTTACTAACCTACAATTTTAGTTTGAAATTATTAAAATTAGCTACTTAGCTGAGATATTTCCATCGGTATTTCTTAGTTTCTAAAATAAAGGCACCGTTTTGACGTATTGTACTATGCTCGACACTGGCACTGCACTGCAGAAAACTCTATGAGCTACACAAGTTCAAGAGGTTAAACCCCTTGGAGTCTTCTTTTCGAACCGGTGTTATCTAGAATGTGTAAGACTTCTGCGTTCTTTCCTCATGTTTTTCTGTAAACCATTTGGTCTCCTTGACTGTTGATATTTCAGTTATTAGTTTGTTCTAAAATACTTGGATCCTTACTGTTTTGCTTTACAGTTTACTGTTTGCTGGATATCCCCAGAAGTGGATTCATTAAGTCAGACTATTTTTAGCATCTGTTTACGATAACAGACTATTCACAGATTGTAGATTTTCTTCTCTGTAGCCAGTGTATTTTTTGTATTAAAGGTCTAGATATTTTCTTTATATGTTCGTTTTATCTTAGGCGAATGTCTAGATTTATTAATTCCCAAATATTTTGCTGTCTTGAAATGTGAGATCGTATTATGAGTTAGTTTTACTTGACGTTGTTCCATATTTTTGTAAGAAAAACTGATAACCAATTATTTGCTCTCGTTTATCCGTATACTCCACTTCTCAATCTAATCACTTAGATTATTACACATGTTGAAGTCTGTTTGCGGTTTCTATAGACTTATTTCTAGGATAAATATGAGATTAGCATAGTTATTTGTCTTTATCACAAGTGTAGAGAAGATAGACCACTGATCGCAGTACCCTTGGGTATGTCTTCTATTGTGGAGTATACTTCTTTTTGTTTTACTCCAAACATTTGACCAGAGATTCCTCTGAGAGTTTTCCTAATTTAGATGTAAGTAATATTTATTAGGTAAACTTTAATATGAATGTCTAATAAATAAAATACAAAATTTAACATTAATAATACATTTAACATTAATTTAATACATTAAAATTACACATTAATAATACACCATCAAATAGAAAAAATTGAAGCAAAGAAGAAGAAATAAAAGCAAAACAATCACTAAAAAAAAACAGTCACAGAATTTCCCACACAGGCATAATACTTCCAATTATTTATCAAATAATTGTCTTTAATAGTATGTTTTACATCGGCTAAGATAAAGGATTTATACTTATTAAGGATTATACTTATGTTGTTTATACTAATTACCATAACAGTATATTTGGTTGAATCTATTACAAGTTGACTCAAGTCTATTCAAAAATGCGGTTAGTTCAGCAATATTCTTATTAATTAAAACATTACCATCATGAAAGTCAAGGGACGGAAAGGAACACGCTAACTGTATATTATCAGCGTTTATATAGAGAGTACAATATAATAGATTTTAAGAAATGGCAGATGCAACAACCTTTGTCCAAGGACAAAGTTTTGTGAAAATAGCAGAGTTAGTCTGCTAATATCAGTATTTCTTACTATATATCAATTAGGTCAAGTGAGTAATATTCTTTTGTCTTTTGTCAGTCTTAATGCATCATATACTATACACAGTACGTATTGCACATCAACATCCCTTTTATGTATATCAACAGCTCTGTTATGTGCAGTAAAGGCTACTTTATGTGCATACATAACTCTATTTTGCGCACCAACAGCTCTTTCGTATTCAACACCAATTCTTTTGTAAACGTTCATAGCTGTTTTATGTGCATCAACAGATCTGTTAAGTACATTTTATCAACAGCTCTTTTGCTTGCATAAACAGCTTGTATATGTATCATAACGGCTCATTTATTTCTGCAAAAATGTGCTAAGCTAGCTGATCATCATCTGCGTCAAACATGTCGCGAATTGGCCTTAGTTGGAAGGCGTTCCGCCATTTTGGAGAAAAAATAATATTTTTCAATAAAGAGCACTTTTGGCTTAATGGGATCTAATCAGGATTTGGGCCGATGAATCAGATTAATCAGGATTGGGTCGAAATGTTCAAGTAATTGAGGACTTACTTCTTCATCCTGGAAAAGTCACTGTTTGGTGCGGTTTTTGAACTGAGGGACTGATACAAACTTTTTTTTAAAGACAAATCGTGTAACTGTTAATAATGAATATGATAAAAATATAAATGTGGATAAAACAATATTTTCTTTCTCCAAGTTGGGGCGACGTGTCATACATCTCGTCAGATAATCGGTGTATTGCAAGAAACGGTTTCGACGCGTTGTTTTACGAAATTCTAATGATAACTGACCACCAAGATCAAACCATTCCACGCGCTTGTATTATTTTGTGAGGGGTTGCGGTAAATCTCTGATTTACAGAAATAAACCTCGAACAACTATTGTTTGTTGTTACTGTTTGCTTCTCATGGTAACATAAAAATTACCACTTATAGCTACAGTGACTATTTTTTTTTGCTAATAAACAAACAAAAAAGTTTTTGGACCACCATTTAAAATAATTTTAATATATTATTTTATATTAAAGCAAAAACACTTATATTTTTTTATTAAATATGCCTAAAATTCAATTAACAGGACAAAATTTAGTTATCCTAATCCAATCAATATTGTCTCGATGAATCTAAATGCTTTCTGCGTCTTATTCATACACTTGAAAGCACAAAATATGAATTTTCTGAAAGCTGATCATGGCGGTACTTCCAGACCGTGTCAGTGTGTTAATATCGCCGGTTGGGCACGATGGGCAAGGCACTAAGTGGATTACTAACCGCAACCCTCTCGCTTATCCTTTGCAATTTAACTGGTATGTTGAAAAATTAAATAGGTTTAAATAGGTTAGGCTAATAACAAAGTTAACGATTTTAGTGGCGGAGAACTGTGATTTATTCGGTACGCTGCTCTATGAAGACATGGGATGTAAACCTTCTTTCGATAATTCGGTTTACTACAGTCAGACTTTAGGAAAATGTCCTACAAAATTCGACTGTTTAGGATTGAAAAAATCTTCCCAGAACTGTTTTTTGAAGGGCAAAGCCTACAAATTGAACGAAATGGTTGACTCGAGACTGACGGCAGGATTATGTGATTTGGGTTGTTCATGTCAGAATAGCAATGATACGTAAGTTGGAACAAATAGTTTTAATAATTATAAAGAAAAGAAAATCAACTGCAAACTAGTATACTAACACAAATAATGATTAAAATAAATTTAAAACAATTTGACAGCTCTAACTAAAACAACTACCATCCAAATACCAATATCTAAGTACGATTTTTAAAGATTTTCCATTAAATTTTATCCAAAATTATACATAAAAAGCAGAAGAAATGTAGCTCTGAATAAAAAAATTAATAAAACAAATCTAAAATAATACCTGCTAATGTTAATAAATAATTCAACTATTTATACAGGTAATTCCCGGAAAAGGTGATGGAAGTTTTTAAAGGAAGCGTGACTCCATTATTTTTTATGAATAAAAACATTCATTTTTCAAAGCTTAAGTGCGGAAAACAATATTATTAAATTAATGGCCATTTTCACGAATATAAATTTTAGAGCCGTTCTGCAAAAGTTGCCATCACTTGTCCCAACATTTATTTAATTCAATCGCGTATAGCAATCTTCAGTTATTCCAGAATCGGAAACATACACGCGTAAATGTAATTACCCCCAAGATAAAAATCACACATAGAAAAGTCCATTGACCGAGGAGGACACATCGCCAAAGCGAGAAATTGCTCGATTAGAGCATGGAAGCTCTGGCCGTATGAACACTGCCCCTCTCCCTTATTGAAACCACACACCCCTGCTATTGATTTTTTGTTTCCGAAATTCTGGTTTGAAAACTTTTTTAAACATGGTTACGTGAGCTGAATTAGCCGCTTATCTCCATCTTCTTCAAAAAAAGTGGCGAAAAAATTAGACACTTGTCGCAATACCACACCACATCGCTGTTTTTGGACTATATAGTGATATCTGGTGTAATTCATAGCGATTTTTTGAGGCCCAACATCGGCAGGTTTTAACTACCCCATTTAAATGCAAATGACTGTCATCGCCCATCATGATGGTCAAATTTTGGTTTTTTTTTTACATTCAAACATATCAAACATTATTTGAGCAAATGTGAGACATTGCTGATAGTTCCCTATATCCAACTCTTGATTCATCATCAATTTATATGGGTGAAAGCCCAAATCTTTACCCAAAATACGCTTTAGAGTTATCTTACTCATGTCCAATTTAGAAGCGTGCCACCTAGCAGAGCACATGGAACTTGGACAAATCGAAAAATTCCCCAGCCTATCCAAATTTCGTGGTGAGCAAATCGATTTAAAACGACCAGAAGTGCAGTTATCCATCTGAGAATGGTATTGAGGCTGGGGATCTCACCACCGTGAAGTGCGATTTTGAACTGGCCCCTGAAGAGTCGTTGAGTTTTAATCACCGATTCGCCGCTGTTGGCAGCTATTTTCGTCTTGCTTATTTAGACCTATCGGAATTCTGTGTTTGTTACATTGGCCTCTTAAGGCATTATTTGATAAAAAAGTTTTAAAAAGAGTTTTAAAAAAAGTTTAAAAAAAAGAAAAACTTACACATTATTATGGATGTTAGCACTTACTTTTCACACTATAACACGTTTTAAACTATTCACGTCACATTAAAAACACATGATTAATTGTTTTATTAAATTAACTATTGATGTTTACCATTCCATTACTGGTGAAAGAAGCCTCGTAGGTTGATATATTATTATACAATAAATTTGGATTCCTTCGGTTTTGGCTAATAAACTATTCACAATATTTTTACCTGTGATAAAAACAGCGGTAAGACACTTTGTACATCATAAGAATATTACTTGTTTAGTATTCTGAGTGCAATCCAATGAGAAAGTCCAATTAGCTTGATATGTTAATCCTTATAATAGCTTTTCGATTGGTGATTTAATAATTTTGCATTTTTTCTTCGGAAAATTCGAAAATTTCCTTTTTCAAATGTTTTCTTTTACAGAGTGTAAGTACAAGTACAACAAGCGTCGTTCCTAAGGGTTCGTGAGAAAAAAATTGCAAAGCTACTAAATCACCAGTTGAAAAGCTATGAAAGGAATTCTCATTTTAAATATTAATTTGTTATTAATTTGTGATTAATTAACGAATAAATCACAAATAAACTACTGTTAAAATATTTTTTTACTAAGAATTATACTCTTCACCGGCCTTGAAGGATGTGGCAACGTCGCAATATTGCTACGACAAATATTATTATTTCAAAATTGCAACAAAAATTGTAATGTGTGTTTCAATAAGTAGTAAATTCGATTTATAACCCAAAAATTTATAACGATAAACCCCCCGGGGATAACGATACCCCCGAGAGGTTGCTTCCAGATCGGCAGACATTTTTTCAAGTTTCTCAAAGTGTTTTGGATACGTGTGCTTTGGTTTCAAAATTTCAAAAATTTTGGCAGCAGCCAGAAATCAGTCCTAAAGTCAAAGAACGAATTTTATATTTGTAGAGGAACATTCTACCAGAAGTACTCGAAGTATTACTCAACAAGTTGGAGTTTTTTATTGAATTGTACATAGATCACTAAAAAAGCAATTACTTTACCCTTATCATAAACAAAGGATAAAACACTCTTACCCGGTGATTTTTTCCACAGTCAGAAATATTGTAAATGGTTTATTAGCTAGTCTAGTCCAAATTTTTGTTCAATATTTTATTGTTGCTTCTCAGCGTGACGTGAATCGTCTAAAAAGCGATATAGTGTGAAAAATCTAATTGAAGATGTGAAAGAAGTATTTTCGATAGAAAAGATTAAGATATGAAAAATATAATTTTAACTTTAACATTAAAAGAAAATAATATGTAATTTTGTGTAACCAAATCTATGCGAAAATGTATGAAATGAATGACTATATAATTTTTTTTTCAAATAATACCTTAAGAGACCAATGCAACAAAAACTGAATTCCGTTAAATCGATATGTATGAATCCGTTAAATCCATGAATTATGTTTTGTTTTATCCTATTTAAACTTTTTGTTCAAAAAACTGTTCAAAAAACTTGTTCAAAAAATGTATATATATATATATATATATATATATATATATACATTTTTTTTAAGAATTTGGTTAACATTTTGGTTTTTTATTATAACCTAACAATTTTAAGTTTTCACTTGCAATGGTATTAAATGCTAAAAAAATTATTAATGAAAATTTTATTATTTAATGATGTCATTATATACACAAATTAAATTCTCAGTATCGTTTCTGAAATTAATGGTAATATTTGTTTTTTTATATAAATCATATATTTTATATTTATTAGTTATATTGTTTTTCAAAATCTAAAATGTATATCTTATTAAAGTTAAAGTAGTGGTCATTATCTAAGGCATGTTTTGAAAGGGCAGTAACGTTTGGTTCTAGGTTTCTAATGCTTAACAATACTGATAATATAAGTTGTGTATATAATGACATCATTAAATAATAAATTATCATTAAAATCAATTTCATCATTAAAAAAAAATCTGTTATAACCCAAAATAAATAGATATGAAATAATAATTAATAAGACATTACGATTTTGTTTTTTAAACAAAGAATAATTTAGAAAAGGGGAAATAATAATTAAAGGGAAATATTCATCATCATCATCATCATTGTTCATTTGCTCGCCTAAGGACCACGGAGCACCTTTTGGTATTTCAGTCGCAATTAGGCTTCATGTTTACTAATCACACGTAGTATAAAGCCCAATATTAGTATGCTACATAAATATCAAATTCAAGCTTATTCGTTGGTAATATTACTGAACTGCTCATAAAATTATTACACATTTCTTTACTTCGAGTTTCTATATTTACATAAATTTTATTAGGTACAACAAATTATAATTTTTTGTAGTATCCACAAACATATTATAATGTCAATAATTAATAATATTTATAGCAGGCATTTATTTAACAAATGAAATAATATTAATTCAATTTTCTAATAAGATCATACGAGGAACTTATAAGCAAAAGTATTAATTTATAATCAAATAGTTATTCAGCAAATAGGAACTAATGTCAAATAATACATATTAACTACATTTTCATTAATAATAGCAGTCATTATACAAAATAGTCAAATCAAATATTATTTATTTCACTTCATGCACGTTTCCCTAACAAAGGTAACATCATCAGGAACTCAGTTCTAATCAAAGCGCGTCGTCAAGCAAAAATTATACGGTTTTGTGTAAGAGGAAAATTCGTTATATAATTTTTCAACAATTTTACCACCAAAACAACAGAACAATATTATACAACATCTTAAAAAAAAAATTAATAACTGAATAGATCAGAGTTGTTATAATGGTTAGAGTTTTCTTTATGTGCTATTTCTCTGATTAAGTAAATTTATACTACTTACCATAATCCTTAGTGTGGGTTACATATAATAAATAAAGGCCGATGATGAAGAATGAGTCATCTTAATTTATTTGTTTCATTTGGAGGTATTGCCCATGTATATTTTAGTTAAATATTCATCATATTCATAAATAAGTCAAGGGTCTGAACTGAAAACCATCTTTAATGCATTAAAAGGATATTACGATGTGGTACTATACCATAACTGTTGTAGAATGTTTACTTTCCATTTTAACTTGATATTATTGGACATATTTCCACCATCTGAGGTTTTTTAATATTTCAATACTTACTGATATAATATTTTAAGACGTGGATGTTGAGATCTGCTCTTATGCCTATCTCAGAATATGTTCATTGTTCAACTACTAATTGTCTAGATATCTCTTATTTTCTTTTCTTCTACATTGCATTCAAATACTTTGTTGGGTATTCTGTCAGACTGCATTCTTTGAACCTTCCTTAACCATCTTAAAATATTTTAACAACTCTCAAAATTTCTGGTTCGATAAACAAAATTCTTGATTAGTCTTGAAATCAATATTTCACTCACAAACGATACTATTGTAATAACAATTTTATTTATTTGTACTTTTAAACCTCCAACTAATGACTTGAATATATTCTCTTCTCAAGAATATATTAAACGAATTTTATTCTTTTTCTTATTTTCTTTCTAATATCTGACTTTCTAGCAAATACGTGCCCAGATATTAAAATTTTCTACAGCCTTAAATTTTTACGTTTGTTCCGTTTATCTCGTTACTATCAAGTCCCGACCTGTCCAGTCTTCGCTATCCGTCCATGCGTCCGTTCGTATAATATTTTACATTCTGTCCAAGATAAGTTTTATCCCGTTTATTATTTTTCCACTAATACTTAACTCCGGTATTTTAATCATTGAGATCTCCTTACCAACTATATCAAATGTTTGTGTAAAGTAATTAAAAACTACAAATATGTTCATATTATATTGAAGGCTTTCTGCCTGTATTTCCATCAACATAAATATCTGGGCTTTAACTGACCTTCCTTTCCATAAACCCATGATATTCTCCTTTACCACTTTTCATTATTCCATTCAGTTTGCTCTTGATAGAATCGATTCTGTGTTATTTTTAGTCTCTTTTCTTATTAAGTAGGCATATAATAGTACCGCTTCATTCCATGTTTTAAGTAACTGTTCATCCTTAAATTACGTGGTAATACCTGTTCTTTATTGTCATCTCCCCCTTTAACTTCCTCTTCTGTTTCATTGTTGTTTTCTTCGTATTAAATTATCAATTCGTCAAAGTATTTATATAACAGATTTAACTTATCCTGTCCCTTTTAATTATCTTTTTATTTGTTGAAAAATATTTGCCTTATTTGGTACTTTTTCTTCTTTGTGTTCACTCCTCTATACAGACTCTGTATTTCATTATTTTTATCGTTTTCATCTATTTCTCAAATAATGTTTTTGTTGGGTTCACTGTTCTCTTCTAAAAGAAATTTCTTTCAGTTTCTTCTACGTTCTCTATAGAGTATCCTTCAATTTTACAACAGTTGGTACGGCCTGTTTTCTTCTCAGAACTTTTTCCACGTTCTTCCATTAATAATTTATCAGAGTTGTTTCGTTTATAATTTAATCAGTAGAGTGTCAGGTAGTTTTAATTGATGATCTGTCTTCATCAACGTTAACTAAATCTCGTTCTATTTTATTATTTATTCTAGTGCAAATTTAACAAATTTTCATTGGGAATAAGAAATATTGGATATAAGAAAATATGGGTTTTAGTTTCCTAAGTGAATTGTTTCAGACTCCTTTAATTTTGCTTTTAAATAAATTCTTGCTCTGTTAATGTCGTTTTTATCTACCATGTTTGGTACCAGATTTGATGCCATCTTTGGTTATATTTTTAGAGCTAATAGTTTATTTTCTCTATCGGTTTATTCTATTTTTGATTTTACACAACAATATTATGTGTAATATGTAGTGTTACATCCATGAGAATATTGATTGAAGATGTTAATATATCATCTTAATCATCAACTTTTTTTTCTTCTTCTTCCATTAGTGAGCCTTGACCTCTTCAATCTTTGCCTCCAACCGGCTCAATCTCCAGCAGCCCCTTGTCAGTTTTTGATGTGCAGTAGTTCAGCATCTCTTCTTACATTGTCCTGACATCTTGTCTTTGGTCTAATTGTTTTCCTGGTATCCCCTATTCGCCCATTCTCGCTACGTGTACCACCCATCTGAGTCACTGAATACTCACATAGTCTACAAAATCCAGTTCTTTATACAATTGCTTTAGTTCGAAATTAAACCTGGTCCTCCAAATTCCATTGTAATTCAGAGCTCCAAAAATCCTTCTGAATAATCTTCTTTCAAATACACTTCTTCTGTTTTCTTTTTGATAGTGCAGATCTTGGAGCCATAATTGTCTACGGGCCGAATGAGTGTTTTGTAGATCCTGTCTTTTATGTTCCTTTGAATACGTTTAGATCTTAGGACAAAATGAGTGGAATAAGTAGTATTTATAATATGATTTCTGATATATTCTATGATGTTGTTTTGTCAAGATTACTTCCTAGATACGTAAATTTCTTCACAACTTCAATAGTTCCAATTCTATTCTCTTCTTGGATTGGTTCTTATTTTTTCATCACCTGTGTTTTACCTATATTTATTTCTAGAAGGTTTTTTTTGAGCTTTCACTTTTATTTCATCATATCTCTCTCCTAATAATATTTTCGTTATTGAAGGCATGTTATGTTTATATTCCAGTAACTTTATTATGTTTAAGTTTTATTTAGCTTTCTTCCACATCCTGTACCAATGGCACTTCTACCAATGACTTTATAAATTGTGGCCAATCATTATGATTTTCTCTGATAGTTCCATTTAACAACGTTTCAAAATATGCCTTCCATCCCCCTAGTATGCTCTCCATATTGCTTTAAATTTCGCCATCTGCCTCCTTGATCAAAGTCTCCCTGTTGTGAAATATTTTTATTACCTTAATGTTCTGGTAAAATTTGCTTGTCTGCTGTGTATTATATGTATTATCTTCCTGTAACGGGTCTTCTTGAATCTCGCCTATTTGCGTTTTTAGAAACTCCCATTGTTTTATCTTTCATGCCGAAAATTTTATAAAAGAATGATTTTTTAAACATCAATGGATAATAACATACAATGTATAATGTACTTTTAATATTATATTTGTGTTTTAAAGGCATGTATAAAAGAAATAAATATATTCGTTTCCTTCTTATTATTGAAAAACCATTTAAAATGTGCAAGTTTAAATATTAAACTCTCAAAATTTTAAATGCTGACTGTTCCTGGATAAACGTGTCCAAGTTTATAAAGGTAGTTTAAAAAAATGCATTACTCAAAATTAAAGTTACTTCGGTGATGAACCTGTTGTATTGCAAATATCTTCCGCGGTATATTAATAGAGTTAAAAATTTCAATTCCATATTTCTTATTATATATTCAAGTCAAGTAACAGTTTTTTTTAAATAAAATATAAGGATAAAGTTAGTAGAAAATTACTTTCGGAAAGAAAATAACACAATAATTTGCGAAATATATATGCGGATAGAAAAAAATTCTCAGGTATTATACCTGCGATCCTTTTTTTCAATATTTTATTATTGTCTGTTCACTATATATTAATATACCGTCTTTAAACAAAGAGAACGAAAGAACAAGAGTTTTTGAAAATAATGCTGAATATTAATAAGCATGAGCATTTTAATCTTAGAACTATACGTATTTCCTTTCATTCTCTACAATTAGCATTGTCGATTATTGTGCTCTAGATGTTGTTAAATCCTAATTATTTATGTTACAAAGATACAAATTACAAAGTCCTATTTTTATATATTATTTTTAATTATTTCAATTAGTTTTTTTATATGCAACTGAATAGCTGTCGAATTAGTCTTTAGGGTCATCTTTTAATTACTGATATTAACTTGTACATTTTTGTTTGTTATATGTTTATATACATTTATTATTTCTATTTGATTGTATTGTTAATGAAAATATCACAGTAGTAGTGGAAAAAGTTTTACTGGGATAAAGATTATAAATGAGAAACCAACCTAGAAAATAATTCAAGTTTGGATTGGCTTTTTACTTTGAATCATACTTTGAAGCCATCGAAGCGAACTCGACATCGTACAAATATGCAACTCGTCCGAGTGTATGCGTAGTTACATCGAAAATCCCCAGGTTTCTTATAAAAATGCAATTTCTTCTACACAAAATACAACGCTACACCGCATATTGTCAAAGCATGTATAGTGCGATTCAGGATATATCGTTGACCAAATGGCTGCAATAAACTGTTAATAACCCCTATCATAACGAAACCCGGTAAAGTTGCAAAAAAACGTAAACAGGACCGGTCCTAATAAAATAACAGGTAAAAAGAAAATTAGTTTCATATCTGATTTAGTAGTTGATCTGATTTAGATACTAAGCAAATTGTTAAAAATGTGTATGTTTGTTTATTGAATAGGGGGCTTAATGTAAATACAGCCACAGCAGAAACGTCTTCATTAACGAAAACCCGTTGTCTACAGTTTAAGATATTGTGACGAAGGCAATTAAAGGCAAGAAAGTTAGACAAAGAAAGAAAGACAAAGACTTAATTTGAAGGAAAATTTATGTTATGTATGAAGAGCAAACTGTGCCAGCATTGCATTTATTACAACAGCGACTAAGGGAAGATGAAACCAACATTCTTTGCAGCAGAACTAGCCTCCAGAAAATATTGTCTCTAACGGGTTCTGCATATCGGACCATTAATAAAAGACAAACAATAATTGAATTACAACGATTCCGACGATGACGGTTTGACTTCTTAAACTCTATAAAAAAATACAGATTAGAAAATCGTCTCATTATCTACCTTGATGAAACATGGTTCGATACACATAAGACGCTAGCAAAAGGATGGGTAGATACATCAAGAAAATGTCAAACCAAAGCCACATCAAACAAGGGAAAAAAAATAAAATTTTACATGCTGGTTCCGAGGATGGATGGGTTCCAAATTGTTTACAATTTTCCTCCAAAAATATTAAACATTAATCTTTGGACGACCACGACGACACCACAGGAAAACTTTTTGAAGATTGATTTATAAATAGCTTTTTGCCCAATGTGCCTAAGGAAAGCGTAATTGAAATGGACAATGCTAGTTATCATAACCGGCAAAAAAAAGAATCCTAATGCAAATAACACTAAACTGCAAATTCAGAACTATATGTTAAAAAACGATATATACTTCGAAAATACATATAAAAAATGTGATCTGGAAATATTAAAGACAATTAATATTAAAAAGGAATATGGATGTGATACCATTGCTGTCGATATAGGACATACGTTTTTACGCCTTCCCTTATTACTGTATTCCAATTCAATTAAGTACAATTAATCCAATTCCAATTAATCCAATTGAGCATATATGGCAGGTAAAATCCCATGTTAGAGCAGAAAACATTTATTCGACTCTAAGTGCAAGTACTGTAACATTAATTAGTAAGGTTGTAGATAGTATTCCCAAAGATAGTTCGATAAATTCGATTAACCATGTTATTAAAATAGAAGATTCCTATGTATCATTTACTAATAATATAGAACCACTTATTGTTAATGTAGATCAAAGTGACAGTGAGAGTGAGACCGAATTAAATCTATAATTAAATTTAAGTTATAATTTGTATTGTACCAATAAATAAATTAATTTTTATTGTACTAATAAATTCAAAATACACAAACCAATAGACAATGTTTTAGTCATACACAATAATAATAATAACAATAATTTAACAATTATTAAGTTAATTAACAAGTTAAACCACTCCAACTCTTTGAAGAAATTAGGAATATTTTTATTGAAATTTATTGGGGCAATTAACATTTTGCCGAAAGGCAACGAAATATCTTGAACCGGACTATAAGGAAGGTCTAAGTTACAAGTTTCATATTCATTTGCACACACATGCCTTATATGGACAGATATATATATATATATATATATATATATATATATATATATATATATATATATATATATATATATGCAGGGTGCAAGCAGTCAAGACTGCACGAAATCGTCGGTGACCCGCCATATCCCCGGATATGGTATCAAATAAGCATGAAAAATTATATAATGGACCCATGGAGAAGTATTTCAAAAACCACAGAAATTTCACCAGTACTCCACGTGGGTACTTTAGCCATTCTATCACTCTGCCACTATGGAAGTTAAGGACAAAGACTGGTCTCGGGTGATGCTTACTGATATTTTAATGACGGCTGAAGGAATGGCCAAAGCTCTCACTTGGTTCTCAAATGGTTTATAGCATTCTCAGAAGACCGAGGCTCAATTAAAGAAGAACTTCGCAGCGAAAGGCGTTCCTCTGTAAGAAATGATGAAAGTGTATACAAAATCCGATGTCTTGTGTGGTTGACAGTCAGAATGGTCGATAAAGAATTTAGTCTAACTCAAACAACCTTTCCTCTCATTTTGAGCAATGAATTGAAGATGAAAAAATCTGCTACGAAAATGGTTTCTAAAACCTCTCTCAGGATCAAAGAGGAGGATAAAATGTCATGCCTCATTGATGGATTAAAAATGAGCCTTATTTTATGAAACGTGCCATTACAGGTAACTAGACTTGGATTTGAGTAAAAAACGAAGCACTGCAACTAGCATTGGTACACTCTAACCTCACCACAGCCAAAAAATTCAAATTGAACAAATCAAAGATCAAAACCATATTGATTTGCTCTTTTGGGCCACGGTATTCTCCTTAAGGAATTTCTGCGTGATGACCAAACGTTAAACCATCATTTTTTCCGAGAAGTCCTTGAAAAGCTTCTAAAAAAAGAGTAATTCATGTGACATGTAACGTCAAGAAACCATGGGTGCTGTACACACACTTTGCCGCACAACGATTTTACTGGTAACAGCATCAGTGAAAACATGAGTGATGCTCAGCAACCCCCTTATTCATAAAACATGAGTCCTTATGACTTTTTTTTCCAAAATTGTAACTGACCGGCAACAATAAACTGACACAAACTGATATCAGTTTCCAAATAGATGAATACCACATTACAAAATATTTCTGGAAGAACACAGACAGTTTCAACAATGCGGATTACGTGATTATTTTTTCGAATTAGGAATATTCGAATTTATACGAAGGTTGCTATTTATGTATCCGGAAATGGCAACAAAGGTGTTACTAACGTCATCTAAGAGAGCGGTTTTTTCTTCATTTCGGTAAAACGCCAACCGAACTGTAATATGGATATAAAAAACTGTAAATGTAAATTATTTACTACCATATAAACGATATACACTATAGGATTATGGGCCGTATATTACGCTAACTCTCACCATTCAGTACCGACGACAATGATTTCATTACAATAGAAAACAGCTAGATAGAGAATAGATAGCTCAAATCCTTTTTAGATAGCTCAAATCATTTTTAGTGACAAATCCCAATACATTTAAATACACATGAAGGCCGAAAAAAGATCAGGTAACAATTTAGTAAGGCGGCATTATCAGTTATTTCTTATGGAAGTAGATCACCTCTAGTCTTCAAGCAACATAATGGTGCAATGTTACCTTCAAGAAGTACTGGGGATCGATGTTCTTTCTAATCTCTTAGAAAATGCCCGATCGCCAGTCTTTTGAAGAATGTGTAGATAACCAAAGTACCCAAATATATTATTAACAAAATTAATTATTTTTAAAAATGTAATGTTGCGTTAATTTATGTTTTTCCCTCATTTCAATCGTTTAATCCTCATTACAGTGCCTATATTTTAACAAAAATTATAAAAATCGAACACCTAAATTCTGCAATTTTTATATTTGAAATAGTTATCGAATTGTTCGAAAATGCTTTTTTGTCAAAAATTTACCTATTTATAGCCAGAAAATATCGTTGTTTTTACCTCTTTTTCCCTTTTAAAAGATTTCCGATTTGAACAATTTTAATAGATGGTAGTCCGAAGATGCTGTGTTCGGTAAGAAAGGTGGATGGGGCAAAACATAGCTGTTGATACACGACGCCTTTCCGGATTGCCCATTTTATCCATTTTTCATCAATTGATGCTTTCAGCCGACCCAACTGTAAATTGAAGAGGTAGGTATTTGGTTGCGTGGAAGAAGCTCAAAGTGTATGCGTCTCTTCCAATCCCATCAAATACAAAGAATAATTTTCTTCGGATAAAGACCGTCTTTCTCCATACTTAAAACCGCTAACCTCATGATTTGTTTCCTGCACCTTGGTGTACATAATTCACTTTTCTTCAACTTTAGAAATGGAGCCTCATTTTTTTTAGCAAAAGTACTCGTATCGTCATTTTTTTTTCAGATAGTCAAAGACGGTCGACTTGCCAATATTTAATTTATTTGCTATCTCACGGTACATTGATCTTCGGCTATAACACAGGTCAATAAATTTAAACTTTTTTGAGGCAACATTGATGGAAATAGGTGTATATGAAGTATTTTGTATACCTCAATCTGAAAATATTAAGCTAATTACTGTAACACGTACAGTCTTTTTGTAACGTAAATCACCTAGAAGCTTCTTTATTTGAGGTACAATTAATATGCCTTCTTTTAGTTCTGTATCGCTTAAATAAGAAAATATTTTTTTGTCACTTCAAACCATTGCCTTCTTTGTCCATGGCTTTGACAAAGTTTTTCATTAGTCCAAGCTTAATATGGAAAAGCGGGAGAAGCACCGATTTTAGGCTAACAAGGGGGGCATATTTTATGTTTGGAATACCAGGTTCAAAAGTAGTTCTATGAGACCAATCTTTCTTAATGTACTGTTCTTTTAAAAAGGAATCACACAATTTTTTTATTTTTATATTATAAAAGTGATAGATAACAAAGTAAGAAATTGTTTTATTCCTTTTTAAAAAATGAACTATCACAAAGTAACGGACAAATCAATCAATAATACTGTTGTCCCATAGACAGAAAAATAACAATACTTTGTAAAACCCTCTTGAAGTGCTAGCAATATTCTTATCACTTCTAAATCCCCACAAATATCCCACTGGTCCTGTTCATATTTAATGCGATTTAGAATGGTTGCTAAGTTGTCATAGGTTTCCTTTATTGTCGCTAAATGGGCTAAGTGAATAGATGGGTTTTTATTTCCATTATGAAGGAAGGCTTTTAGCAGCCACTGCCACTCGAAAGGTACATATTTCATATAAAGCTCATTCATTAAACCATCAATATCACGACAGACACATAACAATCGTTCAATTTTATCAAAACTTGAAATTGTTACATTCATTTTTCGGTAAAGTGAAACACTTGCATTTGTATCCAACAGGTTCCCCTGTGGAACCAAGTGTGGAACCAAGAAGTTCCGATTTTTATTTTAACAATCCCTAGTTACGTACCAAATCATTTAATTCATTCTAAGTTATTAAATGAGGTAGTTGTTACAAAAGTTGGGTCACAACTGGTATTTACAAGAATCCTGATGAAGAATTAGAATCACCGGGAAACATTTTGGACAGGTTTAACCCATGAGTGAATTAAAAGTGTTTTTCACTTAAAAATGGTCTCGTTGAGGGGATGACTTTGAGTGGGGAAAATTTTTTACTATCCCCACTACAGATCCCCCACTATAGCCATCTTAAGATGTGAAAACCAACAAAAATATAAGCGACCGTAATCTGGGTATACACCAGTATACACTGTTGTGTCAGTTTTATCAATTTATTTAAATAACCTTTTTGCACAAATAGTGTTTTCGATCTTGACACAGTTTGTGGTAAGTAAATCATAAATATATTTTGTATAGTATTTTTATTAAAATCCTCAATTTTTAATTTTTTTAAAGTTTATTTTTCGGTTTCTTTCATTTTCTATTTAGCTCAAAATAAACACGCGTTCTCGTACTCGCTGTACGTCTGAAGTAGAACCGTTATATGAGGCAGCTGATATTTTTGACGACAAAGAGAGTGAAAGCGAGACCGAATCGGTTTTTGAATAGCATCATACCAGTGAATTTTACCTAACTAAATAAATATATTTTTTTTAAATAAAGCTAAATTATGTAATAAGTATCTGAAAGTATAATAAGTCTCCTTTTAAATGCCGTTGGAAGAAAGTTTTTATGTATTAATTTCGCCTAGATATGATAGTTTGAATAGAACAGCTACCTCATTTTAACATTTTTTAAAATTTTTTGGAACATTCTATAGATATAGTTTTTTCTATACTGATTGAGGTTTAAATTAAAAAAAGTATATATTAAATTGGATAATTTAATGAAAATATATTAATAATCAAAGACATGCGGGTATGGCATGTGCTCCTGAATCGGGAAGCCGCTTAGTACTTCTCTTGAGGGTTAAAAGCGCAATCGGTACCGGTAGTTCTTGGGTATGAGGAACCAGCCCAGTGCGCAGAAGGCAAATTTGGGTACTGAATTCTTTCCCTTTGCGTTTTTGAAATCCCCTCTTTTTTAGTGATACAAAAGTAACAATCACTTACATGGTTCTTTCTACACCATAGGAACTGCAAACGGCATAGATTTTTTCTTGCGATGCATCCCCTGCATGACTGACTGGTAAATGGTAAATATAAATGTAATGTAAAATGTGATGTAAAATATATAGTCCACATATATAACAAAACTTATCCACTGGATGTTTGCAAAATCGACGACTAGAACTTGCCATTTATATTCACACTTGTATATGAAACCAACTTAAACACTTGACTGTAGAATACTACGGAAATACTCCCTCTACAGTATTGTGGTAATTCCTGCATTGTTCAGTCCAAAATCAGGTACAAATAATTTCAAGGACCCCCATGATTTATATCATGGGAGGAGGAGAAGCAGTAAACGGTACAAATCTGGTTTTGGAGTGTGTCGTAAATGCAAGTAATCAACCAAAATTTTCAATTTGAATACATTTGACTAGGGACAAATCAAAGTGATCCTTAATGAAACGACTTCAAAGAGAATCTGTAAATATGACAGGAATTATATATAAATATACATTACTAATCCAAGGCATATTTTTGTTTACAAGCGTTTAAAGAGTCATTAATGGAAAATTCTTGCAGATTTCTGAACTTTCTGGATATCCCGATACATTATATCTTGAACAGTTAACTTAACAAAGAAGAAAAATGTACTACTTTTAAAACAAACCATAATATCTATAATTTTTATATAATTAGTCCAATTCCCCTAAAACCAAGATAAATCAGAAAGTCCATCCTGGTCACGATTAAAACGCTGTAGCCATCAAAAGGTGGCTAAACGTAAATCACTTTCCTTAAACTCAAGGTATATTTATTGCAGTTTGAGAGACTGTTAACTTCTGGATATTAGGAGAGCAGTAAAAAGCCGCAAAAAATTTCGTACGGATCCTTATCTGGCTTTTTATACTTTTGACATGGCAAAACTTCGTAGATGGTCTGTGGTTAATCGTGAAATAAATCTTTTGGGTTCGTTTTTATGTATAATGTAACCGAAAAACGAAAGTGCCCAATGAAAAACTTTACTGGAAATAAGAAAGAAATATATTATATCATGAAACTTAAATAGAATACATAACAATAAAATAATATTACTAACATATTTTTATAAATTAAGTCTTAACCAAAAAATAAACAAAAAATTAACAATATATATCTGACAGGATTAGCTACACATTCATAGAGAAACCACAACCAAATTATTTGGTATTTCATAAAAAATTTAAATATGAATACAATTACATTATTACGCGAATATAAAAGGAGGTCATTTCCTTCAATTAAAGTTTACTTAAAATACATCTGTCTTAGATATATAAATGGGTTACTGGTACCTGTAGATATTTCGCATTATTGATTCACAACAAGTAATTGCTTCAGCAAATTATCATATCTTATTATGTAACCAATTTGCACTATTGTTTTTAAACTACTTTTATTTAGCAATCTGCTCAAGGACAATAATATTTTGTGTGTTGTAATATTACAATGGCATATGTAGTTTCAGAATAGTTTTTTGTAGAGTAATATCTTATTCTCCAAGAAATGTTACCTACGACCAATTTTCCAACACATTTTGCTTAGTTGAAGGTCAAGCTATTTCCATTTTGTAACTATATGTTCTTGCTACGCTAGCCTTCTGCCTATGCATATACCAAGATATTTTGCGTTTTGCGGCTTGTAAGATATAGCGACAAATAAATTTTAACATGTTCTCTATGGCTTTGTGACAAAATGTTCATGCAAGATTAAACTTAGACCATTGCACTTCTCTAATATTAAATCACTAATTCCTATACAAAACAATGTTACGGGTAAATATAAATAAAAAACAAGAAATGTTCCAATTTTAAAAATACAGGGTGGCGGAGAGGAAATGCATGTTTTTCACCTAAGCATAACATTGTTTATTTTCAAGACAATTTTTTTGTAATTACAGCTAAATGAATTAGTAACAATGCACTCTTAAATTAATGGTAGAAAATAATGTCAGTCAAATGGCGCCAATATTTGCGGTCACACATTTATAATCTCTCTTCAAAGTTGTGCATCACTCTAAAAGTAATTTCTTCTGATACTTTTGCGATTTCTTGACGAATAGCAACTTTCAGATCCTTTATCATGCGTGGATTATTAGCGTAAACTTTAGACTTAAGGTAACTCTACAAAAAAGTCGCATGCAGACAAGTCTAGAAAGCGTGGGGGACAAGGCACATCTCCCAAACGGGCGATCACATGTTGAGCAAATACTTGTTGAACACATTTGAATGATGTTCTCACCGTGTGAGCTGTGGCCCGTCTTTTTGGAACTAGTTTTCCATGTTTTCCCATGTTTACTTGTCGCCGTTAAAGCTGTAACAACAAATTGTGTAACATGTCAAAAGAACGTGCCGAAGTCACTGTTATTGTTCTTTTCTCCTCTTCAAAAATGTAAAGACCAACGATCCCTAATTTGGAAATTCAGCATCACTCTGTCACTTTTTTACTACGGGGAGGTTTTTGGGGCAGCTCTTGTAGATTTTTTGTCAACCAGCACCTACAGTTTTGCTTGTTTACATATCCATTTCAATGAAAATGTGCTTCGTCACATTATCACGGCATCAGAGTCATCAGCAAAAATGGCGCGCATTCTATCACAAAACTATCTGCGCTGTGCAAAATTTCTTTCGGTCAGCCAATGTACAATCATTATTTTAAAGTCGTTATACAGAATGTGTTATAGCGATCGGCGGAACATACCCAGAGCTGAAGCTTGACGCCTAGTGGAATGCTGAGGACTAGCAAGAATCGCAAGACACGGGAAAGGCCAGGTGGTTTCCTCTTCATGATAGATCCGGTAGTTCAAAATGCTTTAACCCATCGGAGTATCTTGTTTCGATCTGGAGTTGGCCCTCGGCGTTCAAGGTTGAACTGCCGACGGAAAAGACGTTGCACGATATCCACAGAATCACTGTTTCTACAAAACTTGCCGACTACAAACACACAAAAATCCAAGGTCCACGGTGCGATACCTAAAACTGCACTACCGGAGCTGTCCGTTGGTGGCGCGGTGAGTTTGTCACCCCTCTCTTACATGTTTTTGAAGGGCTAGTATCCCTTCAAAAACATGCGTTTGCTCGGCGCCACCAGATTTATTTGGAAACCCAGCAGAAACAAACGGAAATGCACTGAAGACAAAATCAACTTTTTTCAGATCGCTCTTATTACAGTTTATTACCACATTTTCTATGGGTACAGATTAGCAAAAAATCAATGCAGTTAAAAATCGACGAGAGAAATTGACGAGAATGCTCTTTTTATGTTTCATTTAGGTAGTTTTTAAAACACCTTTTCACAGAAATTACCTAGCATGTCACATTTTCAAATACCTACTTCTCGTTTATATCATGACACATTGAAATTATTTGTACCTGACTTTAGACTGGACAATGTAGGAATTACCACAAGATCAAATTGAGGGTATTTCCACAGTATTCTACGAATCTTTAAGGGCAATTTTATTACTTTCTATAGTTTAGTTTGTTTCTGTCTCGTTTACAATACAATCAAGTGTTTAAGTAGACATTATATAAAATGGCAAATTCTATTCATCGATTTTTAAAAATACAGCAGATAAGTTTTGTTATATATGCGGACGATTTATTTGAAAGTCACAAGCTAGATCTATATCCGAGGAAATCAAAAAAGCCTATCTTTTATATTTTAAGTGCCAAATACGAGATCAAGATAAAAGTTGATCCAATCCAAAAAAGGTTCTTCCACATCACCATATTAAGCTTGGACTAATTAAAAACTTTATCGAAGCCATGGATAAAGAAGGTAATGGTTTCAAATACCTAAAAGAAATATATCTTCAATGAAGTGATGGAAAACTAAAAGAAAACATATTTACTGGACCTCAAATAAAGAAGGTTCTAGGTGATTTCGGTTTCAAGAAAAATTATTAATTAAATTAAATGAAAATTATTTAAATACATTAATTAAATGAACGAAAAGCAGGCAGCTTGAAAGTGTTTTGTAAGTATAATGAAAGGATTTCTGGCCAGTGAGAAAGATGAAAACTATAAAAACCGCATAGATGAACTCTTGAAAACATATGAAATACTAAGGTGTCGCATGTCCTTAAAAGTGCATTTTTTACACTCCGGATTTTCATCATTTTCGGATTTTTTCCGGAATTTTCGGTGCAGTAAGCGACGAATAAGGAGAGAGGTTTCACAAGGACGTCAGGACGATGGAAGCAAGATACTAATAACGCTGGTACCCATCTATATTGGGCGAGTACTGCCGGTTTTTAAAAAGACCTGATGCTACAGAACACAAGAGGAAAAAGTAAGAGTATTTGTAGCTGTATGACATCTGATGTAACATATTTTTGAAGTTATACTTCTTATGGCGCGTTTGGGAAAACAAATCAGAGTGTATTTTTCACCGGGGAACGAAATTGCGTACGCCGATGTAACATAATTTATTATTTTGGTTATGAAATTATGCCTTCGCCATTTGTCAAGACTTGTTTATTTATACTATTTACTTTTATCTATTAGTCCTTTGCTCTGTTAAAATTTGTTTAAATGCATAAAAAAATATTTTATTAATTACGCTTAAAAAGCATAACTTCTTACGAGCGTACATAGGTACACACACGCTTTTTTTAATCGCACAATCGTCAGTAATGTATTTGTATAGATTTAAAACGTTTTACATGTTTATATTAAATAAATATTAGATTGTAAAAATATATATTTATGTCATTTATTTTCATCAATGTTACCTCAAAAAAGTTTAAATTGGTTGACCTGTGTAATTAAGGATACAATTAAAGTCGTTGAGATGTAGTTTTGTTTAACTGAATATGTTGAATACACACATAAAATATATGTATTGGTTATTAGTTGAAACTTATGAAGTTTCCAATAAATGGCGGTGGAATCGCAAAAATAGTTTTTTTTAAGTAACGCTCCATAAAGTTCAACCGGATATGACATTTAGTTTTGTTGTGGTAGTCTTCGAAAACAGATTAGTTCGATATTTTTGCGAGGATTTTGTTCGATGATTAAACAGTATTTTTGGCAAAACCCCCAAGAAAACCAAACACAAGTTGAAAAAGTATTAGGGGGCCTCTGTTACTTCACATTTCATGACTTAAAACTACTTTACTGAATTTTGATGTAGTCAAACCAGCACCAGTAACGCTTCGCACTCAGGACGCCCCTTTGAGGTCACTAAGAAAATAAATACAATCTTTAATTTCGAATTGTTCTTATTCCCACACGATCATTTGGGTATAAGAAAACTATCAAAACGCCTTCATAGATGAAATTAAAGTGCTGTTGTACCACGACAATGCACCCCCTATTTTTCCGAAATAGAAATAGTGAATCCACTCTGTTCTCCAGACATAGTCCCCTCCTCTTTACAAACATAAAATAATGGAGGAACACTAGCTGGAACGATATTCACATCAAATAAAGAGATTATCGCCAAAACAAAGAATCGTTTTATAGTGTTCGGCAAGTTTTTTGCACTTTTTGGAAGGCAAAAAACAGTTGGAAAATCGTTGAGCGAACTCTTGAGATAAAAGAGACTATGTTGAAAAATATATCGATTTTTAATCAAATAAACAACATTTCATTTAAAAAGTATATGATTAATCAAAAGAAAGTTAAGTTGATACCATACATACCTACTCAAGTTTAGTCTATCAATCAAGTTTTTCTAACATAATGTGCAAGACTGTTAAATTGAATTTACGGGATGATAAGTAAAGTAATGAGACTGATGGTTCGGTATGTAATGGTACTAACGGTACTTAATAATCTTTGGCAATTCTTTTCGTGAATCAAATTTCTTTTTTTTCTTTTTTAAATGTCCTCAATTCATTTCCTACATTGATTGCTGGTGAAGATCTATCTGGCTCTTTTTTATCTCCTCAGTATATATATATATATATATATATATATATATATATATATATATATATATATATATATATATATATATATATATCAGTTCCTCCGCTATCCATAATTTATTACAGTGTCAAAAACGTTTCCCGCTTCAACTTTAATCTTGTTATTATTTTAAAATGTTTATATCTAGTCTGCCACTCTCTCAAAGTTCTGACGTTCACCCAGATCTCCTCTATGGACCTATATGTTTTGCGTTTTTCAATATAATTTTTCATAGCGGTTTAGACTGGACACTTCTGTAATTTATTGATCCATATATTTTATTTCATTGTCTTCATTTAAACAATTAAATTTTTAAATATTTACAACTTTAATACAGTCTTATTGTACTGTATAAAATACGGTAATATCATTGGAAGAGTAAAACAGTTGAAATGGAGATGGGCAGGCCATATGGCGAGGCGATGGGACGACAGATGGACCAAGGCAATCCTGGAGTGGATACCGCTTGATCGCAAACGTCCGCGAAGAAGACCGAAAGCACGATGGACTGATGACATCGTTAAGTATATTGGACCCGAGTGGCAGAGGAAAGCCCAGGACCATGAAGGTTGGAAGTATGCTGAAGAGGCCTTCATCCTGCAGTGGATCGATACGGGCTGATGATGATGATGATGATGATATATATATATATATATATATATATATATATATATATATATATATATATATATATATATATATATATATATATATATATATATATATATATATATATATATATATATATATATATATATATATATATATATATATCAGTTCCTCCGCTATCCATAATTTATTACAGTGTCAAAAACGTTTCCCGCTTCAACTTTAATCTTGTTATTATTTTAAAATGTTTATATCTAGTCTGCCACTCTCTCAAAGTTCTGACGTTCACCCAGATCTCCTCTATGGACCTATATGTTTTGCGTTTTTCAATATAATTTTTCATAGCGGTTTAGACTGGACACTTCTGTAATTTATTGATCCATATATTTTATTTCATTGTCTTCATTTAAACAATTAAATTTTTAAATATTTACAACTTTAATACAGTCTTATTGTACTGTATAAAATACGGTAATAATACTGGCCTGACGTGTTTGTGATAAGGCTCGGTATCAAGATAACTTATCACAGTGCTCACCGGACAACCTTTCTCCTTAACAGCCGAATTATATATCTCCCCTAGTAGCGCACATAATATGTCCAAACACGTCCAACGCTAGGGTAATAAAATATCTGAGATTTCAGGATAGAAAGTGACCATTCCCCCAAAGTTATCAAATCATGTCCCGCACAATCGATCTAAAAAGCAATAAAACAAAAAAACATTAATTCTACTTAGTTCTACTCGCCAATTGTGCATTCTACGGAGTAAATTGAAAATTAAAGACAACTGATTCGAAATAAAATATAGTACGTTATTAACTTATAGTTTCCATTATTTTACATTTATTGCGACCTTTTGATATCACTAAAATTTATTGGAACATGCCCAGTAATTTTTTGGAATCATCTCTAAAGCCTCGATCAGAGGCAGTGGGTTGTTTGAAATAGGATAGAAATGCCTCACCAGTATCAGTTTTGATAACCAGATACCAGACAGTGTCAAATCATAGCAAAAAAAGTTTTTTCCACAATCTCTTTTATCAAGCTCCCATTTTTTCAAATTATGCAATATGAAGATCGAAAGATCCAATAAGATATTAGAATTATTAATACCAATGAATTTATCAATTAATACAAAACGATCATTCCTAAAACACAAGAATAGCAATCAATTTATATACGTTTTATACACTTCAAACAGTAAAATTGACGAAAAACAGGAAAATCGACCAAAAATATTGTGCTATATGTTATTTATTTAAAGTTCAATGTACATAATAAAGCAATTATTCTTATGCTTTTACAAAATTAAATTTAACATATATAATTATCCCGACACCCAGGGGTATCCAACAATGATGATGATAATAATAATTATACAGTGCACAAAAACAAAATAAGGAAAATACTATTGTTAAATCTTAACTTTCAAATTCTTAAGCGGGATCAACTGAGATCAAAATACCTCATCATTTTGAGCTACATATTTATTCGCCTTCCGACTTCTTGGTAGTCGACAGTTTGCTAACTACGAAGCAAACGATGAAAACTGCTGAACATCATCGATTACATTGTTATTGGAAGTTATAGTTTTTGTTTTCTCATTTCAGTAATCAGGTTATATAAAGGTTACAAGGCTTCTGTTATAGGGCCAAAATGTTTTATACCGTGTTTCATTATTGCATTACAATGTATTACCTTATCCTTTAATAGACCATTCAAAATATCGTAGAAAATGTTTCAAACATCCATGCTAGCACTTCTTATTCGCTTTTATCCTCATCATAATTCTATTCTGAAGATTTGGCAAGATCTTCTAGTTCCTCCTTGGTGAACACTGCTCGCTTATAATCATTAATTTCTTCTTCTATCAAAGAGTTAAATTCCTTCTCCACCAATGTATCGTACATATTAAATTCCGTGGTTAATATAATTAATATCCGGGACGTCTTTAGATATATCAACCACATCATTCCACAAATTTTTCCAGCAGGCTACTGTTGTTTCTAGTTTCAATTAATCTATTGCTCCATTGATCATTCGAAAATGTGCATATATTTCTTTATAAGATTAACACCTTGACACCTTGATCAAATGGCTGACGCATTTGAATTTGAATAAGCAAGAAAGCCATTTGAACATTTTCGTCCTTAGTAACTTGTGACACGGGATACCCAAAAGATGCTTCAAATATATTTCCATATCTGGATTAAAGCTTCCATAAAACCATTCAGTAAATAAAACACCCGTAATCCAGGCTTTCCACTTTGATAGCCAAGAAAGAAACAAGTTTTAAAGTAATTTTATAATATTTGATAAATTAATTATTTGTATTTCAATGCAATGTTTAAATGTAATTACAGATAAACTCTAGTTTCTCCGTTAACTCGAGTCGAAGTAAACAAGGGCGTTTATACAAGTCCACATTAACAAATTTTCGCGGCTTCATCCATTTTAATCAGCGCTTATACTGAACCACGGATACAGACATCCCAATAAAATTTTAATATTTTTACAGATCGAAATTTAAATGTGCAACAGTCGATTGCCCAGAATGGGGAGTTAAGGAACCATACCCTGGTTGTTACAGAAAGTATTCCTTAGATGATTGTTGTTCGATTAGAGAAATGTGTGGTAAGTTGAACATGTTTTTACTTTAATATATAATTGTATATTACATTCGATCGATGCAGTTTGTTTTTTTGTGTGAATTATTCCTATTCATTTCTCTTCTTTCATTTTCACCCTTATGCTCAAATCGAGTGTGCACATAAAATATCGACTCTAGTCCTATCCTCATTACAAGGTTGTTAAAATGATGTAAAATCTCTTTCTAAAAATTGCATATACATATATATTTATGTATATACATATAATGAGTTGCTCCATTCCAATTCGTTTGGTTTTCCTCCATTTTCGTTTTGTTTGACCATGTGATTAAAAGCATTTGAAAGCCCTGTTCTTCCTCTATAAAACAATAGACATATATTTTTTTTTAAACTTAATTTCAATTAACGTTCAAACTTTTGAAATGAATGTTCCTGGCGACAAAATACTTCATTTTCAACACTTGCTATGTTTCATCGCACTCAAAAACTTTCAGAAGCAGTTCGAGAAATTTGCACCGCATATGGAGAGTATGCTATCGTCGATTGAACAGCACGAGATTGCTTTGCAAGTTCAAAAATGGCAACTTCGACCTGGATAACACGCCTCTATCGGGTCAAACTTGAGTGACCTTGCGAGAATCTCCGAATATCTTCAATCTATGGGATTTACTCAAAAACTCGGAGCTTGGGTCACACAAACTAACCGACGATAACAAGGAAAATCGCTGCAGCAAAGCTACTCAAAATATCGGCCGACACAGAGTAATACGCGGCCACAAACCACGATTTTTGTACAGAATCTCTACGTCAATATGAAATAAAGGAATAAGTGGGTAGCCACAGGAGACATGCCAAAACCGAGAGTTTAGCAAGATCTCCATCCCAAGAAGACCACGATCTGCATTTGATGAGACAGGGAGGGCCTCGAATACTGGGAAATGGTTGAGAAGGTACCTGCCAGTTAATAAAAAACATTACCTCGCCCAGCTACACCGTGTAAATGAGGTTATTCAACTGAAGTGATCCGATCGACAAAGCCAAGTTATCTTGCTTCACGACATTGCACGACCTTCGGACACAACAAACATCGTCAAGAAGGCCCTGAATGACCTCGAATGGGAGATTCTTCCACATCCAGCGTAGTATCCAACCGATTATCTTCAATCTTTTCCGCTCGCTGTCCAACCAAATGATGGGAACCTCGTAAACTGGCTTAACAACTTCTTCGAATCGAGGCTTAGCGATTTCTGATGACAAGGCATCAATAAATTGGCCGAGAGGTAAGGGCAGGTCGTGAACAATGACTGAGAATATATTATTCTTTCATTTGTTGTTATAACTGTTTGCTCTTTTCAATAAAACTTTTTAATAAAAAACGGCGGGCACTCCATGTAACCACCCAATATATTATACCATCCAATTCTTTCGATCTGTTGGTCCAAAGTGTTGTTAACTTTTTAAAATTAAATAATTCCTGGCACTCCTTAAGCCGACCTCCAAAATTTGTCATAGCGCGGCGGCAAGTGTCTGCAGTTATGCTTCGATTTCTTCGATTCCAAATATTCTTCTTTCGATCTTCCCGAGTAGCGGAAAGTTCTCGGAAAAAGCGCCCGAAGGACCGGCAAAAAGAAGTGTGGCAGGTGGATCCGTCCTATTTGAAACCCCACCTTTCTACCCCGCCTACCAAATTTTCTACAGCGCGACTAAAAATAATTAACAACTCTCTGTTAGGCTAACTTTTTTATTTGAACTGATGAAGACTAGTACTTACGTAAAAACGGCTACTCCAATAATGAATCGTGACATAACATTTTTTATTTGGAATTTTAAGATTTATCAAATTATGTTAAAAAAATACCGTGTTACCATTTAAAAAATATTGTTTATTTTAGTAAGTAGTGTAGTATTGTTGTTTTAGTAGCTACTGAATAAATCTGGCAACACTGGAATGCATTATTTATACATTTTTCTTAGTTAAGTTATTTCCCACAACTTTGCATCATCAACACTCAAAAGAGAATATTTAGTTTTTTTTTGTAAAAATTAGTGAAACATACTAAATAGATTTTACATACTATTTCCTACTGAAAATTTGTGTTTTTCGAAGTGTTCAAATATTTTCAAAAATTTGGAATTTTTCTATATTTCATGTATACAAACAACGGTTAAAAATAACAGAAGTGATAGGAAGGGAATAGTTTCAATTTGCCAATCTGTTATTTCGGAAACAAATCATTAACGGTAATAAATTAATCAGCATTCGCAGATTATTTTATGATCTCATTTATCAAAAAGCAATAATATATCATATGATTTATTGGAAATTCTGGCTCATTACTGTTTTGACACAAAAAATTACTACAAAATCTGCAGAATGAAGTAAAGCCCCGGTTTCCTGCTGATTGCATTACTTTTGTCTGTGAAAATCTTGCTTTGATTAACGGCAATGACTTCAAATCCCAGCACGAAATCTGGAGATGCCACTTCACGAATTGGCGGAGCCACTATCTTCAGAATATATATTTCAAGTCTGACCCGACTCGCTCGGTTTCAATATTGTATTTCCTGACTACCCGAATCACCACCTCCATAATAAAAATAGCCGTAACTATAGTCAAATTAATCCTCGATTTTTAGGTGGAAATGTTTGTACTCCTAATGACCAAATCTGACGCATATTGATGCAAGGAAGAAAAGCACCAGATGTAAGAAGATACTTATCAATTTCTTGCTGGAAGGTAGAACAGTCTGTTCCACGAGGATGCCTATTGAGTTTGGAGTCTTCAAGAATTTCCACCTTGTACTAGCCTTGTTCAGTCCTTACATGGAAGATATCTCAAGGTTCTGAAGTTAAATCCGTTTTTCATAGATAACACTTTCTTGTATGTCCCGTTACGTATTACATTGTAACTACAGATTTGGAGATCCATTAGGAAGGCTAGGGCGATGTTCTTCGCCAGAAAAGCTAATATAAGCCACGCGTGACTGTTTGTAGATAAGGTTCCTGCAGCAATTATACCATACTACAATACACTACGGAACCCGAGTAAGTCTTAAAGCTTCAAAAGATTCATAGAACGGCATATCCAGATTGGATTGTCGGATCTAAAGTTTTCGCCAATAATCGTAGCAGCGTCTCTATAGACAAAAACATTCTAATCAGGAGGAGGTGGGAGCTTGAATTCATTCTACGGATTTTGTGATTATTTTCGATAAGTGTATAGTAGTGTGCTTAAATTTTCAATAAATAATATGCCATATTATTGGTCGTTGAGTAACGAAATCCAAAAATAATCTGCGATTATTGACTGATTGATTAGATCACCATAACAGATCGGTGAACTGAAACTATTCCTGCTTTGCATAATTTTCTTGTAAAAATCATACCTCGCAGCATTGTCTGATGGATCAATCATTCTACAGATTTTGTAATAATTCTCTGTAAGTATCAAAACAGTGGTCAGCCTGAAGTTCCAATAAATCTTATGACATATCATTGCTTTTTGAAAAATTAAATTATAAAATAATCTACGAATGCTAATTAATTTAATACCATCAATATTTTGCTTCCACTATTCCACAATAACAAATCGAGAAATTGAAACTATCTCCTTCCTTCCACTTGGCATATTTTTCTCGTCACTTCTCTTGGTTTTAACTGTTCAAATGTTTTAGGGTTAGAGGCGCATTTAGTGACTGGATCTACAGCTTAACGTGGGTCCCGAACGCCGGTCATCAGCTAATGATAACTCCGGTCAGCACCCCCCTCAGGCTGTGAACCCTTGGTTTTGTGCTTAAACATAGTCCATCGAGAAGCCTACCGACTGGCGAGTGACCAACATAAAATACCTTTCAGGAGCATCCGGTGTTACCCAGTTCTTGGATGGTCACCCATCTAAGTACTAACCTCAACAAGCGATGTATCACTTCGACCGCCAAGTCGCTGGATAGCAGAATATGCCAAACTATAGAAAAATTTCACATTTTTGTGGAATATAGAAAATATAGAAAAATTCCACAATATTTGAACATTTTAACCGACAAAAATCTACAATCGAAAATACCATGTATAAACCTGAAAAACTTAGGTTTCACTTTTTAGGTTTTAAATTTTTAAAGCTAGATTTAACTTTTTTATAAACAAATAACAATAACAAATAATTTATTAAAAAAAACCGAATTAATATTGACAAATGAAGTGTTTTCCTTCGCCAATAAGGCGCATACATATATATATATATATATATATATATATATATATATATATATATATATATATATATATATATATATATATATTTATATATATATATATATATATATATATATATATATATATATATATATATATATATATATATATATATATATATATATTTATATATATATATATATATATATATATATATATATATATATATATATATATATATATATAAATATTTATACATTGCAGCTCCGTATGAAAACACAACGACCTGTGTTTATGATGGCAAAGTATACAAAGAAGGGGAAAATTTCTTGCCGGGAAATTCGTGTTGGCGATGCGTTTGTCAGGCTGGATTTAGAGGTAAACATTTTTTATAACTTTTTCCTTAGAATCGACGAGAAAAAAAATATAAGGCCTTTGATTATTTTTTCAGGCAAATTAGAGAAACCGTTTTGCAGAAGGCGATCCTGTGGGGCACAGATCAAACACCAAGACAAGCTGCAAAACAGATGTGCACCACTATACTACAAAAGAAAATACCGAGAAAATGAACCACTTTGTTGTCCCACAAGTTGGATTTGCAGTAAATATTATTCTTTGAAGTTGATTATTGTTAAAATATTTTTTTCTTTCGTGAACTCAATTAACTTCTTTTACTTTTTTTTTTCTTTCAGGCGAAGGAAGCGAGAAAATAATTGGACGTGCCAAAACAGGTAAGCAATAATAAAAAATGCCCACATGGGTATGTTTACGCTTCAAATCTATATTTAAAAGCTAAAGTTACGTCATGTATTAAATTATAGTATACCAAAGATGATTTTTGATGAATCACAATGTATCGCTAATTTTGTTTTGTGTTTTCAAATAACAATCACACAATTCACATACTGAGTGTAACATTACACAAAGCATTGAAATCTTCGGAAAGTAACATCGTCTTTTTATACAATATAAATTCATTAATGTTATTATTAATTGACATTTAAAATTCGCCCATCTAGAGTTTCAAATCCTACCCAGACCATATCCTACTATAATCAACAAGTAAGGTTATTTTTGTTTTAAAAATTAGCGCGTTTTACGTATCGATACAAGCATTTGTTTCTTAAGTTGGTCTGAGTTTGACACCTAAAACAAATTTCATAGCATTTCGCTTATTAAGTTAGTAATTATTGGTATTTTGTAATTATTAAGAATTATTGCAAGCGATTCTTAAAAATGGATAAATTTATTGAGCAAACAATTTATAGTCAGAATGTCTATTAGTATCAGTATTAAAAATGTTAAGAAAGTCTTACGGCAATGAAGCTAGTCAAAAATTGTTTACGAGTTGTACAAGAACTTGAATTATGCTACAGCGCCAGTTGAAGATGAATCTCGTTAAGGAAAATTTTCCACGTAACCAGTAAAGAAAACATTACGAAAATCAAGGATCGTGTACTGAGTAATTAAGCTGCTGATTAAGTATTATAAACATTGTAGATCGGAATATTATTAATCAATTTTAATTAATATTATTAATTAATTAATAATTATTATTCATTAATTTTAAAGAAAAATTTAGACTTGAATCTCGTATCTTCTCATCTTTTTTTTGTCATGAATTTTGCTGAAGAACATTATCGTGTGAAAGCTGTTGAAGTGGTGGTTTTTCTTTGGATGATAATATTCTGAAATGGGTAATTAGTGGCGATTGGACATGAATCTATGCTTATGATCCGAAACAATGAAGCGAGTATCGTACTAAAGATGAACCAAACCCGAAAAACCAAGTCAAAATCGCCCAAAAATCAAAGTTATATTCTGTTTTCTTTGATTACTAGGGTCCACAAAGAGTTTCTTCCAACTAATCAAACAGTTAATAAATAATATTATTTAAGCGTCGTAATATTATTTAAGCGTGAGTCCATTCGAATAAAATGCCCAACTTTGTGGCAAAACAATTAATGATTTTTGAATTACTATAAGGCACATTACTATATTGCAGATCGCAATAATTATTCGTCAATTTTTCGCTAAAAATCAAAGAAACATCTTCCCTCAAGAATCATATTCACCAGATGATCGTCTGACTTTTTCTATTCCCATTCAAATAACCACTTCGTGAGCGCCGTTTTAAGTTCATAGAAGTCATTCAAGATAGTTCGATGGCCGCTTTGAAGGAAATACCGGAAGTCGAGTATATAGTTTTTTAAATTTTGGAAAAAACGTTTAAATAAGTGTATTGCAGCAAAATGAGGTTACTAAAGAGAGAGTTATTAAGGTTACAAAATGAGGTTTACTGAAGTAAACAAAACATATTTGGATGAATAAATAGTTTATGTTTTATTTGAAAAATTACCTTACTTTTTGATCATGACCGTATGTTTGTGTTCACTTAATATAAAGGATGATAATGGTTAGTACTGAAAGCAATATCGAGAAGGCAATCAGAGCTCTCCAAATAATAGTGTAATAACGCATAAGTAATTTCTGTGAGTAAGATAGATACCCCGATCAGTTCGTTCCTCACTGATGTGTAAATTCTCCAAACCAAAAGGAAGTTTAACAGTAACAGATTTGCGTGATTCACATCTAACATTAGGTTAGCTCTAGCATGATTCATTGTTAGTTCTAACCTATTGCAGTAAAACGTGCGGATAAATATTAGTTGAACAAAAAACCTTTAGGGATTTAAATTTCATAAAGCATAGATTTTATTTATTTTCGCACCCCTTTGTGTATTTAAAGCGTTTACATTTGGCTTTATCTAAATAATATAATGATTTGGCATTTGCACACATAGTTTCATAATCCACTTTGCATTTTATCTGAAGAAAAATACTTTGCAGCTTCAGAAAATTATTAGAGCTATATATGGAGAGTACTATATAAAACATGCTCCACACAAAGAGGAGTGTCAAAAAAAATCGGATTTGAGTCTTGACGATTAATATACAATTATAGCTAGATGTTCCCAAAGATTGAAATGGACGAACTGCAAGCATGGCTGGAGAGAGACGATTCTCACACTAAAAAGAAACTTACAAAGTAGTTTTTTAGTGTATTTTTTTAGTTTTATGTTTCGTACCTTTTTTAAATGGTAACTTTTATGTTTCCTACCTTGCGATGCTTTTAATGCATAAATCGCATTGTAACCCAATTTTCTCATATGACGTACACTCTTCATGCCACCACTTTTTGCAGACCTTACACTGAATCCATTCTTCAATGGGAGGGTCTTCATAGGGTTCGTGGCATCCTGGACACACATCATCAGATAGTTTTTCCTTTACCTTAACCTTCCTTTTTGATTCACTCGTAGCATCATCTATAATTTTTTTTGGCACACATTGACTTTCTCAACTTCTCTTCAGCCAGACCTTCAAGTTTTAAATTATTAGGAGTGCTAAAAAGTATTAGCGATTTATTTCCTTCTATTCTTCTTTTTTATTTATATTTTAGTTTTGGAAGTGGAATTATTTCCTTAGGTGACAGTAGTGTTTTCTCGACATGTTGCTGAGATAATGCAGGCTCCAACTTCTCAGGTGTTAAAGTAGTTTGCTTGAGCGCGATGTTTCTTGTGATATTGTTACCGTTTTTTTCTGATATTGTTACTACGTGAACAGAATCGCTGTTATTTAATTGGGAATTGACTTCATTTACATTCTAATCTGTGACCTTTGACGGGAAAAAATTATCTTCTGTCTAAAAATCCTCTTCTTCTAAAAATCCTCACACATGTTTATTTATTGGATATATTCCACAAACTTCAAAGCCTTTTACTTCCCTGTCCATAGTTGAGCAACGTTTATAAGCTTTATTTAATAATTTGACAACCTGAAAGTGAGTTATATTTCTACTGGCATTTGTTGTCAACCATTTATCACATCCGTCTACATAAAATGTTTAAATAACAGCGATCCAAAGGATGGATTATATGACTGCTGTGGGATGGCATCGTCAATAGACGAAACAAGTTGTCTCTACAATAATTTATAGCTTCTAAACTCTCGTGGGAAGAATGGTTGTTGAGTATAAGAAGAACAGGATGTTATTTATCTTGTCTAACCTTGGAGAGAAAATGTTTAAGCTACTTTATAAATAAGTTGCTATTTATGTATCCAGAGTCCGAACCAAAGTCCAGATTTCATGAAATATCTTAAATATTAAAATGAGGAAATAAGATTATGATTATCCAAAATGCAAGTTATTATTAGTTATTATATCTTTCACAAATCTTATCAAATACCGTTTAAATTTTTTAGAGACTTAAACACATGGAAAATAATAAAGATTAGTGTACACGTTACCAGATTATGTTGTTCTTGAATAAAATTCATAGATAGGACTTTTGCCCCGCACGGACTTTTGCCCCACTGTAATTTATTGTAGTTAGGCGACTTCGGTCGCGGTCGATACCTGATTGTGTGACCATAATATAGGACACCCTACAAATTAAGCTATGGCCCAACTGTACCTGAAAAACTATAATTTGATTTAATAACAAACATTTGCTGTTGTTAATACTGATACAGGACTTTAGCAAGATGGGACTGTTTTCACTGCTAAGTTATCGATAAATGGCCTTAGACAATCGTTTTCCAATCATGTCATCTCCAGATATGGGAACATTCCTCCGCCAGCATGATCGACAGATTTAATGTAGATTTTTTATAGAAATATTGAGTGTACTGAGTAATGTGTGGTTGAGATTGGAAAAGTGTTTACGAAGAGATGGAGGATACATACATTCCAGATATTATCTTTAAAACATAAAAATCTTCTAAACAAAGCCGACAGCGGTAGCGGGTTCGATTCCCGTACTCGCCATGGATATTTGTGACTTTGTAAAATCTGACAAGAAATTACCCTTCAGTCACGCCCTTTTGAGGCTAGTAAGGCCGGATGCCTTTTGACTGGTATTCAACATTGTGGTATTCACTCGCCACTCAGTAGGCTTCTCGATGGTTAAGCACAAAACTAAGGGAGGCCTAGCTTGAGTGGTGAGCTGACCTGAGTTGTGGGTAGTTGATGGTCGTGGTTCGGAACCCACGTTAAGCTGTAGGTCCAGTCGCTAAATAGCCTTAATTGCTGATGAGCCTCTAATCCTAAAAACATTGAACATTTTTTAAAAATAAATCATTTCTATTAGTTATTGAATTTGTACCCGTTTTTCTACTGCACCCTATGTTAATTGTATAAACGTTTTATCGGCTCTTTACCTTTTGTATAATTTAATACAAAAATTAGTTAAAATAATTAACTTCAAGCTTTAACTAATATAATTCGAATACAAACGAAGATTTCCTAAATACACAGACTAGATTTTTTCAAAAACTTTAACCATAATGTAAATTATATTCAGTGCGACATGTATACAAAATGAAATTGTTCGAAGATTTTTTTATAAATTTCTCTATTTTAAATTGCGCCCTCTTTTGCTAGATAGCTAGATAAACAAGTCAAAGGCTTTTCTCAATATGAATTAATTTAACTTCGATTATATATAGTGACGCCATCTATTGTGAAAATTTACCCAAGTTTGAGTATATAGGTATGATATTTTCAAATCTGCTATGTTAATAATAAGTCATTCAAGTTATTTGTGTCATTCACTACTTAATATTATTATCGCGTGTTATTTAATATTTATCATATATTTAATTATTTTTAGCAATTATTTTAGCAATATAACAATTAATAAAACTGCGTTTACTACAAAATTCTTCATATATATCTTATAGTATTACATTGGTAACAAATTATCATTAATTTGCAGATAAAATGTGTCTCTTTGGTCAGCGAATCATCAGGGTGGGTCAACAATTTGAGAAAACAATTGAAGTACCACGGAATATGAACGTAACATGCCAATGTAAAATACCTCCGCTATTAACTTGTGTGACCTATGTAATATAGTTGTCGGACATCATTTTAAAGACTGTTATATATTATTGTTATTTATTTTAATATTTAATATATTATATTGGACAATACATATATTATTAAACATTTCCCTATCAATTTATACTAAAACCAGTGACGACGTCTCAGCTGAGGTAAGTGAAACAACATTTCACTGAGACTAGATTTTTAAAAAGAAAATTCAAATGACAATCCAAAATGCATTAATATTTAACCATCAATTACAATCCATCCAAAATAATTATTATACAAATTAAATATAACAAACTTTGATATTTATCAACTATTTTTTTTTACTGTGTAGTTTCGTAAACAATGTTGCATTATCAAACTCACTTTAAAACTTAAAGTTTGATAATCTAACATTGTTTACTAAACTATAGTCACAAAGTCAAAAAATAAAATGAGTGATAAATAACAAATTAAAAACTTAATGGAAAAATTAAAAAAAATTAAATCACTAAGTAACGTGTAAATAATACATTTATAATTATTATAGGTTATGCAACTAATAATACACATCATATGACTACCTCGCTTTTAGGTATTTGGTGAAAAGGTTGATGGTTAAAAGAATGGATTAGGGCGGATTAATGCACAAGGATACATTAAGGGCCACACGCGGGATTTTATGAAATGGATCTGTTGGGAAGTTGTTTGTGTGCGTTTTTTTTTTTTAATCGTGTTATTTAAAATTGATTCAAAAAAGCTGTAAATTTCCATATCAAGCAATTTCATCTTCGTATTGACAATGCCTGAAAAACAGCATTTGGTCAAGGTATCGAACTAATTCGTTGGTGGTTATTTAGCAGATTCCTCAATATTTAACAAATAATGTTCAATAGAGAGTTTCTCGGAAGTCATCAGAAATTGCCTATGGAGGAATTATTGATGACTATTGAGATAGTATACCTCGTTCAAAAGCCAAAATTGACTAAAATACTGGAAACTGGAAAATGAATATTTAAATAATTTTCAATTCCTAATTTGACCCGAGTCCGAATCAGGGTCAATCAAAATTTTACAAGAAAAGTTATTTAAAACTATTCAAACTAAACTCAAAATATGAAATGACGTAGTATAGCGAAGAACTCTTTGTTAAGCCAAATACTTATCGACCAAATCAATCACCGACAAATAGCAATCGAACGTTTTCCAACCCTCCCTCCGATACAAAACCTTTTACAGCAGCCATGGTTGATCCAGTTCCAGCACTAATCCAATTCGTCTGCGGCCATGATCTGAATATTTTATTTTTCAACTATGTCAAGATCACCCGAAAGCTAAGCTTATGCGGTAGACCTTTCCAACCTTACTAACGTCGCAAATGTTTCCGTTTAAGCCTTTCACATACTAACTAACAGTGTCGTTGTCGATCAACTTACATACAGCGAGATGAGATTTGAAGAAGATTTACTTGAAGTAGCACAGCACCTATGGAGTTGTGTAGCCTAATTTTTGACCGGAAAAATACCACTCGGTCACTAAATGGTTAATAATAGCTAGTCAACAACAACAAAGAAAAAAATGCACCTATTAGACAATAAGCCCATTTGCAGCATATGTTTACAGATTATCTTAAGCTTTGTTATTAACTGCTGTTGTTAATTCATTAAGAAAAACCAAGAACCTGTACTGTAAAAAGACACCGACTTTTACATTATCCTGTGAAATTGAGGACATTTTCCCGTTTGGTATGATCAAATACAAATTAATATTTTTCTAAAACTAACCTGATCACGCTCTTATTGTTTGACCGTGCATAAAATGTATTTTATTTTTTAAATGTTTTTGGAATAACTCAGTCATTTTATTTAATATTTTATTGATTGTGTATTAGGCAACTAAAAATACGATGGAGTAGCACAAAAAAATTAATTTACTATTAACCTATTATATAGTCGTCGTTTTTTGGATAATCAAAAACTAAATTGCAATATATAAATAAAACGCAAATACATAGTTTGTGACAATAACAAAGTATAAAGTTATTTAAAAATGTATCATAACCTTTGCAAATCAAACAAATGTATACAAGCATTTACATTTTATAATAAAGTATCATTACAAATATAAGTACATTTTTTGCTTTACCCGATTTTTTTGTTCATAGTCTCTTCATAATTTTATTTAAATGAAGGATTCCTTGATAATAATTAATTCAACTTCAAAACCAACCAGCTATGAATAAATATTATTCAAGTATATAGGTGACAAAACAAACAGTATCTAAAGTATACATACGAAGAGGTTGAAGTGTGTATAAATATTTGGTTATATATATACAATTAATATGTTAATCCAGTATTTAAAAATATTATTGTTTATTTTATACCAAATTAGTAAACACTCATCTGAAAATTAAGAGTCGTAATTTTTAGAACTGAAATGAAGTAGCTATTAACAAAACAAAACATAATAATTATATCATCAGCTGCACCTTCTATGTGATCAAATTAGAATAATAATAATATATATATATATATATATATATATATATATATATATATATATATATATATATATATATATATATATATATATATATATATATGGTATGGTATAGAGAGCCAAGCTTAATACAAACAAATCTAAAAGCAGTTTACGAACAAAAAACAACAGAGGTGAAGAGCAACAGTGTGAAAAACGGCCCGGGATACATTGAAACACAGCGATATGAATGAGATAGGGTAGAAAGATGGGGATATATTGGTGTTAAACAACTAATTTTCGTATTATACAGTCTCTTTATGTTTTTTTAGATTGTTATTCTTTGCAGTCTTCATGTAGATTTCTTTAAAATCCAAAATATCATAAATTTAAAATAACCCAGCACGTTCGCCATTATATCTTTATAAAATTCTGTATTGTATCTTTGTAAAATTAAAACTGGTGATAAATAAAATATACTTTATTTCTTTCCAATATACAAACTCTTCAACAAAATTCGGAAAAAATCAATATACAGGATACGAGTTTTTACATGTTTCCACTAAAAAACGATCGACTCATTATATACAGTAGTCGGTTTTTGTATATTAAAAAAAATAAATAATTCTATACTCTAAAACAGCTTTGTATAAATCAAAGGCACTAAACAGGTCATGTCAGTAGAAAAAAATCTAAGGTTATTTAACAATTGAATAATAACCTTAGCAAATCGAACTAATGAGTACTAACTTTAATAGTTTGTAAGAAAGTATCATTACTGACATTACTTCGATTTACTAATCTACAAATTCTTTTTGTTAATACGTTTTAATGAAAAAAGCTTATGATTTGTACACACAAATAAAATATTAATCTACATCTAGTTATGGTCTTTTCTATACACATTTTCAGTGTCTCTTTTGATCGACATGTTATGGTTCTTTAAATTAAACTTCTGGTGAAGCCACTTATATGAGTACCCGTGTTTTCTAGGCATTATAATATTTATAAATATAAAATAGCATAGTAATTTTAACAAGTCCAATTTAATCAATAATTAATTAGTGTTTGTATAGTTATTTATAATACATTATTTATAAAACTTAATCAATTGAAATTTCAAAACTATTTGATAATGATCTAGAATTATCCTATTCATAATGCAGTCCAGCAAAAAGAACAAATAAACTTATGTATTCATTGACTTAAGGTGATACTAAATCTACCGTGAAGGTAGATGAAACAAGAAATCAGGATATATTGTAATACATTGAATTGTTATCACTACTATTTATACCACTTAAATAATAGTGACTCAAGTACTCAAATATTTGTATTAAAAAAAACAGAACATTTGCTTTAGTGTTTCAAAAGTCTTGGAAGTTCAGCGAATTATATATACTGCACAGTGTAGGGTACCCCTTACAGTAAAATGTCAACATATCCTCTCTTTCTAATCTCTTTTAATTAAAAATATATTTTTTACGAATTCAAAAACAATTTTTATTATCTTATACCAAACTGCTAGCTCCTAAACATTCCCCATCAATTTGTCCACTAAGGCTTGGCGAATTCCCTTTGGAGCTTCCATACACTTTCGTCGAGTAGCCTGAATCATTGTTGGTGTCCCTGTCCGCAGTGTCGTGGGGATTCTCCAGAGCTCTGTCTCCGAAATTCGGATCCAGCATTCTGGATGACCCCTCTATCGGGTTTTTTGAATCCGGATAACCTTTGGAATTATCCAAAACGCGCAATTTAGCTAATCTGGCTCCGATAGAGTGGTCGTAGAATTTTGTCGAACCGGGAATGTCATCTTCATAGTAATGCGATTGATAACCAGGGTCCACGTAACGCATCTCAGGTTGATATGGGTTCATTGGATCGTACTTACTCGTACTCGGTTGAGGGAATTTAGAATATGGATCATTGTATCTGAAAATAAAAATTAAATTTAATAAGTTATAGCAGTTATCACTATACTGATTAACATTTTTTACGAAAGTAGATCTATAAAAAATTGTTACGCTAGGAAGAAAAATAATTTGCTGTAGGGCGAATGTTCCGCTGACTTAATCTAGCAATTAATGTATGTGAATACCTATGGAGAGCAACCTTTCAAGAATGATGCTCAAGAATCGTTGAGACAAAAGTGTATTTCATCACAGCAATTACCTGATTAATATTTTAAAATAGTTTAGAATGCAAAAAGATTGCAAAAAATGTACCATAAGTAATGTCGATTTTATCAATTTTTAAAAACATTGTCATCTAATAACAATAAATTAATCTAAGATAACCTATATTCTAGTTAAATATATTAATATTTAGTATGCTATTGATACATTTCGAATAGAAATTAGGTGAATCCTATATGAACAGAAGAGCAAAGTGTAGGTAAGACAACCACCTTTGCCCACCCCAAAATCAAGTATTCACCCTAAAAAGGTGTTACTGTCGGGTTGGTAGGATTATACTGCAATTAGTTACTGAGGTTCCGAATTCTTATAAAACCATATGTGCAAAGTATTATTGTAAACAGCTTGATAGACTCACCATTGCTTTGATTTTTTTATGAAGATTTTTGAAAGAAAAAGTTTACATAAATAAACCCCAAACCAAACGGCAACTCAAGGACAAAATCCGTTGTGAAATCGGTGCATTAATACCAGATATATTAACAAAAGTTATAGAAAATGTTTTACCAGGTATGGCGGTTAATAGTTCTTAATTTTTTTAAGACGTAACGCTGGAAACAAAAGTCGGTTCGAAAAACGGTGTACGAAGTTTTGTTTTCTGGGCGTGAAAGATACTTTTTTTGCATCAGATTGTGACTTGAGACAATAAAATTGATATATTTCGAGAACCTAAAATGTAGAAAATCATAGATTAACCTAAACAACCATCAACATCGACCGCAAAACTGAATGACTTTAGAAAGAAGAAATGCTGTGCATTTGATGGACAATGCTGTTCATGAGCTTCTGAAACCAAGTAAAGCAGTTAATACCGTTCGCTACCGCCAACAAATGATCAATGTGAACCATGCATTAATCGAAAAGCGACCAGAATGGGCTACAAGATACGGAAAACTGATTTTGCAGCACGACAACACCTCATCGCACACGACGAAAACAGAAATACCATTTCTGCTCTTGGCTGTGAAATCTTGCCGCGCCTGCCGTACTCACCAGACTTGACCCCTTATCACTTGTTTTTATCGATGTCTCACGCATTTCCTTCTAATCCCGAAACCCACGTGATATATAAATGTGGATAGCCAATACAGCAAGTCGATAATGATTAACATAAAACAACTAATTTTCTTAAACTACGACATAGCCTTATTGTCTCTTTTTCAGTTTTTATAAATAATAATTGGTGATTTTTTTAGTGTCCGAACTTCCGATAGAGGTCGCTGTCAAACGAATTGTGAGTTTACGCGTCTGTAGCGCCAAAATTAGTCGCGCAAATCATCATGGAACGTTTAACATCAGAGTAACGCTTGCAAATTGTCGAAATTTGTGAATTGAATTGGGAATGAATTCACTTTGTGAATTTTATGGTACAATAATCGCCCAACCGAGCGATGTATCCGCCAAAATATTGACAAATTCCGAACGCATTTCAGTCTGCTCGGTATAACAAAAACAAGACAAAAAAACTGTGCGTTTCGAAGAAAATATCGGTGCTGTTACTGGCAGTGTTGATGAAGATTCAAATTTAGCAATTCAACGCCGTTCGCAGGAATTTGGGCTTTGTTATTCGACTAACTAGAACATTTTTATTTAGTCTCGTGCAGTGGCGGCTCGTGGGTTTTTAAAGTGGGAGGGCGTAGAAAAAAATAGTGATACTGATTTTTTTTTGCTTTCCCCTTCCTCCTTTTTACTTTTCGTGCTTTTTGTTCTGAAAAATTGTTTACTGAGGTAAATGCTGAAAAGGCGGCGCCCCAACGCTCTCCCTCACCCGCCGCCGCTGGTCTGGTGCCTTGCAAGATCCAGCTTGTTCAAGAACTCTAGTCGCAAGTCCATGTTTTGCGTCGTACGTTCGGTGAATGGACTCAAAATCAATGGCAACTTGACCCATAATTTAACCACAAAATTTTGTTCAGCAACGAGGGTCATTTTTGGCGAAATGGTTACGTTAACAACCAAAATTGCCGCATTTGGAGGAAAAATATCCGCAACCGATCTAACAATTACCGTTTATCTAAAAAAAATGCACTATATAGTGTGGATTATACGCCGTACCATACGTACGTATTTATGTGACGTATTATTGGGCCGTATCTCTTAAAAAATCAAACTGGAAAGCACGTTACCGTTAATAGGAATCATTACAGAGCGATAATCAATGATGAATTTGAATTCCGAATTTGAATGGTATCAATCTGGAGGAGATATGGTTCCAACAGGACAGCTCATACAGTCAACGCAACAATCGATTTATTGGGGGAACAATTCGGTAAGAAAATTATTTCGAGGTACGAGCCTGTTAATTGCCACCAAGGCCGTGTGATTTATCACCTTCAGATTATTTTCTTTGGGGTTATGTTAAATCTTTGGCTTATGCCGATAAACCAGCAACTATTGGCGCCACGGGCATAGCCAGGATTTAGTTTTGGTGAGGGTTTAGTTTGAAGTAAATAAAACAACAATAATATACTTACATGAAATGAAATCACAAGAGATGGCGTTACTGTGCGCAACGTCCACTAGTTCGGATATATATTCGATTCAAATGCAATATTTTAACTCTCTTCACTCCTCGTATTTTTTCGGTATAATATTAGGTAATATTTGGCTTATTTCGAAGGGGGGGGGGGGGGGGGGTTGAACCCCCAAAAACCCCCCCTTGGCTACGCCCGTGATTGGCGCTTTGGAAGTCAATATAACTCGGACATTTGCGAATATAAGACCCCAATTACTTGAAAAAGTGGTAGGAAATTGGATTGACAGAATGTGTTTTGTCAGAAGTCTAAATTGTTTTCAAACTTCAATGCCATTGAATGTTATTTCACATAAAATAAATAGTTTTAAGACATCTAATCTGGTTGTTGTTTTAACTCAATTTAAAGTTCGGACGCACTAAAAAAATCATCCGATATTTTTCTTTGAATTATATACAAAGTTTAGCACTGATAACGAAAATAAAAATAACATTAGACCAGTCTTATATTATTTTCAACCTAAAGTAAAAAAAAAATGGTTAAATAACTAAGTTATTTAGTTATTTAATGAATGGTTAGCAGATGCCATGCATATTACTTAGGAAGCATAGAAACTAATAAAAATTTTACACATTGTTTTATTATGAGAGGTCTAGCGAAAATTCTACTAATATTTTCGGTTACAATACCACCTTGAAATAATTCAACATAAAAAGTTATGATAAAAAGTTGAAACTTGTTAGAAAAGAAGACATTTGATGTTGATTGTTTACGCAAATATATCTAAATATACTGGATGTAAAGTGGAAAAGCATGTTTACATAAATATTGTTACTGAGAAATGAATTTACGCTCACCTTATACCTCCAGATTCCTGAACTTTAACAATCGGTTCAATATAGCGTGTACTTGACTCGACTATTGTCGAATCCACTGTAGGACTATAAACCCCACTCCTGCTTCTAGGCGGAGCATCTCCAGGTACATTTTCATAATGTCCTATTCGAACTGGACCTGGAGGTTGACCTGGTGGAACCTATAATCAATTAAGGCAAATTAACAAGTTGACTTCTATGATGGAAGTGATAGGTCCTACTTGCACCAAGTTGGAATCACCCATTGGTCCTTTTCTTGATGGTATTCGGAGCGGACTGTCTTCATCGTCACTGCTTTCACTATGTGGTCCATCGTTTTGCCTACTGTTTTGCTGCTGTATTCGCGCCACCAATTCCTTAACAGATGGGCGGGGCCCTTGAGAATCTTCAACATGAGGATCCAGCTCATCCATACTTCTGAAATTACATTATATTTAAATAATGCAATTAATACTAATACATTTATCAATATATCAATTTACTGAAATGTTTTAAATTCAGAGGTTCATTCAGAAGTAATGTCGTTTATATTTAATCTTAAAAAGATTGCCATCTACTGACAATAATTTAAGTTAATATAATATAACTTGTATTCTAGCTAAATATATGAATATTTGGTGGGTATATTGCTAAATTTTGAAAAAAAAGGTGAACCCTATAAGAATAATAGAGTAAAGTATCGATAAGTTCCATATAAGACATTTAATCTTTACGAGTTTGAAAGCATAACAAAGCCATTAATTATCCAAATACTATTAATGTTATTTATACTTGTGCCTTAGATAGCAGAACATGCCAGGATTGATTCAAAAAAATAAAGAACGATGATATTAAACTCTTCGACGGTGTACAATCTGAAAGACCAGCAAAGTTTGACAAGTATCTGTTGTTGTTTTACATCATAATACAACATAATACACCAATATTACTAATACACTAATCTAATATAACCTATATTCTAGTTAAATCTATGAATATTTAGTGGGTTTATTGCTAAATTTTGAAAGAAGGGTGAACCCTATAAGAATAACAGAGTAAAGTATCGATAAGTTCCACATAAGACATTTGATATTTACGAGTTCGAAAGCATAACAATGCCACTAATTATCCAAATATTATTAATGATATTTATACTTGTACCGATTATCATCTTTTAAAGCAAACCTAGCCAAATCTATGGAACATTTTCTTCCGAGAAAAAAAGTCTTTCTCTTCTCAAAACATGAAGAATATTGTTCTTCAAATTCGCACTCATTTCACAAAAAGGGAATAAAAAGTTGGTCAAAGACATGGATGAAGATTGTCAATAACAATGGAGATTATTTTGTAGTTTAAAACTGTATTAAACCTTAAATAAAATAAAAATTTATTATGAAATGTTACATAGTGGTCTGTTCAGTCATCCTTCAGTCGGATGTACTGGACAGTACTAGTGTGCAAAACTGTTCGTGACCCGCCCAGGACCCATCTGAAAGTTTCATAGTGGGTCCGTGTAGAATATTGAAGATATTTAATCGCGCTATATGAAGGAAGCACGGAAACATATCCTCGTTTTTTAATATTTTTAAATTTTATTATTACAAACGACATTGCTTATAAGTACCTCTAATAATTATGGCTCGTATAGTACTAGAATGTATTTTGAAGTATGGGGAACTACATAAGCTAGACATGTAAAACTTTATTATTGTCGAAAATACACCGTGACACGGTTTGTTCGTCGAGAGCTGCTTTTTTCAAAAAGAGCAGCACAAATAGGTTGCTGAAAACACGCTTGAATGAGCCATTTCGAACATTACATTCCTGAAACACATCATAACAAATGACAAGATGTAGATTTATGAATGTGACATGCATACTAGCAAACAATCTTCGAAATGACGTTTCGATAACGAGCCGAAACCGAAAGAAACACGTCAATTAAAGTCACGTTGACTGTTTCCTTGAACCATGCTCTGTCTATTTGGAGAGGCAAACAGTTAACAAACAATATTATCTGAACGTTATGAGTTGATCGATATATTTTTGTGATGTATTTAATAATTTCCAGTATTTATTTAGCAAAATTTACTCGAATTTACACCTAACCTACATGTCAGATATTGTCCCACCCTTCTACCATTTATTCCGTTTTATTTAGTTCTCTATAATAATAATTATTATAGAGAATTAATAACTTAATGTAAAATATTAATTCAATTGCAGCAAATTAAATTAGGGTGTACATAAAAGGTGAATCAAATGAATACAACATTGTTATTGCTATTTTAAGTCAAGCCCAATAGTGATTTTTGTAATATAAGAACGATAATGGTCTGATGATGAAAATGACAAATTGATCATTTATAACGGCATGGTTCGAGAAAGATCCCTACACATTGAATGCAGCTATTCATCAAGAATATATTATACAGTCAATTGATAGTGCATAATAAGGATAGACTTAATTCATCATATTCGTTAGCTACAGTCAGTAAAATAAAAGTGTGAACGGTATAATCTATAGATGGTAAAAGGTTTTGTACAAGTTCTTTCGTGACTATGCTAGAGGAAGCAACTGTTTTCAAAGCTTTCAGAGATAGTATTCAATTAAGATTTGAACATTGACCCATAACTTATAAAACGCCTTAGACGTTACATACACATTTTTACGACATGTTACTTTATAGTCATCTACAATGTCCTAAAATATCTTATGCAGAGGTTGCTAAGTAATATACGTACGAGATGTGTAAATAAATTAAATATCTGGCAACACTATTGGCTTCCCCTTTGGAGGGATGTACAGACCAATATCTGATGCATCTTCAGTATGAATTTAAAAATGAATGAACAATTTCGAGCAGGGATGCTCTATCAAGTTTTGTTTGAAGCTTGGGCACAATGCGACGGAAACTTTTGCAAAACTTCAACAGGCAAATGGAAACATGTTCTGTCATCTTCAATCCAGTCTCGGCCTTCTGAAAATGCCTTAAACCACCATAAAACCTAGGCCCTTGACAAAACACTGTTTCCATAGGCCCATTAATTTACCTTGTTTCTCGTGTCATCAACGCCTAAATTTGAAATAGGCTTACAAATAGTAGCGCAAAACCAAATATATACACCAAAAAGGTGTTGCTATATATATGGTGGGATCTGATAGAGGATCAAACATTACTGATGACCATCAGCAGCAGCAAGTTATTTTGTTTCAGGGCACATACACCAAAAAGTGCACGTCACATTCACCAAAAAGGATTCTGGAAACAATCACTGAGTTGAGCTGGGCGATTTTATCGTACAAGACCTATTCTCCAGGCTAGGTACCTTTGGATTTTCATCTATTCCAATCCGTACAACATCATTTGGTTGATAGTCATTTTACACCTCTTGAGGAAGTCGAAAAAACTTTTAATGACTTTATCACATCAAAACTACTAGGTTTTTTCGATCTGGAATTCAACAGTTGCCTAAAAGATGGTGAAATTGCATAGAAAGTAAAGGAAATGGATTCGAAGATAAAATTTGTATTACTTCTTTCACAGATAAACGCCAAAAGCAGCCAAAAAAAAGGCAGCGCATTGATTTGTGGGCTATAAAATATATGAAAATGCTACTGAATATTTGAACATTTTGATTTTTAAACATTTGAATTATGTTTAAAAACAATTAAATAAAACATTTTCTCATAATTCAAGCGAACATACTACAAGATACAATTGAATAAAATCCACTATTTTTATTTCTCATAGATAGTAACTTTTTGGACAGCCCGAAAATTGATGACCATGATTGATTGATTAACAATTAATTGATTGATGATGACTGATTGTTGGGCTATTAGTTAAGACATTTCACCAAAATTATAGAAAATATTTTATAGATTATTATTTTATAGAAGCTGAGTGATTGGTTAATATTTATTAAAATTCATATAATTTCTAAATGATCAAACAAAATTATATAAAATTTCTGACAAATGTCCGCCGCGGCTACTTCTAACAAAGCGCATTCTGTCAATCCAATTTTCGACCACATTTTCATGCAATTGTGGTCTTATGTCTGCAATTGTCCGAGTCATGTTGGCTTCCAAGGCGTCAATAGTTGCTGGTTTGTCGGCATAGACCAAAGATTTAAGATAACCCCGAAGAAAATAATCTAAAGGCGTTAAATCATATGACCTTTTTTTTTTCGACATTTTGCAATATTTTCGATGTTTTTTCGATATTTTCAACAATTTGAAGGGTTGCTCTGATGATAAACGCTCCACCATGATTAGTCAGAGTAGATTGAATAATTTTGACACTAAAGGCGCGCATACTCATAGTTCGTTTGACAGTGACCCCTATCGAAAGTTCGGACACATTAAAGAAATCACCCTTTATATGGTTTTCATTAGCCTATCATTAAAGAGAATACAGATAAACCTTACTGACAAATTAGTAATTGAGTATATGCAATCGAAATTAATAACATAAAATTTTTAGAAAAATGTTTACACAAAGATGTATTTTCATAATTGAAAATATGCATCAAGAAAATGTATTTAGTTGACAGTATGGAAGTTCTATTTTCCAGTAGGTAGGATTAAAAAAATTATAAAAGCAAATTAAAAAAAAATATGAGATATGTCAATATACCAGTTGATTTGGAACAAGACCAAAACCATATAGAATTATGTACGCATTAATCTTGTAAAGATGAAAAAAATCGAAAATATTTTCAGGCGACTTTATTAGCTTTACTAATAAAATTAGCCAGTTATATGAGCATCTGGCTATCAAAATAATAATATCAGGATATTTAAGATTTTAAAAAATAAAATAAATCTGATATAGTACCCAGATTACTAGGTTATCAACATCAAGTAAATGAAATCATAATGGAAACATCATTGAATAACACTAAGCTTTTCACAGGATGATAACAATGGAATATTAATTTTTGAGAATTTTTTAATAAAAAAAAAGACAATCGAATAACAATTTATTAACGATTGAAGTATGGAATATAACATACTAGAGAAGAAACCTAAGCCACTACTATGAAACAAGTATTTTATTAATTTAATTTTGAAATTATTATATACACCACGGCAGTATTATGTAATAATAATAAAATTAAGAAATTCCTGTTATATTTCAGACAAAAAACTTTATATTGAATCGGTCCTTCATGGTTAATATCATATGCTACGATAGTCTGAAAAGCTTCGAGCCTCAACATAAGATGGCGTTACTCGTTAAAAATGTTCTGGTAATATAATTGCACATACGTTGAAAGATAACCTTCAAAATTTCAGCTATATTAGATGCCCAGTTATTGTTTAAAAATCATTTATGTCAGTCGATGTTACTGATTCAGTAAAGAAGAAAAAAAATTGAATATCGAGGTGTCATCAAATTCTTGCATTTGAAAGGTAACACGCCTACACAAATTAAAGCCGAGATAGATGCTCTTTACGGAAAATCTGCACCATCATTTACCTCGTGAAATTTTTACCAGTTGTATTTAAACGTGGTCGTATCAACTTGGTTAACGTTTGGGGCGGTCAAAAACTGCAACCACTACCGATAACATTAAATAAATCAAATAAAACATAAATAATACGACATAATATATATGATTTATTTGTATTGTATGTTTATATATGTATAAGCCGTCCCGAATGTTCATCGTCAGCCAAGCTGGTACGACCACGTTTAAATTCAACTACCCAAAAATTCACAGTGGCAAATAATGGTGCAGAGACCCATAAATAGCATCTATCTCCTCATAGTTTTGGACTAATTTGCATAGGCGTATTGCCTATGCAAATTAGTCCAAAAGTGTCCAAAGTGAAAGCTAAATTTCGTTTTTTAAACGGATCCATCAGAACCACCTAAATAAAATCTAGACTCAACACAAAAACAAAGGGCTTTCATTCCAAGTTCCATTCAGTTCTATGCGACGTGTCCTTTGGTACGCTACAAAAAAGAAGACCCACATAAGAACGATAATCACGCATCCAATTCACAAATAAATGTTGAGTAACAACATTCTTGAAACAATTCTACCTGTAGCTACAACAAAAGTAGCACGCACTTGCCGGATATTTTCAGTAGAACGTCTAAAATGCCTTTCTTCGCGTATTTGGATACTTCTAGGACCTCTTAGTAAGAACATCGTATTCATGCATAATTCTGATTCCAAATCTTATCTAACTATATCCTTATAACGGTAGAAATAGCAATGCCCAATCATCCATTGTCTGAAATCAAGTGGTGCCCGAACTCGCGGCTTTTTAGAGCTGTTAAAAGAACAGCATCAATAAATAATAAAATTTAATAAATAATAAAATTTTTAAACATTTTATATTGTTACACTTTATGTCATTGTATACAGTAAGGTAAAAAAGCGAAAGATTTATCTGTTTTTGGATTCAAGATTGAGTATATATATTCAGTTTGATTCAAATATGTATAGTGGGTGTTGCACTTTTTTTGTTTTCCAGTATATAGGAAAAGTATTCTTTTTTCTGATGACCCCTTAACTAGTAACACGTAATGGAAGAGTTGGTTGTTAGTTTTATCTCTCTATAATTCTGTAGAATATTCTCTAACTCAATAAATGAAACAAATATTTTGTTTTTAGACAAAATATTTTAGTTTTTTGAAAATGTTGGAAAATACTTTATAGATGGTGAGTTGTAAGTATCGATTGATTGATATTTTCTGATGATGTATATTTCATGAAACTGACGGACGGATTTCATGGAACGGAAAGGAATTTAATATTAATAAGTAAGTGATAAAATGTGATATGGAAATAAATAATATCAATCGACGAACACTTTTTACACACACAAACACAACATTATTTACAACACAAAATTTATGTAAAGATAGCTTCAGCTCCTTTTATTGCATAGAAAATTACACAATAAGTGAATTTGATTACTTGAGTGTGGATATGAATTTCCTATGAAATGACTAGAGATATTGCAGAGTTTTTTATCCAAATAATGTTATGTTTAAACTTATAGAGGTGTCAGTGGTCGCTCGTGGGATTTTAAAGTGAAGGGCGTAGAAGAAAATAGTGCTGCTCAAGACTTTTTTGCTTTCCCCTTCCTCCTTTTTACTCTTCGTGCTATTGAAACCCTATACAGGTGGTGAACCAGGGAAATAAGTTAAAGGAAAGAAACTGAACGGAAATAAAATATGGTATTTTGCTATGAAATCTGGGCGGCGCCCAACGCCCTCCCTCACGAGCCGCAACTAAGAGGTGTTTTTATAATTTTTATGCGTATATAGGATATTTGTTGATTTTTGAGCAGTAAAAAGTAAATATTTGATTAACAGTTGTTGGTATTATGGATATAAATTCATCTTGATTACACAAGTTGAGTGGTGGGAAATAAACGATTTTGAAGTAATCACTATGATAATTTATGATTTAAGAATTCTTTATTCATAATTTAAGAGACTTTATATTATGGTATAGATGACCATGTACACGCTCACTCCAACTGAGTAGATAGGCAGCGAACAGAATGGGCTGGTCTCTTCAATTTAATGCGATTTTGTAAGAAAGCTATGAAATGTCATTTTCATCGCAGCCCTTGTCCGAAATGAAGAAATACATCGCAAAGTGGTATTGAAACAATATTGAAAGAGATAATTTTGACAATTTACTCCGTTTTTTTACACATGCTAAAAAAAAAGATACAGTCTCCACCACAACTACATGATTGTAACCGTAACTTCGGTACTTACTACTAGTCAAGTACTAACCATTTTAAAAAGGTTCTTTTGCTGCAACTTTTTCAAATAATTTAGTGTAGAGAAGCTTCTACTGAATCAATTGGTCTTTGTGAAGCAATAATTCGAAGAGATTTTTTCTTCGAGAAATTTCGAGAGATTCGAGAAATTTTGATGAGAAACGTTCACTAAAATATGAAGGTAGTCTGAAAAGTTACCAGCTTCAACAGGAACATGGCATTACTATAATCTTGAAAATGTCAGCCATATTAGAAATTCAGTTGTTATTTAATAGACATTTATATCAGACAATGTTAATGTTTCTATAAAGATGGAAGAAACCGAATATCGAGCCGTCATTAAGTCTTACATTTGAAAGGCTATACGCCTACGCAAATTAAAGCTGAGATGGAAGTTGTTTATCGGACTTTGCATCGTCATTCGCCACCGTGAAACTTTGGGCAGCTGAATTTAAACATGGTCGTACCGATAACCGATAACCGATAACATTTAAAAGTTCACCTAATGGCGCTAGATGACCGTTGAAGGTTAGAGAGATAGTAAAGGCTATGGGCATCTCGAAAGAACATGTTTGTCATATATAGACTAAAAATTTGTGTATAAGCTAGGAATATTTGTGTAACAGCGCGTTGAGTGCCGCGATTGCTCACTCAGGACCAAAAACGAATTCGAATGAACATTTTCGAAGCCCTGTGGAAGTAGTTTAAGCGAAATAAGTCGGACTTTTGGAGTCGATTAATAACTGTAGATGAAATTTAAATTCACCACTACACTCTTGAAACCAAGACACTGTCGAAACAGTGGACTGCAAAAGGTGAATCGACACCGAAAATTGCGAAAAATGTCCCATCGGCCAGGAAAGTGATGCAGACTGTTTTTTGTGATAGTCATGTAGTGTTATCAACTATCTTGAAACAGGATTAACAATAACAGGGGCATACTACACATCATTACTTGACAAGCCAAAGGTAGAAATTGCAGAAAAGAAGCCGCATTTAAAGAAAAAGAAGGTTTTGTTCCACCAAGACAATCCACCGTCTGACACTTCAGTGGTCACCATGGCATAAGTTCTCGAATTGGGATTCGAATTGATGACCACCCACCGTATTCACCAGATCTAGCCGCTAGCAACTTTTTTCTCTTTCCTAGATTCAAAATTTCGTTCGAAGGCCAGAGATTTTCATCGAATTAGGAGGCCATCACATTCGTATACGACTATTTTGCGAAACAAGATTTCAACTACTATTTGGATGGATTAAACAGACGGGAGAACGCTGAGAAAAGTGTATAGCATTACAAGGAGACTATATTGAAAAAGAAAACTGAATTTGACAAAAACATACTTGTTTCGGTGTTAAACTGGAAATTTTCAGACTACCATCGTATATATGATCTAAAATTTCACCCAGCATTTATGTTTAGAAGTGTATGCCTCTTTAAGTCCATAGGCTTCAATATAAACTTATAGTGTACGTCATATGTATTAAAAATAATGAATGCCATTTATTGGCATAAAAACCTAAAATAAGAGGAGATATATCGAAAATTTACTTCTGGTCTACAAAAAGTAAGCTGTTCTATATCAGGGGTCTCCAAACTAAGGCCCGCGGGCCAAATCGGGCCCACCAGTGTCATCAATCCGGCCCGCGACAAGCGAATTTAGCAAACATATGTTCGTTTAGAGCGCGTACTCGGCAATTAGTTTATAAATTAGAGATAATCACAGGAAAATGAAAACAGCTTTGGGCTTTGGACCTTACTGGAGTAATCAGGATGGTCCTAAGGCTGAAAAGTTTGGAAACCCCTGTTCTATATTAAGGTAATACTAAACCATACACCATACACATAAATAAAGGAAAACCGCGAAAAAAAATATTTTGCAATATTCAGCATACAGTATCTTGTGTGTTTCAGCATACTCTATATATCTCTATATAGTGCTATCTAGCATTAACCTATTACCTTTATTGGTTCATTTCTTGCAAGAATAAAAGGCATTGGCTACTTCAGATATATACTGGAGACATATATATTTCTATAATAGAAAAGGTGACTTTTTATTAAAACACAAAGTATTTACTTATCCATCTGAATTTATCTTGTCTTCTGTAGTTATTCCCACTTACTGCTATACTCTTATTAAAATATTTTAACCAGCCTTCGAAACAGTTTTGATTCCCGATTTCTGATATTTTCTTCCAAAAGGCCAGAGAACCCTTTTGAATGGTTTCTACACACTCAAAACGGTATCCACGAATTAGTTTCTTCAATCGAGGGGAAAGGAATCACTACATTTTACCACTTGTAAACTTCTTTTTACATAGTTTAACCGCTGTAGCACTTTTTGAACATTATTAATACAGCAGTTTAATGCAAATTCTTAGTTCGACAAATTTATATTAATTTAATTAATAAATTTTTAAATTTTAAATTTAATTAATAAACAAAAATTAATTTCTAACTTAACAAGCGGAATTACATGAAACTTCTGTCAGATGTCAAGAATAGTACCAACTTAAAAATTAAATGACTGCATCGTTTGTATAGCCCGCGAATTCGTTTTTAACGATAGAAATATATCAGGAATGAAAATATCCAAAACAAATCATTCTATTATCTCTATTATATTCTCCTCATAACGCGTATTCTGCTTATTCTGTGTTTCACGAGGGTTGCTATTTATGTGTCCGGAATTCGCAACACTTGGCGCCATCTGGCATATACATCGTAAAGTTTGACATTGTTGACTGTATACGTACTCAAAACATTTTGTCATAAGGACGCTATTTGTGTTGTTTAAATTTGTGTTGACTTGAAAAGTTTATCTCAGTCAAAAGATGGAATTAACTCGTGAGAATTTTCGTGCGATGATTTACTACGCTTATCGACGTGGACTATCTCAACAACAGTGCATCGACCAACTCATTTCGACTTTTGGCGATAAAGCACCATCTAAAGCCACAGTATATCACTGGTTTAGTGAATTCAATCCTGGTAGCCTTCGCTCACGGACAAATTAAAAAAAGGTGGCCCAAATCGGTTATTGTGCCAGAAAACACTGATCATGAATGCGAACTGATAAAGCAATATGGTCATGTGACAATAAATACAATCATGGTAAATCAAAAGCCGTGAATAACATCTACACAGGTGACGAATCTTGGATATATGCGTATGAGACAGAAAGCAAACAGCAGTCGACTGTATAAGTCTTTCAAAATGAGCCAAACCCAACAAAAGTTGTTCGCGCAAGAATCACTTCGAAGCAAATGATTTTTTTTGGATAAATGGGTTTTTGGCTACGGTGCCACTAGAGGATTGTAGAACTGTCAATTCTGAACGGCATACAATCATTTGTTTCCCAGAATTCTTTGAAGAAATGAGAAAAAACAAGTAGCCGCGCAGGATCATTCTTGATCATTACAACGCGAGCTCTCACACATCGCACCAAACAACTCAATATTTAACTGGTTAAAAAGTCGAATTGATGGGTTATTCGCCATACAGCCCTAATTTGACACCCAATGATTTCTTTTTGTTCCCGTCCGTGAAGAATAAACTACGTGGTCGACGATTTTCGACCTCAGAAAAAGCGGTTGAAGCGTTTAAAATGCATGGTTTGGAGATACCTCAATCGGAATGGAAAAAGTGCCATGAAAATTGGTTAAAACATATACAAAAATGTATCGATGATCGCGGAAAATATTTTGAAAAAAATAAAACCATTTTTAATCATAAATATTTGTTTTAATTTATTATTCCAGATGTATAAACAGCATCCCTGGCACTTTTCGACAAGTTTAGCAGTATTAATAAATATTCTAATTTCAGGTCAAAAAGGTTTAAAAGAAACTGGTTTTCAGCCAGCATGCAATATTTTGAAAAGAATAGGAACAATTTTCGAAAATAATGGCAGCTAAAATAAAATTCTAAATATAATCTTAACCAAATACGCATACATTGTCATAAATATAAACAAACAGAAAATTCATATTTTAGAATTATCTCTATAAAAAGTTTCCAGAAATAAAAAATTATAATCCTTCATATTCTTATGTTTACGCCTATAAACTGGTCATTAAAATTATATGACCATTTATATACATAAACAGAGTTTCTACTTAAAAGTCGTGATTTACTGTAGTAATACAGCTTCAGGGTTACAAGAAGATGTTCAGTATTATGGCAATCATAAAACGTCATAGTCAAAAGTAATGAATGGAAATTATAGCTGCCTCAAAACAAAAGAAAAAACACATGGATGGTAATCAAGCAATAAACTTCCCAAGGGATTTGCTTCTATCTGTAATTACCAACATCATCGACGTCACCTCATAAATAGCATTTTACAACTTCCATCGCGTTTTAATTGCCTTTAGGACAGAAAAATACCAGAATAATGTTCCGTATACTAGTTTTAATTTGCCCCTAATGTATTTGCGATTTTTTTAGTATATGATACATAAATATATGTGTATTTATTTCACCACTCAATTAATCCATGAATCTAATTATTTGCTTCAAAAAGCTATGATTTATAACACTGTCATCTTACTAATATAATATATATATATATATATATATATATATATATATATATATATATATTTTTTTATATATGTATATACCCTTGGCGGTCAAAGCAGAGGCGTCAAACTAAAATAACACGGCAAAATTAACACAGCTCTCATTCCGCGGAGAACAGAGGATAACTGCGTATGACAACGGGAAGACCTGCCCCAAGGCAGAGGGTGCTAAAAATCACCGGGTTAAATCAGGCTGCCATAGAACTTTGGGCATTAAAATATTCTGACAATTAAAACGGATGCTTCAAATCGTCGAGCCTTATGCACCAACTATACGCTATAGGGATGAAGAAATTGAGAAATTTGATAATGATGTGGCCCAGCTTCTAGATAAGAAAAAATGTATGTTCAAAATCCTGATGGGGGTCTAATGCTAAAATTGGAAAAGCAATAATACGTGAAAGTGCAACTGGAGCGAGATAACACTGAGATAGAATGGTGATTTTGCTGAAGAATAAAAACTTTATATCATGAATTGATCAAATGTTTTATTATGAAATTATCTAGACTAGTGAAAATTGATTACATTATATCAAATGATAAAACAATATTTTACGATTAACCTGTAGTTAGCCATTTTAATGTTGGAAGTTACCATAGTAGATGCAAGGAACAACGAGTTTGAGATTGCCTTGTCGAATCCCTTTGCTACATGGCAAGGCTCGAAAAATATAGTAATAACAAATCGGTGTGAATACATCATCTACACATTGAAGACATCTTCAATGTACTTGAAATGGCTACTTCAATAGCATTAACAGAAAAATGTCTCAAACAGTCTAAAATCTCCACTGATTGGATGAAAAATATGAATGTAATGAAAAAAAAATGGACAATGAAGAATGAAGAGACTTTTTTGGTAGGATCGAGAAGGTTAAACTTTGCAAGACTATTTGAGAGAAGAAGCGCCAGTTTAATATTTAGCTGGTTTAAAAAACCTTGACAGAAAACAGAGGAATAAACAAACCAAAACATAAGTTGAGAATTAAAAGGACGCAAATGTTTGCCTATATGCTTGAGGATGGTACTGTATGCAGGGTGTTTTTCATAATAAATAAATATAAATGTGTTTGGCATTTATTGATTATGAAGAAATATTTGATTCAATTTCAAAGTAGGCCAGTTCACCTCTAAGTTAAAATCTATGTAGAACGAGGTTCTTTTCTCAGCCTTCAAGTGCTATTCGGTAATCTGGATTGGATTAATGAAGCATTCTTAAAACATCTTAGATTCCCAGATGGAGAACCATTTGGATTGAAAATATACCTGATGAAGAGTCAGGTCATGTTCAATAAATTTGCTAAAGATAGAAGAATTTCAATTTTAGGGACGAGATATGGATGTTGTGTATTACGACATATGTTCTGGGTAGAGAATTTTAATGGAGGATGATACCACCTGGGAGATGGAACGGCGTGTTAAGTATGGCTGGCAGGTATTTCGTAAGCTCAACATGATGCAAAAGAACAAAATTCCACTTTGTTTGAAGAAAAAAGTCTTTGATCCGTGCGTCCTGCCTATTATAAGTACGGAAGTGAAACCTTGCCACTCACATTAAAATTAGTTTAAATATTTCAGGTAGCATAGAGGAGAATATAAAGATGTATATTTGGCATTATAAAGCGGGAAAGAAAAACCTGCCTATGAATCAGAAAATACATGTACATATATACAGTAAAGAAATTGATATGAAGGTGGATAGGCCGATGGGACGACAGGTGTACCAGGGAAATGCTGGAGTGGTTACTGCTTGATCACAAACCTCCACGAAGGAGACCGAAATCCTGTAGTGGATGGACACGGGCTGATAATGACATATATATTAGAGGGTCCGATATTTCCCAAATTGACTTTTTTTCACTTAGGGTTTTACTTTATAGGGTATCCTATAAATCATTTCATTATGCCTAAAAACAATATTGCCGATCGTGTAAGCGCGGAGAGCAGCGGCCTGCCGCTGCTGTGCCATAACCGCATTTTCGCGGTAGTTGATTCGATTCCAGCTCTCGGAGGCTTGTCTTTCTTTCTTCCTTTTATCTGTTTACTTCCTAAATGTCTGTGATTGTTTCTAGGCAAGAGTGTAAAATCCGACAACGAATTGCTCGGCTGTCACGCCAGTTAAAGGCTGGGTAAGGCCAGATGCCTTCTGAGAAGTGTTTTATGTTAGTCACTATGTTATGTTAGTCGCTAGTCGGTAGGCTTCCTGATAGACTTATGGGTAAGCACATAACCAAGGGTTAACAGCCTGAAGGGAGTGCTGGCCTGGGTTGTCGGTGGCTGATGACCTTAGTTCGGAACCCACGTTAAGCTGTAGGCCCAGTCGCTAAATAGCATTAATTGCTGATGCGCTTCTAACTCTAATTCCTTTAAAAACAATATTGAAAAAAAATCCGATGCCTTTTAACCCTGCCTAAATGATAATACTTTTCCCATCCATTTAAGATGGGATTTTTGCACTTCTTAGATATTAATTTTTTTCTGAATTATTTTATCTTACTAAATATTCTTGATTCCGCTTCTGTGTGATCCTTTTAGATGGACAAATTTTTATATTTGGATCAAAAATAGTTATTAGTACAAATAAAGTTTTCGGAATGTTAAAATTTATATATACTGTTTTTCCAAATAATTGTCTAACATTTTAAAATTTACTGACTACCAGATGCTTTTTATTCATTTAAATGTTATATATTTTATTTTGGGCTCATAAAGAGTAATTAAAAACAGATTTTATATACGAAAAACTTGATATTTTCTTTTAATTTAAGTATTATAGCTTTAATCATCAAGGTTTTAAAGATGTTTTTATTCCATTTTATTTTATTATAATTTAATCTTTGTATACAATTATTAATTCATATAACACATTTGTATTTGATAATTACAAAATAAATACAGTTTAACTATTGAGATGTTAATTTTTTTGTCACGCATTTATTTGTTGCACTTGGAAAATTACTTTTAGCCTTAGGCCTCACTACAATTAAACCGCCGCGGTTTTTACCGCATGATTTTGTGAGTCAAGAAAACTTATACAAGCGGTCGCACTTGCGGTTTTTTCCCGCGATTGTTTTTAAAACTGTGAAATATTAGAAAATGGCTCGCGGGTTAAAATCGCGCCACAATTTGTAACCAATAAAACTTAATTACGGCAACAATACTACAATATTACACAACAATACAATAATATTAGAGCAACAATACATACTGCTCTCTTGATATCCATCTTCAAGCTGTGAAAATCGCGGGCAGTTTCACCGTTTTAATCGGAGTGGGTGCGTCTCGAGCGGTTTCGCGGTTAACCGCTCGCTGGAAAAAACCGTAATGCGACCTAAGCCCTATAGTATTTTATCACCTGAAGAAGATATTGTTTTTGGTTGTTATCTTTAGTGAGCACATTCATGTATTCTTGCGTCAACGGTACAGCTCCCTCTGCTACATAATTAACAACTTTTATACTAATAACAATTTTTAACCGTTCCAAATAATTATTATTTTCGGACCATGTTTCAACATCGAGTTCTAAAAAGTTTTCATTGATAACTTACAAACTAGTCAATTTCTTTCTTTTGCAAATTTTTTATATCATTGTTATTATTTATTGTATTATTTTTGAGACAAACAATGTCATTCACGATGTCTGATTTCAAGGCTTTGACAATATTCCATTTGACTTGTAGTGATATATTTGGGTCAAAAAATGACAGTGCAACTGCTTCCGGGCTGAAGTATAATAAATAATTTTTTTATCTGTTTAATACCGCTTCTGATAAACATTTATCAATAGTTTTATAGCTGTAAACAGCTTTTAAAAATTGTAGATCTTGGCATGGAACTGTAGCGGGATATCGTACATATATGAATCCTACGAATAAACAAACGTCTAATAAAGCATTTTCTTCATCTTCGGTTATTTCAAAATCTTCTTGAAAAATGTATATTTTCAATGAGTTTCAATTTTTCAATGAGTAAATTTAAAGTAAATGTTTGGCTCCAATATAAAAAAATATTCCATCTAAAAGGATCACAACAACAGCAGAATCAAGAATATTTAGTAAAATAATCAATATAATGAGAGAGAAAAGAGAGAAAAATTAATATCTAAAAAATGCAAAGAGCCTATGTTAAGTGAATGGGAAAAGTATCGTCATTTAGGCAGGGTTAAATCAAAATTTTGTTTATCAAAAAATTGTGAACTGGGCCCGTGTAGAGAAGTATTAAAAAGTTAAGGAAGTTCACCCGTGCTCCACGTCGTGCCTTGCCATTCTTTCATCCGCCATCCAAAGCGCCAGCAAGCGTCTCCCAAGACCGGTTTCTGGTATTAATTAGGCTCAAGCTGAACACCCGAAGAGCGGATGAAGGAACAACTAAAACTATGACCATATAAATTAACCAAGGGGGGTGCTGGCCTGGGTTTGTCGGAAGCTGATGACCGTCGTTCGAAACCCACGTTAAGCTGTAGGCCCAGTCGCTAAATAGCCTAGTTGCTGATGCGCCTCTAACCCTAACATTTTACCTTTTATTTTACCATATAAATTGGCCATGTCGAATGGAGGCTGCAATCACATGCAGCCACACCTTCCTGCGGTAAACGGTCGCCGCAGTCAGAGTGTGTGAAACCGTTCGTGACCCGTCTAACCTCGGGTAAGTACCAGGTATAATTAAAAGATTGTGAACTGGACCCGTGTAGAAAAGTATTAAAGCTTTGGATGGCGGTTGAAGGCATGGCAAAGCAGACGTGGAGCACGGGTGAACTTCTTTAGCTTTTTAATACTTTTCTCCACGGGCCCAGTTCACAATTTTTTGATCATACCTGATACTTAACCGATGTTAGACGGGTGACGAACGGTTTCGCACAGTCTGACTGCGGCGACCCTTTACTGCAGGATGGCGTGGCTGCATGTGATTGGAGCATCCATTCGACATGGCCAATTTATATGGTCATGGCTTTAGTATTTCCTTCATCCACTCTTCAGGTGTCCAGCCTGATCCCAACTGATGACGGCTTGAGGCCAGAAACCGGTCTGGGAGACGCTTGCTGGCGCTTTGGATGGTGGTTGAAGGAATTGTAAAACACGACGTGGAGAAGGAAACTTCCTTAGCTTTTTAATATATATATATATATATATATATATATATATATATATATATATATATATATATATATATATATATATATATATATATATATATATATATATATATATATATATATATATATATATATATATATATATATATATATATATATATATATATATATATATATATATATATATATATATATATATATATATCATCATCATCATCATCATCAGCCCGTATCGATCCACTGCAGGATGAAGGCCTCTTCAGCATACTTCCAACCTTCATGGTCCTGGGCTTTCCTCTGCCACTCGGGTCCAATATACTTAACGATGTCATCAGTCCATCGTGCTTTCGGTCTTCTTCGCGGACGTTTGCGATCAAGCGGTATCCACTCCAGGATTGCCTTGGTCCATCTGTCGTCCCATCGCCTCGCCATATGGCCTGCCCATCTCCATTTCAACTGTTTTACTCTTCCAATGATGTCACAGACTTTTGTTTGTTCCTTGATCCATGCGCAGGACTTTCTGTCTCGTCTTGTAATGCCAAGCATACATCTTTCCATTCCCCTCTGTGCCACCCGAAGTTTTTGAATTGATTGCGATGTGAGTGTCCAGGTTTCACTTCCGTATGTCATAACGGGTAGAACGCACTGATCGAATACTTTTCTTTTCAGGCAAAGTGGGAGTCTGCTCTTAAACACTATGTTGAGCCTACCAAATGCCTGCCAGCCACATTTAACACGCCGTTCCACATCCCGGGCGGTATTCCCCTCCATGGAAATCCTCTGCCCAAGATATACAAACCTGTCCACAATCTCTAAATCCCTTCCTAAAACTGAAATTCTTCTGTCCTGAGCGAAGTTATTGAACATAACCTGACTCTTTTTCAGGTTTATTTTCAAGCCAAATGGTTCGCCAGCCCTTTGCAGTTCTTGTATGCGTCTTTGCAGCTCCACTGGGTCTTGTGAAATGAAAATAATATCATCTGCAAATCTAAGATGGTTTAAGTTTGCACCATTGATCTTTACCCCATCCTGTTCCCAATCCAGTTTACGGAATACTTCTTCAAGGCCAGCGGAGAAAAGAATAGGCGATATTGCGTCACCCTGCCGTACACCTCGTTCTATATTAATTCCCACTTCAAGATCATCAAGGTGAATTGTGGCTGTAGCTCCATCATATATCGATTCTAATAGGTTTACATAGGCTCTCTCTACACCTTGGCTAAGCAGTGCATCCATTATCGCATGCTTTGAGATGGAATCAAATGCTTTTTCGTAGTCGATAAAAGCCAAGCACAGTGGCATGGTGTATTCGTTGTGCCTTTCTATGACCTGCTATACAACCTGGATGTGATCCATTGTACTGAATCCACTTCTGAATCCTGCTTGTTCTCTTGGTTGTGCGTCATTCAGTTTTTTTAATATTCTTTTAGAAATTATCTTAGTGAAAACTTTGTACATCACTGATAGGAGGCTTATTGGACGGTAGTTCTTTAAATCTTCCTGTGCTCCTTTTTTATGTAAAAGGATCACTTCTGCATTTTTTCATAAGTCGGGTACTTTTTGTTCTTTGAGGCATTTTGAGAATAATTTTGCCAGTGTTTTATGTAACGTCCGACCACCAGCTTTTAGCATTTCGACAGTTACACTATCCTTTCCTGGAGCCTTGCCGTTCTTCATGAATTCTATAGCATTTGTTACTTCCTCCACTAGGATATCTGGTATTATATATTGTTCTTCCGTGGGTATTGCTGTTCCTGACTGGCTCTGATCTTCATATAACTGGGAATAAAACCTTCTGACAATCTCTAACACTTGGGTACGCGTCCTGCATACTGTGCCATCCTCACGCTTTAAAGCATATATTTGTGTTCTTTTGTTTCTCAGCTTCTGTTTAGCTTTGTTAATTCCTTTGTTTTCTTCCAGGGTTTTTTGCACTAGTTGCATATTGAATCGGCGCGTGTCCTCTCTGATACGTTTTCTTATAGTTTTGCAGAGCTCAGTGTACTCGACCCTGCCAACATATATATATATATATATATATATATATATATATATATATATATATATATATATATATATATATATATATATATATATACATATATATATATATATATACATATATACATACATATATACATACACATATACATACATATATATATATATATATATATATATATATATATATATATATATATATATATATAATTATATAATATTTGTATCATAATGTAATGTATCATATAATTTTGTTTGTTAAGTTAGAAATTATAGCTTAATGGTGTTGCGTTGAATTCTGTCATGTGGCGAAACATTAAAAATATTAAAAAGATGTTACGGAGATGAAGCTATGGCGAAAAAAAAATGTTTACAAGTAGTACAAGGACTTTATTGATAGTAGTTTAGATTTTTCTTCAGACAAAATGCATAATATCAAAAGAGTGTTTTTGCTATTGTAAATAATGTTATTTTTGAGATTATGTGCATCAAACACCAAATCGCATGGCATTTTAATAAACTAAATCCCAAGGCTTTTAAAGTATAAAAGGAAGTAAAAATTAATAACATATAATACATTTTTGTTTAGGTTGTATGAATTAAGATTTCAAAAAATATTTGCTCAGCTAATGGTTTCCTCATACATAAAAAATATAACGACCGTCATAAAACTTCTTCTATTACCAATAAATTACTTATATTATTATGTTCGTTCAATGAAATGGTTTTATTTCAATTATTTCCATAAGTTTAGATCAAATAAAAACCTCTCAACATATGACGCCAGGAGAGCTAGTTAAACGTTTCCGGTACTCTATAAGTGAACGCTTATTTTCTGCTCTACTATCGTGATTTACAATACCAACACACCTGCAGGTTACAATAAGGAACCTAACTTTATGGTGCTCCATAAAACGATACGGTCGTACATAATGCATTTAAATAACGACCGCCCGAAAACGAAGAAAACCAACCGATAATTTCCGTTCAAACAATAAAGCACCCCGCGAAGATAAATCAATTAAGTGCATCTAAAGTTTAAATCCTGCCCATTTTTTTTTACTTTTTTTCCACTTTTTTCTACAGCTATTATACATAGTCGACAATTTGCCTTATAATTTTTCCAATATTGGCATTATTTGCTAATAATTTAAAATTATTTATTTAAATTAAACAAAAAAAAATTGTACCTCTTGTCTCTATTGATATCAGCGGTGGTTCGTGGGGGAAAAACAGGTAGGGCACGTATAACCAAATTTTGGAACGGGGATAAGGAAATGCGTCGCAACCAAACATTTAACATTTCTTAGTATCATACACACTTTGCTGTGTAGAAATACGAGTTTAACTGTCAGACATCATTAATTTTTTTTCATTTTTTAATTCTTTTGGCCCACGTGCCCTTATGGAGCAACCGCCACTGACTGATATATTATTCTAATTACGAAGAGCATTTTGTAATTTAATTTATTAAATGATTCAACATTAATAAAAGTGTATACAGGGTGTCCGTTAATTAGTGATAGATAGTAAATCTGCAGATTTTTTGAGTAAAAATATTGCAGTTTGACCCAACTTACCTTAGTATAAAAGTTAATAGTTTCACTTTCATTTTATTTTCGATTGTCGTCAATAACTTTCTTAAATAATATCTTTCTTGAATGAAATTTGATAGTGGGCGATTTTTTAAGATAAGAAATTTAAATTTCTTGAAAATGTCTATGTAGATTGTAGGGGGCACTGTCTGCTGACATTTTTCTACGTTTGAAAGGTCACAACTTTTTTGCGCCGTAGTTTATTCGCATTTTTAATAAAAATATTATTTTGTCACCTTACAAATGTGGCTCCGAGTTGCCGTTTTTTAGACATATAAGTTTTACTTGTTCATACTACCGCTTTAAATTACGGTTTTGAAATATAACACTTGGGTTGCTTTCCCTCACACTTTATTCAGGCTTCGCACTGGTTCAATTTCTACTCTTAAAAGCAAACTTACTCTACTCTTAAAAAATTAAGGCATATATTTGCGTTCTTTTCTTTCTCAGCTTCTGTTTAGCCTTGTTAATTCCTTTGTTTTCTTCCAAGGTTTTTTACACTAGCTGCATGTTGAACCGGCACGTGTCCTCTCTGATATATTTTCTTATAGTTTTGCAGAGCTCAGTGTACTCGACCCTGCCAAAAGGACTCCATGCATCCCTCATTGTCCGACGTTTCTTCATTAAATCAATGGTCTCACTGGATATTTTTGTTTGTTTGAAACATTTTTCTTCTGGTGCTATTAAAACAGCTGTTTTAAGCACATTGTTGGTGATTTCTTCATATTGAATTGATATTTCCATCTCCTCCGAGTCTTCTAATACAGCAAAGCGGTTCGACAAAGAAATCTCAAAATCGCTGTTCCTCCAGCAATTTCCCGGAATCCACTTTAACCTTCTTTGACCTTACCATTCTTTCGCGCTCTCTTTGATAGTTAATCCTAACTTTTGCTTGTACCATTCGGTGGTATTTCCAACATTAAAATTGTTAAGGACAGTACAATTGCAAAATATTGTTTATCATTGGTTATGATGTAATTAATTTCACTTGTTAGTCTAGATGGACTTTTCCATGTCCATTTTTTGCTGATATTTTTCTTATAGAACAAATTCATAATATATAGTTCTTGTCCTTCAGTAAAGTCAACCAATCTGTCACCTCTATTATTTCGCTCACCAGTTCCATATGGACCAGTTGCATATTCATCAGTTCTTGTCGTTCCAATTCTTCTATTAAAATCATCCATCAAGGTTTTGTACCTACATTTCTCCTTGTATAAAAGCTGGACAACATCCTAAACTCTTTATTCAGCTGAACGACGCATTGGGCTAGTCGGTCAGATGTACTTTCAAAATTTACTACTCTGTCCTTCAGCTCTCGATTGATGAGGATTCCAATTCCCCCACATCGTCCATGCTTCGTACCTCGGGTGTACAGTACGTGTCCAATAGATTCCAGTTTAATTAACTCTTCGCCCTTTCTTCGGGTTTCACAGAGCCTAATAATATCCCATTATATGTTGTAAAGTTCGATTAATCGGGCTTCCGTTTTCATAGTCCGTATATTAAGCGTAGCAACGTCAAAAGTCCAACGGCAACCTGATCTAAACCGGTGGTTCTTAGCACCCTCTGCCTTGGGGCAGGTCTTTCAGCTGCCGTGGGTAGTTATCCCCTTGGCCTCCAGGGAATGAGGACCATGTTTGAGGTTACTATCATATTGAAATACCATGCTGAAGGTATGGACCATAATCTGCCACGCTGGTCCAATGCGGGTTGGCAGATTGTAGATCATGTTTGTCTGAGACTTTTGCCTCTATCTATCCTCCAGGGGTGACTCTCCCAGGAGCATAGACTCCAGACGGCATAGCTCAAACCTTCATCGCTCTACTCAAACCCCTTTACCACGTCAAGGCCTGATCCACAAAGGGATATATATTTATATATATATATATATATATATATATATATATATATATATATATATATATATATATATATATATATAATCACAATCTCATGTGGAACGCACAGCAACCTGCGTCTCCGCCATAATGAGCAATCGTTTGCTAATTATGGCCATTGCTCATTATGGCGGAGGCGCAGGTTGCTGTGCGTTCCCCATGAGATTGTAGAACCCAACGATCGGGGGTGTACAACTCCTGACTACTGTTGTCTCGTTGGACGCAGTCCAAAGAAGTAAAAAAACTCCATTTATAAGCTATCCGATGAGAAGTCGGCGAAAATATGGGTTGTTTGATTATGGAGGGAGACTCCCTATTCTTGGGGAGAGAGCATACCTCGGTACCCTGATGAGTCTAACCACCAACAGACGAAACATGTGTCCTCCAATGTAAGGGATGGGTGGGGCTTCCTCCCGGCCAAGCAACCGAACCAACCAAACCATGGCTCATATATACATATATACACATATATATATATATATATATATATATATATATATATATATATATATATATATATATATATATATATATATATATATATATATATATATATATATATATATATCTGTGTGTGTGTGTTAAAAAAAAGTCAGATCCTATTAAAATAATCCTCTTGTCTATCAAGTAATGTTTACCAATGGTATTTGATTAATCAACCAGTATTCAAAGACTATAACCTTCATTATAGCGTTAAAAAACGACCACAGCATTTGCATACCCAGTGCATCGATACCAAATTAAGAACGTCAACAGCGTCACATCGTAAATAACGTTTTACAACTGCCATCCAGATATAATTGCCGCTCGGCTACCAACAGAGGTCGCTAATTGATTCCGTAATGGTTTCGCTCAAGGCACGGAACAGATCGTATTCTAATTGTGAACAAGGCTGTAAATTATTTTTAATTCAATTAAAAGATATACGAGATTTTTGTAATAGACCAACCACCGGTAAAACGACGATAACTCATCGTTTATTACGCAAGAGCTTGATTAATATCAGCCACTGTCGGAAGTGTCAATTAAAATCATCAAAATTAATGGGATACAATGATCTGTATTAATTTAAGAAAAAAAACAATTTAAAAATATTGTAAACATATTGGGTGCATAAATGAACTCGATACCATTATATCAGAGATACTCGTTACTAATGTCGTTTTTTTTAAATTTTAATAACATCGCCATCTAGTAACGATAATTTAACTTAATATAATATATCTTATATTATAGTTAAATATATTAATATTTAATGTACTTTTAAAATTGAAAAAATAAGGTGAACCTTATCAAAATGGAGGGGGGGGGGGGGTAAGTTCCTTAGATTGCATAGATTGGATATTTGATCCTTTATCAGTTTTGAAAGTATAACAATTCCACTAATACTAATGATGTTTAATCTGGTGCCTTGGATAGCAAAACATGTCAGCTTTAGTTTCAAAAATGTATGTACGGTGATTTCAATCTCTTCAATGGTGTAAAATCTGAAAGACCTGCTGTATTTGGTAAAGATCAGTTGTTGGCTGAAATTGAAGCTGATGAAAACAAACTATCCAGGCATTAACTACAAAGCTTAAAATTTCATGGTCCACAATACTTATATCCACAATATTTAAAACAACTAAACAAAGTTCAAAAAAAACGAACACGCATGTCATATTAAACTGCAGTTGGAAACAAAATTCAACGTATCAGCATCTACAGTGCACTTCTGTCCAGGTTAGTCAGGGAGATCCATTTCTTTAACAAATTGATACTGGAGATGGTAAGTGGATTATATACAGCAATCCACATAAAAAACAATATTAACACCAGAACAACCACCTTGCACACTCACCAGGTATTCACCCTAAAAAAGCGTTACTCTCAGTTTTATGAGATTTTACGAGAATTATTCACTATGAGATTCTTAATCCTAATGAAACCATCAATTCTGAATGTACTCGTGCTCAGGTGGATAAACCAAAGACGGAAATGATTCAAAAATGTCAAAAATTGATTAATCGAATAAGTGTTATACTTCGTCGCCCACCTATTCTTCTGATGCTGCGCCATCAAATTACCATCTTTTCGGATCCATGTAATATTTTCCTCGTGGAAAAAAAACTACTGCGATAACACTCAAAACTGCACAAGAAGAACATTTTACTTCAAAATCATATTTATTTTATAAAAAGGGAATAGAAAGTTTGTCAGAGGGATAGACGAAGATAAATAACCATGGATAATATATTGCAGAATAAACTGTGTTAACTTTTAAATAAAATAAAATTTAACACAAAAAATGAATAATGGGAAGATCCATCAGAGTTACTATAACACGTTGTCACTCTGGGACACATAGAACGAATTAAATGATCTTCTTGGTAAATTAAATGATCTCTTCTTAAATGTCTTTTTGTACGGGATACCTATACGCGCTTATATTCACAAGTACGCTTAAAGTTGTTGATAGCGGAAGCAATCACTCAAGAGGTCAATCAATGCTATCCCATATATGTTTTATCGACACTGTTCTAATCAAACTTATGTAGAAAGAAATACTTGCAATTTTATGAAAATTTAAGTCTGATTATTTCATGTCAATAGCACCGCTCGTTTTAAAATTCAACTTTGACATGCGACTCTATAAAGTCAACATTGTTTTATATTAAAAATGATTCAGCTAGTAATGGTACTAGATAGGTATGGTTCTCTTCAAAAACTTCGAAAAAGTTAGCAACATGACGCAATTTATTATCGTTTTAAAAAAATGGCTCTATTATAGTGAAAATATACAGCTTCGCGACTTTATAAATGCAACATTGTTTTGTCACACTGTCTTAGGAAGACGAGAGTCCTACTGTATGCTGATGTCCTACTTCGGGGATATATACAGATGTCCTAAAGTTTGGCATATTCAAACATTTCACTATTTTATTGATATTAAGTTTTTCTTTTACTCGTCTACGTCATCATCATTTCATCATCATCACAACTCTTACTATTACCAAATAAAACTCGACACCAAATGATCAATGTGTGTAAAATTGATTTATTATATTGGACTCAATAATTACAATGTACCAATTGGCTTCAGAAGTAATTTAAAAATAAAAAGAACAACTTAATAACAAAAGAACAACTCAATAAAACTAATAAGCATAGTTCCTCCATGGGTCTGTATGCATGTCTGTAGGCGATTTGGCATGCTGTCGAATAAATGATCAAATTGGGCTAGTGGAATTCCCTCCCATTCTTCACGAGCAGCATAATTTTGTTCTCACAGGGTAAGAGGAGAATTGTTTCGTTTCCATGGTGAGTGTTTTCAAAATGTCCCAGGCATGTTCAATGACATTCATGTCAGGGGAATTTGCTGGCCACCCTAACTTGGTAACTCCCTCCTATTTAAGAAAATATTGTGCTGCTGCTGTTCGTTGCGGATATGAGTTGTCATCCATGAAAACAAATCAGTCGCCCACTGGGCCTTGGAACAGACGCACAACAGGATTTAAAACTTCCTTGATGTACGCAACACCAGTGACTCTTCTCTCCAGGTCCAGTAGAGGTGTCTGTGTGCCCCTCATAAGGCCACCTCAAAATATCACGCTCCCACCTTCAAATGCGATACGTGGTTGCTCTGTTTCTAGTCGGGCTTGTCGACCTGAAGCTCTCCAAACTAATGTTCGTCTTGAATTAGAAACCTACCCGATTCTCGTCTCGTCGGAGAACATCACGTTATTCCAGTTAAGACTATGATCCATCATTTCTCGAGCCCATTGCAATGTTATATTTTTTTGTTGAAGGGTTAGTTTATGAACACGTAAAGGTTTTCTTCGATGCAAATTTACCGGTTTCAGTCTGCGTTTTATCGTTTGTCGTGAAGCATTTACCCCTGCAAGCCTAACAAGCTCCTTTGATATACCACTTGTAGATTCCAGACGATTTTGATTTTGACCTGTTAAAATGAGATTTCATATTTCTAGGCATTTTTAAACGGAGTGACTAAAAATTGGAAAAGAACCGAAATAATGTGTAAATACCAGTATCAACGGAATGGGCAAAAATCGAACACGCAAACAAAAAAAAGCAAAACAATGCTTTTGTTATTTTCTTTTAAAAAGGTCTAAACTATATATATATATATATATATATATATATATATATATATATATATATATATATATATATATATATATATATATATATATATATATAGAAAAGAAACATCGAAGCTAATTAGACAAACTAAAAGAAAATATGAAAACAATCAACTTAATGAAATAGAAAAATATTTCCAAAAAAATAACACCCGAAACTGTTACAAAACATTTAAAACTAAATTAACAGGCTATCAACCGCAAAGGCTTCGCTTCCAAACGGAAAACGGACAATTAGCTCTAAATAACCAAGACAATTGCAAAGAACTAGCGAAATATTTTGAACTAATACTAAACTGTCATGAGCCCTTAAACAAATTACCAACACTAAACCCTAAACAAACAAACCCTGATTCATTACCACTGAATGAAGATGAAATAATTAGGCAAATCAAGCGGCTTAAAAATAACAAAGCTTCTGGTGAAGATGGAATCACTGCTGAACTCCGCTGGTCTAGGTACAATAAAGGAAATGCCAAAATTCTACAAGAAGTTTGACGAACCGAACGGATTCCGAAAGATTGGAAAGATGCTCTAATCCAGCCACTACACAAAAAAGGAGATATAACGAATGTAAACAACTATAGAGGGATATCTCTTCTCCCAGTTTGTTACAAGATTTTATTTCAATGTCTACTAGACAGAGCACAGGGACTGAACAGATCCTAAATCTAAAGTTGATCCTAAGACATCAAAAACTGTACAATAAAAATATCGTCTGTACATTTGTGGATTTCAAAAAAGTATATGATTCTATTGACCGTAAATCTTTATTCCGAATCTTGAAACAACAAGACTAGATCTGAAAACGCTGGCAATTATTAAACCAACATTAACTAACACAAGGTCTAAAGTTAAATTCATGGGTGACATCTCAGAGCCATTCGATATTAAAACTGGAGTGAGACAAGGGGATGGACTCTCGCCACTCTTATTTAACTATGTTCTAGAAAAAGTAATACAGGAATGGCGTGAAAAAAAATCGGCCCTGAATATTGACCAGTCCATTAAACTGGGGAGAACCAACATCAAAATTGATTGTCTGGCGTTTGCTGACGATCTAACAATTTTGGCTCAAGATGTATTAACGGCACGGAAACAGATTGAAATCCTAAAAGTAACAGCAGAAAAGGTAGGACTCCAAATTTCCTTTGAAAAGACACAGTACATGACTTGCAACAGACTATGAACACCATTTTTAAAAACAAAATATAGTAACATCAGACGAGTCTCTCAATTCAAATATTTGGGTGAAATAGTCATGGAAAATGAGCTGGAAAAAGCGGCCAATAAGGATAGATATCAAAAAAAATGTAAACGGCATTGAAACTTACACAAAATATTTATAACAAAAAATGCCTATCTAAGAACACAAAACTGAGACATTACAACACAGTTATTAAGCCAGAATGTCTATATGGGGCAAAAATGTTCATTTTGAATAGAAAGAGAGACATCGAGGATATTGGAAAGAAGGAAAGAAAAATCATAAGAAAAATCTTAGGCCCCAAACAGATAAATAGCTCAACATACCGACTTCGAGAAAACCAAGAAATCAAACAATACACAGATATACATAGCGATATGAGAAAAAGAAGATTTAAGTTTTACGGACACATAAAATGGATGAATCTGAGTAGGCTAACTAGACAAATAGTCGAACTTTATGAAAATAGGAGTAGAGCTAAAGTAGAAATAATTAAATGGAATGCTGCAATTAAAGAGTACCTAAGATCGGCAAATATTGCACAAAGTGAAATTCAGGATAGAGGCTGTTTCAGACACAAGGTTGACGTTTGGAAGGTTGGCCAGAGGAAAAAATGTAAGTGGACTGGAACAACTTGGTCTGGCGAAAGGAAAAAATGAAATTAGTATGGGCGCAAAGGAAGGCTAACAACAAACGCCTCTAATTGTACTTCGCGTGGTCCACCAGGTCCTATACGTGAATAATAATAAATATATATTATTACATACACGTTGGTGAGAGTTTAATTGCAATTTCTGTCCATCCTTGTCTATTTATTGATCTGATCCACCAGTTTTCAATTCAGTCTTCATATACTTCATTCTCTTTTTCGTATTATATACGGTTAATCGAGGTACTTTATAATTATTCTGTTTATTTGTTTTTTTTTACCTTTTCCAACCTACCTATGTTCTTGTTCCATTATACGTAGATATTTATATATACCCCCCCCCCCCCCCCCCCATCTCTTGGTATCTTTCTCTTTCTGTCCAATTGATCTCCCTTAGATTGCTTCAATATTCATGTCTCACACACATACGTCAAAATTCGACTAAAAATTATATTTAAGTTTGTTTTAGAAATTCTGACTAATGACTTAAGTAATGTTCTCTAAGCTGAATATTTTCAGTTTCTTTTTATCACTCTTCCCTTTCTTTCCTGATCCTCACGGCCATTTTCTTCGATATACACTCCTCGATATACAAAATTATTTGCCATTTCAAACGTCTAAATTTCTCTCTGATTACTTGCTATTCTTAGCTCACTCCAAACTATATTATTTGTATTTCCAATTATCATATATTTGGTTTTTCCTTCATTTATTTTTAAACCTTCTTCCTTTGCGCTTAGCTCCATCTTTTTGAACATTCTTATAAATTATTTCGCTGATTTTGCCATTACGGCCACATTATCCGTGAAAGTCATGCATTTGTGTCATTACTGCAGATCGTTCCATCAATTTTTAAAAACGCTTTCCCTGAAATTTTTTTCGAGTATTAAATTAAATAATACGGCAGGTAATGAACCCTCATGGATGAAGCGAAGTCCTTTCTTTATCCCAAATTCGTATGTCTTATTAGAGGCTTATTTCTTCCACATCACTGCTTTCTACTCGATATTTTCAACTTTATTATCAATTTATTTGGTATTCCCAAACTATTCATCACTTTATACAGTTCACCTCAGTTCATTCTTATCATGTCGTATGCCTGTTTAAGTTTCATAAACGGTACATACAGGGTTACTTTATACTCATAATAGGTAGTTCGAATTTCTTTTAGGGCAAAAATCTGGTCTATTACTAATCTGTAATAAACAATAATTTAGTAAGACAATAATTTATCATGTATTATATTATATGTAAGTAAAGACAATAATTTATCAACTAACATTATTTTATCACGCGACGAAGCTTCTTTCACAGGGAATGGGATGGTGGGCATTTTGAACAGTTAATTTATAAAATAATTAATCATATGTTTCTCATTATGACGTATGCGTAAGTTTTTGTTTTTTTTTTTGTTTCGTAACAAAACAAACATTTATGCTGAAACGTATGGAATAAATGGCTATAAAAATATTACATTGGTTGCATTTTGGATACATGTTTTAAAGAAACTTTTTGTTTAAAATGATGTTATAAATAGTTGGTTAAATTTACGAAACTTATTTCCCTTACACTCTGTAGATTGCAAACAAATAGTCTCATTTCCTCGCTCAAGAATCAATTTCCAAACTAATACTTTCGTATCACTGAAGCTATACCGTTAATAAAAAAGGAAATAGATGCTAAACCAAAACGAATGAGACTTAATCGTTAGAACCTTAGTGAATCACGTACGCACCCAACAGTTCACAATAACTTTAGACACAAATCAAATCGCAAATTTACGACCCATTGTGTGGCAGTTCGCTTAGCAACGGAATTTTCTTGTCGGCCAATCGTTCATGGTATTTTTCGCGATGAATGTGAAGAAAACCTAGCCAGATTTAGTCTTTAATGAAAAAGTTTATTGAGTTCATATGATGGGTTGCTTTCCTTACCTTATTATCGATATAAGATTAAATCACGCAGAACAATATAATTGTGCTGCAATTCAGTAAAAACTTGCGGATGATACAGGTAGTTGAGTGTTAATCAATTACGCATTAATTCGATTACTGTTTTGAAATATTTGCGACTTATCAAGGAACTACAACTATACTGATACATTAATTGAGCTCATTAAATTAGTAAATGGTATTTCTGATAGCGATTTGATGCTGATCACGCCACGGCAATGGAATTCTACTACTAGAGTAATCACTTGAATCATTTTTTTACAAAAAATGAGTCTAATTAGCCTGTTAGATCAAAATTGCATATACTATTATACTATATATATATATATATATATATATATATATATATATATATATATATATATATATATATATATATATAAATATATATATATATATATATAATTTAACCAACGATTCATCCCATGTTTTTAAGGAAAAAAGTTCCTTTGGAGAGTTAAGATCCTAAGGCAAAATTGTAAAGTTACCAATCACTAACCACTAAATCATCAATCAAAAATATATAAAAATTAACATTTTAAGCATATATGTGTAAAAACATTTGGCAAATATTACTTGTTTATTACTTAACGAAACTATAAGTAAACTAATGCACATTGTTAAAAGAATTTATTTTTAATTCAGAATTACTTCATACATCGGCCAATATCGATGCGGCAACATTGCAAAGCAACATCAAACAGTGTTATTTCAACATTGCGACAAAAATTATTTCAGTGTAGGTCAGTGCGTGCATTTAACTTCCATTTAAAACAAAAAGTATATTTTGTACTCGCATATCACGATATGCTTCTTATTTTCGAACATGCTCTCCAAAATTCCGAAGAAACTAAGTGGATTTACGGGCAACTATACCCAGATAGGCCGTTTCCAGCTCGGCACCAAAGTGAGACATCGGTCCTGCAGTTGAAGAATAAATTTTACATCTTGTTGAAGAAGATTCTACCAAAAGCACTCGAAGTGTTGCGCGACAAATTTGAGTTTTCCCATACATAGAACACTGAAAAAACAATTACTCTACCCTTATCACCAACAAGGAGTATAAAAACTCTTATCCGCTAATGTTCCAACAGGCAAAAATATTGTGAATGATAGAAGGCTAGAAGCAATAAATTCCACTTTTTTTGTTCAATATTTTGTCAACTGACGAAGCTTCTTTCACTAGGAATGCAACAATTGATATTTTGAAGAGTTTATTTAATAAAATAATTAATCATGTGTTTCTTAATAAGATATGAATCATTTATGATGACGTATTATGGTATAAAAAAGTTAAAACTTGGATTTTAAACAACAATATTGTGTAAATTTTCCTTTCTTTTAACAAAACCGTACTTAATTATATTCCTTTATATCATTAGGAATCAGGCGTGAGGAGTTGAGGTGGTCTTCTTCCTTTGCACTCGGGCTTCGTACACTCTCTTTGTGAGTGTATTCTGGCATACGATATACGATATGTCCGAACCACCTTAGTTGTTCTTCTGCTGCTTTATCATTTATCCATTCAATCTGTAGTTTCTCTTTAATTATTAGATTTCTGATTGTGTCTTTTTTTGTTCTCTATTTTCCTCAAGAATCTCATTTCCATTGGATTTATACGTAACTTATGTGTTTCTGTTAGAGTCCATGTCTCCCTACTGTACATTATTGCTGGTCAGATTACATTTTTAATTACTGCTGTTTTTATTTTATTCGGCATTTATTTCCTTACAAAGAAAGTTGTCTTCATCATGTTAAACATTTTTCCAATTTTTCACAGTCTATCGTTTATTTCTCCTTCCATTCTTCCTTTGCCTTCGATTGTCCATCCCAGGTGTTTGTAAAATAGCTTTTCACTTGTTCTGTTGGCTATCCATTTAATTGTATGTTATGTTCCTTGTTTTCTTTTTCCAGTGTCCCAATTTCAATGTTGTCATCATTTTCTTTGCGTTTATTTAATGCTTTGTCTACTTTAATCAAAAATAGCAATGGATTCAGCACACATCCTTGTGTGTTTCTGTTAAAGTTGTGTGTGTGTGTTGTTTCTCCGATAGTTAATTTCTCGATCATACCTGGTACTTACCCAAGGTTAGACGGGTCACGAACGGTTTCGCACAGTCTGACTGATGCAACCGTTTACGGCAGGATGGCGTGGCTGCATGTGATTGCAGCCTCATCGCAATTTAAATGGTCATGGCTTTAGTCGTTCCTTCATCCGCTTTTCAGGTGTCCAGCTTGAGCCCAACTGACGCTTGCTGGTGCATAGGATGGCGGATGAAGGAATGACAAAGCACGACGTGGAGCACGGGTGAACTTCCTGAGCATATATATATATATATATATATATATATATATATATATATATATATATATATATATATATATATATATATATATATATATATATATATCCCCTTTGTGGATCAGATCTTGACGTGGTAAAAGGGTTTGAGTAGGACAATGAAGCTTTGAGCTATGCCGTCTGGAGCGTAAGTTTCTGGGAGGGTCACCCCTGGCGGACAGATCAAGGCAGAGGCCTGAGACTAACATGATCCAATATCTGCCAACCCGCATTGGACCAGCGTGACAAATTCCGGTCCATGCCTTCAACATGACAGTACAACTTCAAACACGGCCCTCATTCCCTGGAGGCCAAGGGGCAACTACCTACGGCAGCGGGAAGATCTGCCCCAAGGCAGAGGATGCTAAGAATCACCGGGTTAGATCAGGCTGCCATTAGACTTTTGACATCGCTAGCCTAATATACGGACAATGAAAACGGAGACCCGACTGAAAGAACTGTTAATTGAACTTGACAACATACATTGGGATATTATTGGGCTCTGTCAAATACGAGGAAAGGGAGAAGAATTAATCAAACTAGAACTAACTGGTCAAGTGCTCTACACCCGAAGTATGGATAATGGATGATGTGGTGGAATTGGATTCCTCATCAATCGAAAGCTGAAAGACAGTGTAGTCAAATTTGAAAGTATATCTGACAAATTAGCCCAATGTGTCATTCAGCTGAATAAAAAGTTTAAGCTTCAAATCATCCAAGCTTATACACCAACTATAAGCCATAGAGATGAGGAAATTGAGGAATTTTATGATGATGTAGCCCAACTTTTAGACAGAGAGCAGTGTAGGTATAAAATCCTGATGGGCGACCAGAATCGGAAAAGCAAGAAATGGTGAAAATGCAACTGGCCCATATGGAAATGATGAGCGGGACAATAGAGGCGACAGGCTGGTTCACTTTGCTGAAGGACAAGAACTCTATATTATGAATTTGTTTTATAAGAAGAAGATCAACAGAAAATGGACATGGAAAAGTCCATCTGGACTAACAAGTGAAATTAATTTCATCATCTCAAACGATAAAGCGATATTTTGCAATTGTACTGTCCTTAACCATTTTAATGTGGGAAGTGACTACCAAATGGTACGCGCAAAGATTAGGATAAACTGCCGAAAAGAGCGCGAAAGAATGATAAGACCAAAAAGGGGCAAAGTGGATTCTGGGAAGCTGCTGGAGAGAAGCAGATATTTTGAAATTGCCTTGTCGAATCACTTTGCTGTGTTACAAGACCCAGAGGAGGTGGAAATTACAGACCAATATGAAGAAATCGCCAACAATGTGCTTAAAATGGCGACTTCAATAGCACCAAAAGATAAATGTTTCAAAAAGTCAAAAATTTCCATTGAGACCATTAATTTAATGAAAAAACGCCGGAGAATGAAGAATGCAGACAGTCCTTTTGGAAGGGTCGAGTAAGTTGAGCTTTGCAAAACTATAAGAAAACGTAGTCGAGAGGAAACGCGGCGACTTAACATGCATCTAGTGCAAAAAACTCTGGAAGAAAACAGGGGAATTAACAAAGCTAAGTAGAAGCTAAGAAAGAAAAGGGCATAAATGTATTCCTTAATGCGTGAGGATGGTTAATGTGCAGGGAAAGGACGTGAATCTTAGAGGTTGACCGAAGAATTTATTAAAAGTTATATGAGGACCAGAATCAAACAAGAACAGCAATGCCCACTGAAGAACACATGCCGGATATCCTGGTAGAGGAAGTGACAAAGGACATAGACTCGATAAAAAATGGCAAGGCTCCAGGAAAGGATAGTATAACTGTTGAGATGTTAAAAGCTGGTGGTCGGACTTTACATAAAACACTAGCAAAATTATACTCAAAATGCCTCAAACAACAAGAAGTACCCAGATTATGGAAAAATGCAGAAGTGATTATTTTATATAAGAAAGGAGCACGGGAAGACTTAAAGAACTACCGTCCAATAAGCCTCCTATCAGTGGTGTACAAAGTTTTCACCAAGATAATATCCAAAAGAATACTAAGAAAACTTACTTAGAATACTAAGAAAAAACTAAATGACCAAGGGAGCAAGCAGGATTCAGAAGTGGATTCAGTACAATGGATCACATCCAGGTTCTACAGTAGGCCATAAAACGACACAACGAATACACTATGCCACTGTGCTTGGCTTTTATCGATTATGAAAAAGCATTTGATTCAGTCTCAAAGCAGGCCATAATGGATGTATTGCTTAATCAAGGTTTAGAGAAAGCCTATGTAAATCTACTAGGATCGATATATGGTGAAGCTACAACGACAGTCCACCTTGACGATCTTGAGGTTGGATTAAATGTAGAGCGTGGCGAACAGCAGGGTGATGCAATATCGCCTCTTCTTTTCTCAGCCTGTCTGGAAGAAGTGTTCCGTAATCTGGATTGGGAACAGGATCGAATAAGGATTAATGGTGCATACTTAAAGCATCTTAGATTCGCAGATTATGTCGTTCTTCTTTCACAAGACCCAGATTAGCTGCAAAGACACGTACAAGAGCTGCAAAGGGCGGGGGAACCATTTGGCTTGAAAATAATCCAGAAGAAGAGTCAGGTCATGTTCAATAAATTTGCTGAGGACAAAAGGATTTCTCTTTTAGGAAAAGATTTGGAAATTGTGGATTACTATACCTATCTTGGGTAGAAGGTTTCAATGGAAGGAGACACCGTCCAGGAGGTGGAACGACGCGTTAAATGTGGCTGGCAGGCATCCTGCATAGTGTTTAAGTGCAAACATCAACATAGTGTTTAAGTGCAAACTACCACTATGCCTGAAAAGAAAAGTCTTTGATCAGTATGTCCTGCCTTTATAACATACGGAAGTGTGACCTGGACACTCACATCACAGTCAGTTCAAAAACTTCGAGTAGTACAGAGGAGAATGGAAAGATGTATGCTTGGCATTACTAAACGGGATAGAAAGACCTGCACATGGATCAGAGAACAAACGAAAGTGAGTGACATCATTGGAAGAATGAAACAATTGAAATGGAAGTGGGCAGGCCATGTAGCGAGGCAATGGGACGAAAGATGGACCAGGGAGGTCCTGGACTGGATACCCCTTGATCGCAAACGTCCACGGAGAAGACCGAAAGCACGATGGACTGACGATATTATTAAGTATATTGGACCCGAATGGCAGAGGAAAGCTCAGGACCGCGAGAGTTGGAAGCATGATGAAGAGGCCTTCATCTTCCAGTGGATTGCTCCGGGTTGATGATGATATATATATATATATATATATATATATATATATATATATATATATATATATATATATATATATATAATGGCGTTTACGAAGTGGTTTCTTTAATCGATCGAACAGCACAAAGTCACACGGTGTTATATCTTGTAAATTTGTAAATGTATCTTTATAAATGTAAATATATCTTTGTAAATGTCTATAGAATTATATATATGTTATGTACGATAATGCGTTGAGTATGAAGAAATGCCTAAACCAAGAACTAATTTGTAGGGGTACAATATAAATCAGGCAATTGCACTGAAATGTTATAAAACGAGATATAATAATGCATACAATACAAAGAACAATCAAATATCTATATATATATATATATATATATATATATATATATATATATATATATATATATATATATATATATATATATATATATATATATATATATATATATATAGGAGGAAGGAGCAAGCGCGAAAAAGAAAACGCAACTTAAATATCTGTTATATAGACTACAACAAATCATTCGATCGTGTCCCTCACGATTGGCTGGTTGAGGTTCTGAAGTTCTATAAAATTAGCCCCCAGATCATTACTTCTTTAAAGTGCCTGATGGGAAGTAGAAAACGAATCTTTTTGTCGGCCAACAATGCATTGCTATTAGAAATATCGACAGGGGAATTTTTCAGGGAGATTCTGTCAGTGTTATATAAACTGTTCACAGCCCAACTCAATGAAAAAATCTATCAACATTGTGATAAAAACAACATTTTTGAAGGTGAACAGAAAGTATGTATAAGAGCAAGTATGGGCTGCAAGGAATAATTGACGATCGATGCTGTAGTTCTTGAGCAAGCGCGAAAAAGAAAACGCAACTTAAATATCTGTTATATAGACTACAAGAAATCATTCGATAGTGTCCCTCACGCTGTAGGCTGGTTGAGGTTCTGAATTTCTGTAAAATTAGCCCCCAGATCATTAATTCGTTAAAGTGCCTGATGGGGAAGTAGAAAACGAATCTTTTTGTCGGCCAACAATGCATTGCTGTTAGAAATATCGACAGGGGAATTTTTCAGGGAGATTCCTTTTCAACCCTTTCAACCCTTTGTCCACACTACTCAACAACAGCAATAATGGATATAAACTTAACATGAGGAATCCGAGAAAGCTCTCTCATCTACTATATACGACTGACCTTAAATTATATGGAGAAACTAGAGAAAAATTAAACTCATTGATAAAAACGGTTGAAACATTCAGTAGGGATATCAGAATGTCATTCGGACTGGACAAATATTTTACCATTAGTATATAGAAGGGAAAGGTTCAGAGTCAACATTCAACACTTTGTAACATACAACAACTAGCACCAGAAGAATCCTACAAATATTTAGGGATACCCCAAAAGCATAAACTTGATCATAACCAGTTAAAGAAGGACTTTTCCACTCTATACCAAAAGGGACTTACAAAACTTTTAAACACCAAACTGAAAAGTGGAAACTTCATTAGAGCGATCAACGGTTGGGCGGTGCCAACTCTGATATATTCTTTTGGCATTGTTAAATGGTCAAAAACTGACCTTGATGAACTTGATAGGTTGACACGCCGAACATTAACAAAGTTCCGATGCCTGCATCCAAACTCATCTACGAAAAGACTATACTTCCCAAGAAAGTTGGGGGGGGGGGGGGGGGGGGGTAGAGGCCTTGTAAACGTAAAAAATCTCTGTCTCAATCAAGAAAATAGAATGAGAAAACACTTCATTGATTCAAACAGTATGTTAGTGAAATTGGTTGCAAATGAGGACCGGGGTTTCACCCCACTGAACCTAAATAAACAAAATCGTATTGATAGCAGAACAACACTCACGGATTGCGTTCGAGAATGGAAAGGACAAACATTGCATGGAAGGTGTCCTAAGTCACTCGAAGATGACACCATTGACGAACAATTGTCTCTGAAGTGGCTGACCGATGGACTCTTGTACCCAGAAACGGTTTCGCGATATCTATTCAAGATAGGGTAACAAGAACAAAAAACTATGAAAAGCACATACTGCATTTGGACCTAGTCGATAAGTGCAGGAAATGCGGTACTTTGGGGGAGACAATTCAGCACCTGGTGCACAATTGAGAGCCTGGCGGTTGCCCGGCCTTTGCTCCTAATGCTTATTTAGGACGGCATAATCAGCTGGCAAAAATTATACATCAATAAATTGCAAAAGAATACTCGCTATTAGAAAGCGCACCTCCTCCATATTATAAGTACTCGCCTTCTCCTGTACTTGAATCTTGATTATAACAGGCCGTATATTGTTCTAATCAACAAAAAGGACAAGAGGGCTTTTATAATTGACATCGCAGTGCCGCTATCTCACAACATTAAAAAAACTGAGATAGAACAATCCACAAAGAATGAAAATCTGGAATACGACTTGAAGAACCAGTGGAAACTGAGTAAGGTAGATGTAGTGCCCTTCGTTATATCCGCCGAAGGCCTGATAAGTAAGAGATTTTCAAAGAACTTCGAGAGCCTGGGTATCTCGAGATTGATTACCATAGTGGCACAGCCTGCCGTGCTCTTGCAGACGTATCACATTGTTCGTAAAATATTATGCTAGGGTGAGAGGAGCTGAATTGCTTTTTCATCTTGGCACTGGAATATCGGCCAGCATGAGCTGAGATTCTACAGTAAGGATGAGCATGAGCATATATATATATATACATATATATATATATATATATATATATATATATATATATATATATATATATATATATATATATATATATTATTATTCTGCTCATCCTTACTTAGGATGAGCATGAACATATATATATATATATACATATATATATATATATATATATATATATATATATATATATATATATATATATATATATATATATATATATATATATATATATATATATTATTATTCTGCTCATCCTTACTGTAGAATCTCAGCTCATGCTGGCCGATATTCCAGTGCCAAGATGAAAAAGCAATTCAGCTCCTCTCACCCTAGCATAATATTTTACGAACAATGTGATACGTCTGCAAGAGCACGGCAGGCTGTGCCACTATGGTAATCAATCTCGAGATACCCAGGCTCTCGAAGTTCTTTGAAAATCTCTTACTTATCAGGCCTTCGGCGGATATAACGAAGGGCACTACATCTACCTTACTCAGTTTCCACTGGTTCTTCCAGTCGTATTCCAGATTTTCATTCTTTGTGGATTGTTCTATCTCAGTTTTTTTAATGTTGTGAGATAGCGGCACTGCGATGTCAATTATAAAAGCCCTCTTGTCCTTTTTATTGATTAGAACAATATACGGCCTGTTATAATCAAGATTCAAGTACAGGAGAAGGCGAGTACTTATAATATGGAGGAGGTGCGCTTTCTAATAGCGAGTATTCTTTTGCAATTTATTGATGTATAATTTTTGCCAGCTGATTATGCCGTCCTAAATAAGCATTAGGAGCAAAGGCCGGGCAACCGCCAGGCTCTCAATTGTGCACCAGGTGCTGAATTGTCTCCCCCAAAGTACCGCATTTCCTGCACTTATCGACTAGGTCCAAATGCAGTATGTGCTTTTCATAGTTTTTTGTTCTTGTTACCCTATCTTGAATAGATATCGCGAAACCGTTTCTGGGTACAAGAGTCCATCGGTCAGCCACTTCAGAGACAATTGTTCGTCAATGGTGTCATCTTCGAGTGACTTAGGACACCTTCCATGCAATGTTTGTCCTTTCCATTCTCGAACGCAATCCGTGAGTGTTGTTCTGCTATCAATACGATTTTGTTTATTTAGGTTCAGTGGGGTGAAACCCCGGTCCTCATTTGCAACCAATTTCACTAACGTACTGTTTGAATCAATGAAGTGTTTTCTCATTCTATTTTCTTGATTGAGACAGAGATTTTTTACGTTTACAAGGCCTCTACCCCCCCCCCCCCCCAACTTTCTTGGGAAGTATAGTCTTTTCGTAGATGAGTTTGGATGCAGGCATCGGAACTTTGTTAATGTTCGGCGTGTCAACCTATCAAGTTCATCAAGGTCAGTTTTTGACCATTTAACAATGCCAAAAGAATATATCAGAGTTGGCACCGCCCAACCGTTGATCGCTCTAATGAAGTTTCCACTTTTCAGTTTGGTGTTTAAAAGTTTTGTAAGTCCCTTTTGGTATAGAGTGGAAAAGTCCTTCTTTAACTGGTTATGATCAAGTTTATGCTTTTGGGGTATCCCTAAATATTTGTAGGATTCTTCTGGTGCTAGTTGTTGTATGTTACAAAGTGTTGAATGTTGACTCTGAACCTTTCCCTTCTATATACTAATGGTAAAATATTTGTCCAGTCCGAATGACATTCTGATATCCCTACTGAATGTTTCAACCGTTTTTATCAATGAGTTTAATTTTTCTCTAGTTTCTCCATATAATTTAAGGTCAGTCGTATATAGTAGATGAGAGAGCTTTCTCGGATTCCTCATGTTAAGTTTATATCCATTATTGCTGTTGTTGAGTAGTGTGGACAAAGGGTTGAAAGGGTTGAAAAGGAATCTCCCAGAAAAATTCCCCTGTCGATATTTCTAACAGCAATGCATTGTTGGCCGACAAAAAGATTCGTTTTCTACTTCCCCATCAGGCACTTTAAAGAATTAATGATCTGGGGGCTAATTTTACAGAAATTCAGAACCTCAACCAGCCTACAGCGTGAGGGACACTATCGAATGATTTCTTGTAGTCTATATAACAGATATTTAAGTTGCGTTTTCTTTTTCGCGCTTGCTCAAGAACTACAGCATTGATCGTCAATTATTCCTTGCAGCCCATACTTGCTCTTATACATACTTTCTGTTCACCTTCAAAAATGTTGTTTTTATCACAATGTTGATAGATTTTTTCATTGAGTTGGGCTGTGAACAGTTTATATAACACTGACAGAATCTCCCTGAAAAATTCCCCTGTCGATATTTCTAATAGCAATGCATTGTTGGCCGACAAAAAGATTCGTTTTCTACTTCCCATCAGGCACTTTAAAGAAGTAATGATCTGGGGGCTAATTTTATAGAACTTCAGAACCTCAACCAGCCAATCGTGAGGGACACGATCGAATGATTTGTTGTAGTCTATATAACAGATATTTAAGTTGCGTTTTCTTTTTCGCGCTTGCTCCAGAACTACAGCATCGATCGTCAATTATTCCCTGCAGCTCATACTTGCTCTTATACATCCTTTCTGTTCATCTTCAAAAATGTTGTTTTTATCACAATGTTTGTAGATTTTTTCATTGAGTTAGGCTGTGAACAGTTTATATAACACTGACAGACATGTGATTGGTCTGTAGTTATTGGGTTGCTTAACGTCCCCTTTTTTGAACAATAGGTATGTATTGTCCTCCATTAGGAAGTCGGGGAAAGTGTCTGGATTTATTAAAACCTCTTTAAATGCATTTGCAAGTACGGAATAGGCGGATGTAAAGCTTTTAATCCAGAAGTTATGCAATCCATCTGGTCAGGCGCCTTCCAGTTGTGAGTCTTCCTGACAGCAGTGTAAATGTCAATCTCTGTGAAATCGTTAGACTCCATATCTGGGAGAGCATTTGTCTGTTCTTGAATGGTTTTAACCTATTGGCGCAATTTTTCGTAGCCGTCTGATTTTTTCCAAACCGATCTCCAATATTCCGCAAAGGAAAACACATCCATATTCTTAAGTTCTGACTTGCTGTTACCTTCTGCTTCGAGTTCTCTATAAAATTTCTTTTGGCTATTTGCAAATACTGAATTTTGATGTTTTCGCTTTTCACTTTTCGATTATTATTATTATTATTATTATTCACGTATGGGCCCTGGTGGACTACGCAAAGTACAGTTAGAGGCGTTTGTTGTTGTTAGCCTTCCTTTGCGCCCATACTGATTTCATTCTTTCGCTATGAGCTTTTTCCTTTTCGTCAGACCAAATTGTTCCAGTCTTCCTACATTTTTCTCTCTGGAAACCTTCCAAACGTCAACATTGTGTCTGAAACAGCCTCTATCCTGAATTTCACTTTGTGTAATATTTGCTGATCTTAGGTCCTCTTTAATTGCAGTAATCCATTTAATTATTTCTACTTTAGCTCTACTCCTATTTTTATGAAATTCGACTATTTATCTAATTAAGCTACTCGTATTCATCCGGTTTATGTGTTCGTAAAACTTAAGTCTTCTTTTTCTCATATCGCTATGCACATACTGTGTATTGTTTGATTACTTGATTTTCTCGAAGTCGGTATGTTGTGCTATTTATTTGTTTGTGACCTAAGATCTTTCTTTATTTTCCTTCTTTTCAATCTCCTCTGTGTCTCATTTTTTATTCAAAGTGAACGTTTCTACCCCATATAGATATTCTGGCTTAATAACTGTGATGTAATGTCTCAGTTTTGTGTTTTTAGATATGCATTTTTTGTTGAAAATATTTTGTGTAAGTCTCAATGTAGTTTTTTTACATCTACCCTTATTGGCCCCTTTTTCCAACCTGTTTTCCATGACCATTTCATCCAAATATTTGAATTGAGAGACTCATCTGATATTACCATATTTTGACCGTACACACGCAGTCCTTTTATAAAATTCGTTGTTGACCAAGTCATGACAGTGGCGAATTAGAATCACTTTGTTTTATTAGTTTATTCACTTTATGAAGTAAAAATTATGCAAAATGACTTTGACATTTTCTTATCGTTTACCGGTGAAATTTGACAGTTTTTTTAACTTGAAAAAATGTTAAACGTAAAAGTTTCTTTCTTTTCTTTCCACCTATCAAAAATGAACTAATTTGGACAGTCTTAGTTTTAGTAATTATTTTGAAAGCATATTTCGATTTTTTTGAGAAAATACAAATAGAAATATTTTGAAATAGAATGAAAACCCTTCGACAGATAAATATATATTACATGTTAATTGGTCTTTTCGGATTTTAAAAGATTCGAATGAGCCTAAGAACTCTTAGTTTATAAAACTTCATTAAAATCAAGGTTGTTCAAATTTGTTCATATTTAATATGTGGGTAGAAAATTGAAAAAGAAACAGCATTTTCAGACATTTTTAAAAAATAACTTTTTGTGATGTTTTGAAAATGTACCACATTTAAAGGTTCAGCTAATTAATTTACTAAACTTGAAGAGATTTACCACTAAACACCAAAACACTTTTTTTGAACTGCTCGACGCACGTTTCGCTAACCATGTTAGCATCATCAGGAGATGATTTAATTTAGATTAAGAAGACGATTTAATCTAGATTAAGTCATCTCCTGATGATGCTAACATGGTTAGCGAAACGTGCGTCGAGCAGTTCAAAAAAGTGTTTTGTTGTTTAGTGGTAAATCTCTTCAAGTTTAGTGCATCACACCAAAGGTTCCAATAGAAGAATTGATCTAATTGATTTAAATAAAAAATCGACGTCATTTTGCTTTAGTTTTAAAGCAAACACTGCGCACGAACTCTAAATTTGCGTAGATTAAATAATGAAAAAAATACCAAATGATAAGGGGTTATGTATAGAGAGTAATGTTAAATTGAACACATCCAAAATTGTATCAGCTATTGCAAAAATTATATATATTAAGTAAAATAATTAGAATATATGGTACCTATGTCATTTTACACAATGTATGTTATAAAAGAACTAATAATTATGATGTAGGGATTTTTTTCCACTCCAAGTGATACTATTAATAGATCGAAGTATAGGATGTTCCAACGAGAACTGAACAAGGCCTTATTTTTGCACTTCTCTGTATTTTTTTTGCTTTGTTTTAGCGTACAATTTAGAAATATAACCAAAAAAATGTTTGAATCAAGAACAGAATTACCTCATGTTGGTAAGTTTTATAATTGTAATTGGAACACCCTGTATAATATTGAGTTTTAAATCCTACGGAAGACATTTTAATAAAATCGTCATAGGTCTACTTTCAAGTGTCTGTACCTGAGTTATTGACATTTGAAAAGTGATGTTTTGTATACTTTAATCACATAAAAAATCGAAACAGTTTGACCTAGAGCCAAATAACTATCACATTCCTACCTTGGTTTTGATGAGATATGTCATAACACTAATTACAGGATGAAACAGAAATTCCGATTTATTTTTGATAATTTCTGATCATCCTGTAAATAGACATCATGAAATACCTTATTAAAAACCAGGATAGGAATGTGGAAGATATTTTATTCTAAGTCAAACTGTTTAGATTTTAAAAGTATATGCAAAAGGTCACTTTTCAAATGTCAATAGCTCAGAATCAGTTAAAAGTGATGAGTAACAACTCGGAATCATGATACCTTTATTAAAATATGCTGAAAATTTTCCGTAGCATTTAAAAATGCAATAATATACAGGAAGGGAGGTACAAACATGGCGTATTTTTTTTGTTTTTATTTCAAATATTTTTCGGTGCCATTTTTAAATTGTACGATAAAAGATACAGATGGGCTATTTAGCTTTTATAAAAATACAGGGAAGTGCAAATACAAGGTCCTGTTCAGTCCTTGCTGGAACACCTTGTACATAAATCATGAATATTATGTTAAGGGGAAAAATGTCAGCCGTTAAACTATCTTGTGAAAAATTTAACTTTATGACAATCTTACTATATCTACATTTGCATTCAAAATATAAAGACTCCCAATTGTGAGAAATATTATTTTCATTTTTCAGATTACGTATTGATTGAATACTATTTAATATTTATTAGTTTCACAAAGTCTATACAAACGTATTATTTATATCTCTTGGGCTTTAAAGCGTATGACAAATATATAAATGATTATAGTAAGTAATTGTTTACCCCTCTCGATATTACCGAAATTAAGTAATTTAATAATCCTTTTGCAAACATATATGCTCGTCTAACTGCATTGTAATTGGTGGTTGGAACCAGTCCAGTAGTATACTGTAAAAATTATGGACGTGTGTATATATATATATATATATATATATATATATATATATATATATATATATATATATATATATATATATATATATATATATATATATATATATATAATGCATATATATAATATGTATATATAATGCATAATTTTAAAATCAGAGACAAGTTATAAAAACAGTTTTCATACTTAACCATTGTCAAAAAATCCTCATGTAATCCAAGGCTTTCATTCCTAAGAAAACATACTAAATAGATTGCATTATAATTCAGCAAAAACGCCACTTTACTACATTTATCAGTAGCGAATGGTACACGTGGTGAATTTCTTGCTAAATTAACATGGAATAAATATGTTTTCTTTTAAATAGTTTCTCTAGCTTTCGACTAGATGAAGGATGATTAGCAATTTATAATTATTAAGATTATATAAACGCGCATAATTTCAAATGGACTTTCTTCTTATAAAGTGTTAAATCATATTTTTAATAATTCTTAAATTATAAATTTAGCTACCCGGTTAGTACAATGTACAGTTCCAAAAAATATGGTTATCAACAACACCAAGTTATAAGAAAATACTTGAAAAAAAACCATTTTAAGTGCTTAAATGCAGCAAGGCATATTAATAATCTGCTTAATGAAAACATCAGTTTTAAAGCTTTCTAAAAGTAGTTTGAAATGTCCACGAAGTATGATTTATTGGTGTAAAATCCAATTCGACCAGGAGGCCAATATAGTTTAATACATTGTAATTACTAGTGGAAACAGTATTAAATGTTGATGAATTACTGCCATAAAATACATGAAAAAAAGGCTTGCTTGGTTATTAAAGCTAGGAACATTTATGCAATTTAATGATGCTGAAGAATTAAACAAAAACTGTATGTGTGTGTGTATATATATATATATATATATATATATATATATATATATATATATATATATATATATATATATATATATATATATATATATATATATCGGCGAAAAGTATGCTGTCTGTGGATCGGTTCTTCCTGTTCTTCACGAGACAGCACATGTCGGTGCCCTGAAAGTCTAAATATCAAGAGACGAAACATGTGCCCTCCAATGGAAGGGATGGGTGGGACTCGTTCCCAGTCAAACAATCATATTGAACATTTTTTTCTTAAGGTCTTATTTGAAAATAAAATGTAATATTTTATAGCCTTTTTATTCTATACGTTCCAGCATAAATTTGGTTCGTTTTGTTACAAAGAAAATGAAAAATTTTCACTATTGTCGCTTCTTCTCAATGGTGAAATTATAATTTTTTTTTCATACATTTCATATACATTTTTCACGCCATAAAACCTTTAAATGATTTACGTCACGTACAAAAAACACATGATTAATTATTTTATTAAAATATCTGTTTAAATGTCCACCATCACATTTCTAGTGAAAGAAGCTTCATTGGTTGATAAAAATTGAGTTAAAAAGTTGAGTTCCTTTAATTTTGGTCAATAAAACATTAACAATATTTTTGCATAAGTGAAACATTCTGGTAGTATCTTCTTCAACAAAATGTAAAAGTTGTTCTTCGACTTTAGGAGCGATTATTCGCTGCCGCCCATATTCTTGAAATTTTGAAACCACACTACTACCCACGTTCAAAAGTCCTTGAGAAACTCTGAACATTTTTAAGGGTAAATGTTTACCGATCTAGAAGTGGCCTACCTCAGTATCGTTACCCATAAATAGATCTAGCGCTTTCAGAATTTTGGAGAATTTCTCCATAAATACGAAGCATATCGTGATATTCGCGAGTAATGACCCCAAACCGACGGATGTCCATTGCTTAACGCTGAATAAGCTATAAGTTTATATTTAAATGTCCATTGCTTAACGCTGAATAAGCTATAAGTGTATATTTAAGGAGAATCTGCATTGTAGAGGTAATCAATATTGTAGTGTCAAAGCTCGCGCTGTTCACGATATTGTTCATTAGTTTTAAGTGTCCTTATTATAAAATAAAGTTTTTAAAAACGAAGTTTGTCGGCTTTCGTATTTAACTGGCGCTGCGAACAGGATAGTGTCATTCTGCCCTTTATCGGTTTATCGTTGTGCAGAAGTGATTTCCAAATCTTTAGACACTACCAAGAAGAAGGTACGAACCCAGAATCCAGCCACCGTCTACCGTGCCGTCAGAGGAAGCTGCAGTCCTAGTCCGACCTACCAGAAGACTGACATCAGACAAGCCAATTCAGCCACGCCTTTATATGGAACCCTTTGGTTGTGTACTTATAAATATAAACTCTATGGAATCTTCATTGATTATAGTGTAAGTAAAACTGAATTGCCATTTTTACGTATTTATATATATAAATGTCTGATTCTTCAAAACGTCTGACAAAAATGTTATTGAATAATGAGGCAAAATTAGGGTTAAGTGAGCCAAAAAGTAACACAGAAACAGATTCAACAAAAGAAATTTTAACAAATCAATCAATTAATTTAAGCTCAGAATTAGACTTAAGTTCGTTTAATCAAGTAGATATATTTAATACAATGGAAAACATCCGTTTTCACACATCACTTTTACCCACATTCTCCGGTGCACAAAATCATCTCGAGAGTTTCATAATTGCAATCGACGAATTCTTTTATCTTTATGCAAGTAATGATAATGAGAATTTAAATAAAGTAATTCTGGCAGCTATAAAATCTAAATTAATAAACAACGCGAGAGAATTTCTCCTATCGAGACCAGACCTAACTAACTGGCTTACGATAAAAGTTGCTCTTAGAGAAAAATTTGGCGACCCTATAACTTATCAAATATTAATGCAACAACTACAATATATAAAGATTAATAAAAACGAAACGATTTTAAATTTTGTAGGCCGATTAAAAACATTCGTTCAAAGAATTATCTCGAAAATTCAGTGCGAAGTTGAGGATCAAACTTCAAAAGTAATATTATTTAGTCAGGTACAGAAAACATCTGTCCTAATATTAACGGCCAATTCTCCGCAGACATTAAAAACAATGCTAATGCTGCAAAATCCAAACACGCTTGACGACGCCTTTTCACACGTCGTTAATTTTAATATGATCGAGTCGCAGGTCAATTTTACAAATAATACAAATACACAATTTAATGACAATAATACATTTAATAGACCAGTATTCAAACCTTTCTCCCAGCATCAAATGAATTTTCCTCAACCAAGACAACCGGCTTTTCCGAGTCAGCCGATTCACAACAAATGCACAAGTATTTGGGAAACCCCGAAATGTATTTGCCCCACAGACTAATAGACCTTTGAAATTAGACACCCCTACACCAATGTCTATTTCAACTGGAGGTCCTTCGAAAATCTATCAAAATCGACAACCTCATAGATTCCCTAATGCATTTCAACAAACCGGTCCGAGAAATTTCACAACTAGAGAATTGACCAACGTTGAAACTTATACGGAACCGCATAACGAAGAGTATTTGGTGGAAGAACCTTCCGAGGAGTATGATTATTCTTCATATTATCAAGATTCCTCTTCATACTATCCTCAAGAGGATCATTCTTCGTTCGAACCCAACCCTCAATTCTGTCGATCACCTTCTGCCGTCGGAAAGACTAATGAAAACATTTCGGAAAGGGCACCTGAAAATTTTCAAGAACTTCGCCCTCATCTCCCATCAACCTAAACAACATAGCCCAGAAGATTGAATTACCATATTTCTATCTTCCTCTAATACAAATAACTGTCCTCATTGATTCTGGTGCTACTGACTCTATCATTTCTTCTAAAATTGCTAATCAATTTCCTGAAAAGATATTTTTCGAACCTTTCGAAGTAACTGCTTGTAAAAATACGTACAAAAAAATAAAAATTTAACTATACTGTTATTAAAAGAATTAGGAATTAACGATAATTTAGATATGAGAGTTTTAAATTGGCATAATGACTTTGACGCACAGATAGGAACAAATGATTTGAAACATCTTCATGCATTAATAGATTACGAGAAGAAACTTTTAACTCTTGATGAATTCAAAAACAATCTCTTCAAAGAGTTTTGCCAACTATTTTGCGTAGAAGTACATTATACTACCCCTGGAAATTCATCGTCCAACAGTCCTGTAGAAAGATTATATTCTACATTGCTAGAGAAGTTGCGAATCCTTAAAAAGCAAAACCCTGACGAAACTCCACAAAACTTAATGACCTCTGCTATCTTAATATATGATCAAAGCATCCATTCTACTACAGGTCTTTCGCCATTTTCGATACTATATGGTCCCTATCTTAACGAGCCCAATATCAATAATGACCTAACCATTTTCGAGCAATATAATCAAAGGAGGAAAAGTGAATTAATACCTTTTCACGAAACAATTTACAAAAACACTTATAAGAAACAGTCCGAAACCACACAAAAACGGAATAACAATATAGAACCACCCCCCGAATTGATCCCTGATCAGACTATTTACAGAAAAAACACACTACGCAACAAAATGAATCCCCAATACATACCAACTAAAGTGACTAATATGAACAAAAACAAAATAACAGGTGTAACTAGAAAGAAACCTGTAACTACACACGTACGGAAACTCAAAAGACTTAGAAAGACCACTACTTCCTTTCAGCCTCCTGACCCTGACAGTGCAGGACCCATCGACCCATTGCCAAGCACTTCGGGTACACAAGTTGCCAAATAATGGTTATTACACCGAGGATATTTCATCATCTTTAGTTGTAAGTCACTACCATACAACTTATATACCTTTTAACATAACAAAAATCAAACATACTGTATCTACCTTATTCCATAACATAGTAATTATAAGTCATATGATACAGAAACTAAATAATAATTTAACGGCAACTCAATTCCAATATATTTATGCCGAGTATAACGCCACATATGACGCTTTTTCAAAGCTGAATGTATACCAGGGTAACGAACCAATCCGGAAAAAACGCGGTTTAATAAATCTTCTAGGAAGCAGTATCAAGTTCGTCACAGGAAATCTCGATAATAATGACCTAGAGACTATTATGCGAAATTTACAAATCTTGAAATATAACCAAATAAATGCAATGCATAAATTAAATGACGTCAGCTCTCTTGCAGGAAGCGTCGTCGCCCGAGTAGAAAATAACATACACCTCGTAAACGAAAACGCGAAAGCTATCCGTTCTGCAATTTTAAAATCTAACACCGAGATAAATTTAATGCTGATTATGGAAAATCAACATTTACAAATCATTAGATTAAAAGATTTCTTAGAAAAACTGTTACGCATAATATCCTTTGCGCACTTAAAAACATTAGATCTTGAAATATTAAATTTAAATGATATCGAAGAGATGTGGAATTATTTGGAAGTACACCATCCTAAAAATGCTCTATGGCCAATAAAACATTTGTCAGAACTTGCACTAATTTGTAAAACCGGCCTTTTAATATTAACTGAAATGGCAATCCTAGTTATTAAGATTCCTATTTTTGAAAAAACTGTATGTAACTTAAGATTTATTTACCCTGTACCTAGTAACGATAGTAAAATATTAATTATACCTAGTAGATATCATTGTAACAACTTGTGGTATGAACAATGTGTAGAAATTAATACTAAGTGGATTTGCTCCAACCCTATCGCCAATGGATGTCTTTTCCCAAAAGATTGCCAGTATGCCGTTGTTCAGAACCAATTTCAAGTGCATACTCTAACGTATCACAGATCCCTTCTACTGTGTACAAAATCCCCTGAAACAATTTACGAGAATTGTTTTCAGTTTCAAAAAATTAATATCCAACATTGCAGTCTTATCCAAAGTAGCTGTGATGTGATAATAAATCAACATAAGTACTCCCTAGAAGTTAACAATATCTCAATACAACTTCCGAAGATTGATAAGATCCAAGATACTAACTTAACACTGGACTTACAAATCAAACACTTGGAAAACCCCTGGAAAATAAAAGAAGACCTGATGGAACCTTTAATTATTCAGGATAGGTTCCCTCAACAAGTTCATCATTACGTCTTCACAATTGTGTGCTTCATTTTCCTTCTTGTAATAGCTATAATGATATATCTATGGCTAAAACAAAGAAGAAACAAATATATTCCGATGAAACTCTTACAAAAACTTGTCAACGAGGACGTTGAAAAAACTAAGGGTGGAGGAGTAATGACCCCAATATTGTAGTGTCAAAGCTCGCGCTGTTCACGATATTGTTCATTAGTTTTAAGTGTCATTACTATAAAATAAAGTTTTTAAAAATGAAGTTTGTCGGTTTTCGTATTTAACTCGCGTACAGAATATATTTTTGGTTTTAAATCGAACTTAAATGCACGCTTTGATATATAATGAAATAAATAACATTTATTAACAAATAATTAACATTTTAAGCAATTATACCTTCCAACATATTTGCTTAAAATATTAATTATTATCATATCTTTTCGATTGATGATTTAGTGATTAGCGATTGGTAACTTTACAATTTTGTCTGAAGTTTTTGACCTTTAAATTCAAGAATTACTAGGTTTTCGAGTAGAACTGCGTTTTAGGTTTGTAATTTTTTTTTCGGCTTCCACTTTGAAGCCATTATCAAGAGAATTTAGTTGATTTGCTCCGAGGTCTCAATCTGCATATTCCCCAGGGCTCACAACTGGAAAAGAACGTGGTCGTCGCGACCTCTGAATTAATAGGTAAGATTATGGGTGGGATTTGATGCCTGTCATAGCCATTTTAAATTAGTGCCGTTTCTAGGGAATTAAGTTCTGTTTGCCTATGTTCCTTGTTCGACAATAAAGAGCTTGTGACTAAAGTTTTGACCATCGAATTTAATTGAAATGGATGATGATGTGTGGGTAGGTTTACAATAGACTGGATAGAAGTTTTGGTTTCGGCTCTTTGATATTAGAACATCAAGGAGGGCAAACATATTTTTTCAGTCTCCATTGTAAACTGGACCTGGGGATGTATATTGTTCAAATGCGAAAGGAACAAATTTAGAGATTGTATTCCATGTAGCCAAATGACGAAGGTAGTTTTCAACATGTAGGTTTCAACAGACTGTCGTTAATTGCTTCAGTTTCAAAATGTTCCATAAAAATATTGGCTATGGCCAGAGAAAGAGGGGAACCCTTAGGAGCTCCACGAATGTGTTTAAAAAATTAGTTTTTGAACATAAAATATGTATTCGACATGCAACGCTGAATAAGACTAAAAACACTCGTTGATATTTAGTATTTGTTTTTCAGAATGACTAGGATTTCTGGAACGGGGATGTTAAATATCTTACTAATTTGTGTGTTGATATGCGCTGACAATTGAACGAAGAGGAATGTCAGTTTTATATTAATGTTACATTTTTGGGATACGAGAAGATTTTTCGCGAGGTATTATAAAGCCTTTTTATAATCTGAAGGAAGATTGGAAGTATTGATGACACAGCGTGTTTTCTTCCCTAGATATGTAATAGGATCGTTAAGAACTTCCCTGTAGTCTGCACTCTCGAATTACATTATCTATATATATGCTACATCTAATATTTTCGCGGATGGTTTCCAAATCATTCCGGGTGTCGATCCGTTCATTCTGTGAACATTGGCATTTTCAAATGTTGTCCGCTTCGACAGATCGACACCAGCAATGATTTGGAAACAGAACAGAATGAAATGATTTGGAGAAAGTAACAAGTAATCAGTGATCTAAATGTAGAAAAGCAGAAAATCAATAGGATCAATCTAGATTGGGAAACAATCTCCAAAGAAAACAAAAATGATAAGTGCTTCGATTAATAGATAGATAGCGTTACTAATACATTTGTTTTTATAGAGTTCTATAACGTTTTGAAGTGTAGAAATATTCCATCAAAAGCTGGTTTGTTATTAATTGTCATTGTGTAAAAAACATAGTTTTTCATAGCTTTGAATATGTCGAATTATGTACCAGAAAAAGATGCAAAAAGTTTGTGAACAATGATTTAAACGCTTTAAAAGTGGTGATTTTGATATAAAAGACAAGGAGCATCCAGGACAGCCGAAAAAGTTTGAATATGCAGATTTTCAAGCATTATTGGATGAAAACTCAACTCATATGTTAAAATAACTGGCAGAAGCATTAAATGTTACCCAATCCACTATTTCCGAGCATATTACACCAATGCGTGTAGTATTGAGAAAAATCCAGAAGAAAGGAAAATGAGTTCTATATGAATTAGGAAAGAAACAATGAAGGGCAAAAAACCACTTTTGAAATTTTGCTTGCCGGACAGAAAAGAAAAGGTTTCTTTTTGCATCGAGCTGTGACACGTGATAAAAAGTGGATTTATTTTAACAACCTAATGCGCAAAAATCGTAGTTAGACCCAGGACAGCTTTCAACATCAAATTCAGTGCCCAATATACATGGAAAGGTTGCTGCTGTATATTTGGTGGGATAATAAGGGAGCTTTGTGTCACGAACTGCTGAAAGCCGGTGAAACGATTACTGGCGATCGATACCGACAACAATTGATAAAACTGAACCATCAGTGAGGTAAAAATGACCAGAATACGTCCAAAGCCACGAGAAAGTAATTTTTTAACATGATAACACTCGACCCCATCATACAAAATGTATAAAAAACTATTTGGAAAACGTTAAATAGGACGCCCTACCCCACCCGCCATATTGATCGGACTTTCGGACTGCCACTAATTTCGATCGATGCAGCACGAACTTTCAGCACTACATTTACATTCTTATGAAGAAGGGAAAATTTGGCTTAATGAATGCTTGGGCTCAAAAAACCAAAAGTTTTTTTGACGCGGAATCTATTCTTTGGCAGAAATATGGGAAAAAGTAATAGATAACGATGACCAATACCTTAATTATTAAGGTAATTTATTTTATTATGGAAATAAACGCTGAAATTTTGCGAAAAAATCGACATTGTTAACCGAAATACCTATTATGCATATATAAATATAAAGACATATAAAATAAATTATTACCTTGTAGCTTGCAATGGCGATTTCTCTCCTGTATCCAACATTTCCAAACTTCTTGATCTTGGTAACTGTGGTTCCTGATCCTTGTTCACGTTCACTACTCGCTCTGATCTTCTTCCTTGTCCGCCCCTGCTAATCTTCTGTTCCAAACCAGCAACTCGTTGTCCAAGTCGTGCCTGCGCACGAACCAGTTCTCTTTTATCCCTTTCCAGTCTCGCTTCAAGATGTCGAAACAATGGAGCACAGTAACAAGTATAGCCAACACCCACTGGTCCTTTTCTAATATTACCCGCGAGATCTAGATAATATTGTTCGCCCTTTTTCAATGGTTCGGAAGGTAAACTGTCCAAATTGGGCGAAGGGAATGCGTCTGGATCTGGATAGTAGTGGCAACCGTACGGTGACCAATGTTTACCAGGAGAGGGTTTGACAGTTTCCGTGATTGAAATGTCCACCACATCTGAAATAAGATTTTTTTCTTATTTAATAAATTTGATATTTTAGTAACATATAAATTTGCCTCAAGCTACTGTGAATTACTTGAATATTCTCAAATTTAAATTAAAATATTGTATTTTTTTAAATATTTTCTTTCGTTTTCGTTTCACAATAAGCTCAAAACTAGGGAGTTTTGAAAATGGAGCATATTTAAATTTTAAAAAATTTCTATGTAAATGGAAGAAACATTATTTAAAATCGACATCAATTTCGATGCATTTTTAACGTTATAAATATTCCTTCCAAGCCCACAATAGATAGATTAGTAGCCAAATTTTTGAAGAATGGATCTGTTGGCGAAACTAGAAAACAAGACATACCACGAATCATGCAAAGGAAAGTTCTAGGAACAACGACCCAGCAACTCTCTGCTCAACTGGAAATAAAACAATGGCCACTACACCATATTTTAAAATAAGTAACAACATTTTACTATATTAAAAAAAAACTAGCTGGTATACGAATTTAGTCCTGATAACTTTTGGCTGCGTTTAAAATTCAGTCGTATCTTCTATCACATCTTAATAAATAAATTCTAGAGGAAGCATCTAAAAAAATGGTTTTTGATTTTTTGACTAGCCTTAAGTTATACGACAGCTTGGTGTAGAACTAAACTGCCCTAAAAACATTATCAAATATACTTATAATAACTTGGAATTAGGTTTCAAACAAAATAAGATAACAATGAAAAACATTAAACAAGTAAAAGTACAGGAAAAAAGACTTAATGTGTATGTCGATAGCTCAAAAATGTCTTTTATGGAGCTATGAATTAAGAACTAGGACAACTAAGACATTGAAGTAACTTAAATATTAAAATTGGGTAGTCAGATTAGCTTATAGTAGACCTGATAATTAATTTTTGCCTTCATTTAATCCTATAGCCCACGTAAATAGTAATCAATTTAAGCATATGAACTTTCTTTTTTTAAGTTGAATTATTTAAAGGCGGCATTATTTGTCACTAAAAATATTACTAAATTTCTCCTAGGTCTGTCATCGAGATTTGTTGGCCGATTATAATGTGCTGTAATAAAACAACGTGTAAGATTTTTATTTCTATACTCCCTAAACAACAAACAAATATTTTAAAAGTACTTCTTAAACACATTTAAATATATAAAAGAAATAAATTTTCGTTGTTTACATTTCATCAACAATATTTTGCATACAAAATCTACTATATGCCCTTCTTTCCTTATTTTTTCCTTCTCTGGCATCTGTCCCGATGGAGTTGTATTAATTTTCTTGTAAAATCAGGTTCAAAATAATGTAGGACTGGCCAAATGTTATGATTACCATAGTTTCGTGCTTACTGTTAAACTGTGTGTATAATCTAAAAGAAAAAGATCATGTATAAAAACAGAAAAAAATGTCGTAGTTTAAGAAAATTCGTGATTTTGTGTTAATAATTACCAGCTCCTCGTGTTCGCTATCCATATTTATAGGTCACGTAGATGTCGGGGTTAAATTAAGGTTCTGTATAAAAATTAATTTATATTTTGTTTTTACATTTATTTATTGTTTTTATGTGATAAAATGAAATAAAAAATTCAAACGCATAAAGCATTTATAGTAATATGTAAATCAGTGAAGTTTTTAAACAATAGAAGAATTTACTGGAAATAATACTGACTGTATATGGATATATGGATATATGGAAATAATACTGACGGTATATGGACATTGATTAAACAAGTTTGAGACAAATTAAAGAAAAACGTTGACAATATACTGACATGTATTCTTTAGACACGCCTTTTTCTTTTGTAAGTAAGCTCATCGTGCTAATACTGCTTCTATTTAAAAGTAAATAGAAAAATAGCAATTAAAACATTCAACAAAACTGTGAAACAACAAAAAATGAAACACAAAATGTTAATCATTTTAGTTATGATTAATTTTTATGTAAAATAGATGTCTAAAGTTGCAACTGTTTGGAAGCTTACTGGATATTCGAAAGTCAATTCGATACTAAAGAGCATATATATGTATATATATATATATATATATATATATATATATATATATATATATATATATATATATATATATATATATATATATATATATATATATATATATATTATTTATTTAGCCTTTTTAATGCCTTGTTAACGTTTCGGTTCAATGACAAACCATCCTCAGAGAAATTCTACAATAAACCTTATTTTTATAAAAAACACAAATTTACATCTAAAAACCTACCAATATCTAATTAAACAATTAATTTCCCAAATTTTTTATCTAAGATGTGATTTTTTTTTCATTTTTAATTGACATATATCTGACTTTGATATAAAAAGTTTGATAACAAAACATATAAAAACTTTGATATAAAAACATATTTAACAAATCTTCCACCTTTAAATGTTTGTTTCTTATTATAACATAACTGTTTTGGATTTGTTATGTGTAATGGTATTAGATACAAAAATAAAAAATTATGAAATTTTTTTATTTAATAATGTTATTATATATATTAAATTATCTGTATCATTTCTGAAATTAATGGTATTGTTTTTTTTATATAAATCATTTCCTTTATATTTCTTTTTTTATGTTGTTAAAATTAACGTTGTAATATTAACAATAATTAATAATATTTGTTAATATTAATATTGTTTATATTAATTTAACTTAACTAATATAGATATACCTGACCACATAAAATATATCCTATTACTTGGCCCAAAATTTTCATATGAAGAAAAAATTAGACCAAAACAAATTGAACAAGTAATAACAAATATAGAAGCAGGTATAGAAAAACTAGACATAAATGAAAAAGAAACAAACAAAACATTCTAAGCAGTTGCAAAAATAAACTATTAAACTCCAGCAAAACAAAATGCATTTTTAAATATTAATTACAAGAAGCTAAATCTTTTTTGTCACAATACCCCTCACTATATATACTTTTAGCCGATAAAAACAATAAAATTATTGGAATGGAAAAAGAAGAATTTAACCAAAAAATGATAAATTTATTTGGCGATTCTACAACTTATAAAAAAGAAACACAATACCTTACTAATCAAATACAAATTAAAATAAATAATATTTTAAATAAATGGGTTAATAAAAAGTATATTCTCAAAAAGTAAAAAAATACTAATAATATGCCACAATGGTCATCCACCATACATATATGGTTTATCAAAATTACACAAAGAAAATATTCCATTACGACCAATTGTAAGTACAATTGAATCTCCAACATATAAAATATCAAAATATTTATCAAATATTTTGTCAAATATAGTAGGTAAAATTGAATATCACATTAAAGACTCCTGGGAATTTTATAATAGCATAAAAAACCAAAAAATCCAGAAAATCACATACAAGTATCATCGTCATGTCGTTTCTTTATATACAAATTTAGCAATTGAATTGGCAATTAACAGCATTAAAGAAAAATGGGAAAAAATTAAAACATTTACAACCATCCTTGGAAACAAATTTATTAAAGCAACAAAAATATGTCTAGAATCTACATTTTTTAAATATGATAAACAATTTTCTCTCAAATTTACGGTACACCAATGGGCTCACCAATATCAGCAACTATTGCTAATCTAGTTATGGAATATGTTAAGACAAAAGTTATTGATACTCTCGATTTTAAACCGAATTTTTATAAAAGATTTGTAGTTGACTATATACCATGCATACCTAAAAATAAAATTCAATATACCTTAAACAAATTCAATATATTCCATAACAAATTAAAATTTACTCATGAAGAAGAAAAAAATAAAACAATATTTTTTTTAGATATTAATATCACGTATAATAAGGATAACAATATAAAAACAAATTGTATACAAAACAAATATGGTCTAGAAGATATTTCAATTTTAAATCTTATACACTAAATAAATATAAAAAAGTGTTATTAATTCTTTAATTGATAGAGCTATTATTTTAACTATTATTAAAAAACCACTTCAAGATAATAGCTATCCAAAAAAAATTTTCGAACCGGTAATTAAAAATAGCATACATAGAATAAATAACAATAATAGCATAACAAATAAACCTAAAAATTAAAATTACATACCTTTACCATACATACTAGAAATAAATAATAAAATATAAATACAAGAATAGTAGTATATAATAATAGTATATAATATATAATATAGTAGTAAACAGCCAATAATAACACTAAACAAATATTTACAAAATTAAAACCAAAAACACTCAAAATGGAGCAAACAAATTTAATTTACAAAATTGATTTATTAAATTGCCCACGCTCATATATTAGCCAAACTAAACAATATTTAAAAACCAGTATCAATGAACATAAAAATTTAGAATTTAGATTTAGGCATCAGAAACCTATAACCAATCGTAATTCCCCTTTCAAAACATACTATACATACATGATAATGAACACAACTTTAATTTTAACGACATAAAAATTCTAGATTTACAATAATAATAATAAGTATAAAAGAAATGATTTATATAAAAAAAACAAATACCATTCATTTCAGAAATGATACAGACATTTTAAGTTGTATATTTGATAACATCATTAAATTATACATTTTCATAATTTTTTATGTTTGCATCTAATACCATTACACATAACAAATCCAAAACAGTTAGGTTATGATAAGAAACAAAAATTTAAAGGTGGAAGATTTGTTAAATATATCAAAGTCAGATATATGTCAATTAAAAATTAAAAAAAACATGTCACATCTTAATTAAAAAATTTGGGAAATTAATTGTTTAATTAGATATTGGTAGGTTTTTAGATATATTTGTGTTTTTTAAAAAAATAAGGTTTATTGTAGAATTGTTCTGAGGATGGTTCGTTATTGAACCGAAACGTTAACAAAGCAATAAAAAAAAATTATTAACTGACCGAAAGTCCGAAAAAAATTATAATATTAAATGGTCACGAAAATATATTTAATTATATATGCAACCTGCTTTTGTGTTTGACGGCCGGTAATTTTAAGGAAACTCTTAAATTAGCTGGCAAGGACTGGATTCATAAAAAGAAATCATTTGTCCATCAGGAAAGCTCAAGGCATAAGCCTGAATAGAGCCACTGCCTTTAACAAGAACGAAGTTGCTATATTTTTCAAACTTCTTACAGAGCTAATGGATAAAAGTGTAAGACCGTGGTAAAATTATAACTGAGAAATGACAACAAGGTGTAGGGTCTATAACCAGCGGAGAAAGAGAAAAGACAGGCACAGCTGTGTGTGCTGTGAATGCTGTCGGAGTCTACGTCTCACCAATGCTAATTTATCCAGGACAGAGACATTAATTTGCTTTAGAAACAGATGGCCCTCGTGGAACTGTCTATCGGTGCTCAAAAAATAGGTGGATCAATGAAGATCTCTTTGTAGATTGGCTGAAACATTTTGCGAATTTCACCAAACATTCAAAAAATGAGTCCTCGACAATCATTTCAGCCACATCTCTTTGAGACCTTACGTATTTTGTAAAAGCAACAACCTAGTGATGTTATCATTACTACCACATGACTCGCCTAGGATACAGCCTTTGGATGTTTCCATCTATGCTCCACTTAAAGCAGCTTATAAACAAGAATGCAACCTTTCCATGCAGAATCAATTGGGAAAAAAGATCACATTCGATAGTTTCGTTAGAAGAAATACGAGACCGGGATAATAAGATCCCAGATGCCCAAATAATATTAGATGCACCTAGTGATCCACCAACTCATTTCCAGACAAACTCACCTCAATCGCCATCACTTCTTGTTGATGTAATTAAACCAGCCCCAATAAATAATGCACCTACGACTTCCAAACTCGAACAACGGACTAACCTTTATAATAACCCCATTTCGTCAACATCAAGGGTCCATAAAAATTACCACTGCTAAGGATCTTTTGACATTGCCAAATAAGTCAAGAGATAAGAAAAAATGTGTACTATCTCTCAAACAGCATGCAATCGTCCTAACAGGAACTCCTAACAAAGAAGTTAAACAGACAAATGACAAAAGAGAAGGAAAAAGTTATTCTCAAAACCAAAACTGACAAAAAGACAAGGAAAAGAAAAGTAAAATCGATTGATGTGAAAAAGGCTAAAAAGAGAGTGCCTCAATACAAAAACAAGAAAGATGAAATGACAAACCTGCGTGACGATGAAGATAACGCTGATGAGGACTTGAAAAATAAATGTATAATCTGCGATGTACGTAATGAGTAAATATAATTTACATTTCTCATAGAGCATGCTGTCTGAAGTTTATTACTCTCTCATCCTTCCCATATCCCGTATATCTATTCTGTCCACCTGTCGAGATATATTCTGTCCACCTGTCCAGATAGTGTTTTATTTACTAGAGTAGTTATATGAATGGGAAAAAGTGATATATTCGGAACAATTTGATCGCAACAATTTAATTTTTGTTTCTGTTTCTTAATTTTTATGACACTATTAGTGAAACGATTTGTCATATCCAATAAACAAAGCCTACAAATAAATTTGTACACTAATATTTTGCTAGTGATCTGTAGACTTATCGAAAACTGTAAATGTCTCAAAAAACGTTCCTCCTGCTACAAATTTAGAAGAGATACTTCTTATGGACAAAAAATGTTATTTCCAAAAATTTTACAGGCTACTTCAAAAACAGTGATTTGCATTTTTTTATTTGTTCAAATGGCACCATTACCATCTACGCCACTCTTTGTTTCGCAGAACCGAAGAACAAAAGTATCCAGAGATGTTGCGGATGACATCGACATCAAAGGATCCATCAAGTGCGTAATGTTTTTGTTGTACCTATTGGTAAGACTAGTGTATTCAAAGTTAACAAAAGACTCTAAAATAATACTTGGATAACCATTTCTCTGAATATTGATTTAAGGTTTGATTAATACCGATTTTGCTTTGGTCCTCACATGCTGTAAAGTATAAAAAAACTGTAAAGCTCTAAACATAGAAATCAACTTCGGATTTCCTGTTGAAGATTTGGTCAACAAATACATGTTTATTATACCATAACACGTAATTAAATACATATGATTCTTAATTTCACCGATTTGATGCTACATTCGAAAAAATTTAAGAGACTTAATAAAGTTAAGTTAGTAATTCTGCAAAAATTAAACTTAAAGGATAGATCATGTGGCTATTTAATTAAAACGAAATGAATAAGTATACAGAAACCTATTATTATTGGTTTGGATAATGTCTCTTCAACGAACACATAAATCAAACAAATAAACTCGGAAGATTTGTTCCGCGTGACTACCAAAATTGTAACAAATACATGACAACAATAACCAGAAAATGTTTAATTATAATCTCATTCATACATAAACGAATTAGAAGCGAAAACAAATCGACCTAATTTAATTTGTAGGCCGTCAGAAGCGAAACATCTCGTACGTGTAGAGTATCGAATATCGAACAGGTTTAATGGATGAATTTATGGCTATGCGCGGCAATAAATAATAAATCTTGCAAGGCAAAAGATCAACGGTTCGACCAGGATCCTGCTGATTTTGCACATGTACAGTATCTTCGTTCGTAACATTAATAAAGCTGTTTGTTGCAGCTTTAAAAGAAAGACAATATTATGAAAGTTTATAAAGGGTATAGCAAGAGGGCTATCACGTTACTATTTTAATTATAACTTCTGAAACAAACAAGACATATTTTTTTTATAATATGTTTATATCGTCTCTATATTTTGTGATAACAAATTTTTGAAAATTATGTCAACCAAATATGAGCCATTAGCAGCAATGTAAATTTGTGTTCTTTTGAACAAATTTTCCATAATTTTTATCAACATATCTGGTATTAACGATTAACAAGGCTCAAAAATTAAAACAATGTATTGTACAAAGTACGGCGATCTGCACATAATATTAAGGTGGCATTCTCTTATGATGAATGTCATATCATATCTCTGAATGTTACACAATATTTAAAAAATCTTATCCAGGACAATTTTTTGCTCATGAGGACATCGTTTAAACAATAATAAATCCAAAAATAACAATTAACTAGAACCATTAAAATTATGGATTGCAAGAAAAGGTATTTAATGCTTAAGAAATTGGTTTCATAAAATTCATGACAAAGAAGCCCCAATAAGCACTTTAGGTCGGGTGGGCGGGCCCGCTTTACGACGATCAGTTTTAAAACTGGTGTCAACCAACTTTTGGCGTTGACATCAGACATCAGTAAAGTACAGCGGGTCAATCCAACGTTGATGAGGCAGCTCATCTATCATGGCTACCACGGGTGGAGGAGAGATTCATTAGTCGATCCTAGTGCTCCTCCGATTGGTGTTAGATTCGTAAGGGCAGCGATTTCTCTGAATAGTCAGTAGTGAACTCGGCCTGAACTCGAGAGGGAAATGCACCTTTAATGCCAGATTTCGATAAGCACTTCAGAAATGTTAGTGATGATTGTTCAGAAAATTATTAAACTGAATCTATCAGATAATCCGTAAGGACAGGGGGTCACAACAGAAAGTTTCTTTTTGATATATCGATATAAATAAAAAAGAGACGTCCATCAAACAAACCTTTATTAATTATTGAAATACACATATTAGGAAAATATTTTTTTTTAATAATGTCATCCAAATGTAAACCTTCACGGTCACGGCAATCATCTAAACGAACACCAAAATTCCTTAGGACGGCTCGGTACACAATCTCTGGAATGCATCAAAAAAAATGCATCAAAGAAGTTTATTAACGTACACTTCGACTTTAGATAGCCCTGCAAGAAAAAGTCCATACGGCTCAAATTAGGACCGCGTGGAGACCAATTTATGTCACCTCTCTTGCAGATCAATTTGTTTGGGAAAATTTTACGAATTCGTAGCATAGACGTGTTGAAGTGTGTGACGTTGCTCCGTCCTGCTAAAATCATATTCTTTGATTATAACCAGCACAGTTCTGCAATTTAGATACCAAAAAATTGTCCAACATTTCCATATAACGCTCTGAATTGACGGTAGCTGTGCGTTCCCTGCCATCTTCAAATAAGTACGGTCCGATTAGTCCTAGCGCTGACATTGCAGTCTATGGACTGCAACTGACTTTAGGCGAATGTAGGGATTTTTGATGCTTGCGTTTCAGGTTCGTTGCATTCCAGAAACGACAGTTCTGATTGTTTACATGAGGGATACTGAGTTGAGATAAAAATTAGCCTCATTCGAAAACAATATATTGTTGAATCTTTCAAAACGCTTCCTTATTATTATTAACGAATTGAAACCTCTGACCCGCACCTCGGGGCTTAAACTCTTACACCTGTTGAATTTTGTATGAATGCAGTTGTAAGTCCTTGTGCAGAATGCGGTGCAATGATGATCGAGACACATTTAAGGAGGAAAATCCCTTTAAAAATTTTAAAAAATCGATTTTTTTTCATATTTCGAAAATATAATATATTGAGAGTATATTGGCAAGAGGAAAAATAAAAATATTTAATATTTACGGAGTTATCGCACATACAGTCGAACGCACCGGAGCCCGCATATCGCGACCCAGACAGCTTAATAAGTATATTAGCCTCTGAGAAGCCCAAACGAAAGAGTGAGCGGGTCACTGTCTAACAGAGACAGAGAACGAAGAGTTCTGCCAATGTACAGTACTTAATCGATGTTAGCACAACAAATGCACTGCTTCAAATGAGCTCTGAGGCATTAGGCCGTTAGGCTACTGCGCATCCAAACCATAAATGCTGAGCTATAAATATCGGCAAGTAAAAACCGGGCTATTTAATTACAATATGATCTTATCTATTTCCGGGATGCTTTAGAAATTTAGCTAGTCATTCGTGGTTATTATATGACCATTTCTTAAGGATATTTTTATTTCCAATATTTCTAGTAGATCTAATTTTTTACTTACTGCTCGCTCTGTAACTCAAAAAGTTATAGATCGATTTGACTAAAATTTTGGAAGGAATTTTTCTCTATATCAGAAGAATGTACCTAAAGTTTTAAATATTTCGTGTAAATAAACTACTTTTTGGGATGAAATTGTCGAAAAAATAGTACAAACTTCGAACATTTCTTGTTTTAAAGTTAACTTAATTTTTAATTTAATACTTTTTTTATAGGTTTAACCTTCCCGTGTATATATCAGAAACAGAAAGAAATGTTTTTTTTTTGTGTTTCAGATGAATAGAAAAAGAGTGATGAGTACAGCACTTTTGGACCTCCCGCCAGAGGAAAAATGACTAATTTTGCGGCGTCTAAAGGGAGTTCCCCCCTTAAAGCAAGCACTCGCTTACGAACGGAAAGGTCCGATTTTTCACGAATTGATTGATTTACTATTTCCACATTTTCGACACTTTGTAATGACATTAGTCGCCTGAACTTACGTTTATCCATGGTTGAATCTGTTTCTTGAAACTTCGTAACCGATGAGGGGAACACTTTGCGCATCTTTAATGTTACCCAAACCACGATGACTGCAGAACTTTCTCTGCGCTACAGTCGCCGAATCATTGTTTTTGTAAAATTCTCGTACACACTGCTCACGATCTACTCCCAAGAAACCCTCCATACTGACTAAATTCGCCCCGCGCCCTTCACAGTTGTTGCGAAGTGAGCCAATGAAATATAAACTTTCTTAAGGGACACCTTGTACTTTCAGTTTTTATCAAGAAATAAAAAAACATACATATATACAAAACATACAAAACATATTTATATAAAATAAAATAAATATTTGCTGTTATAAGCTTGTATAAGCCATTATAACAAGAAAATATGAAAATCCTTCAAACAGCTAACGACTTTCAGAATCATAGTGTCAAAAACACAGCTTTGTCAAAAGTGACAAAAGAATATGCCCCATATGACCACATAATGTACCCCCATGACTCTTCTTGACATATGGACAAACTTATAGATATACCCTAAGGACGAGTTACAATATTTCGCTTATATACGCCGCTCTGTTGATTACTAAAGGTGACCTGCTTCCCAAGCCTATAACCATACCATAATTTCGGTGATAGTGTTTGCGGTTCTAAAGGGAAAGATAAATTTCTTTCTTCACCTCGAAAACGTTTGATCCTTCTACCTAAAGAAAAAAAGTTCGCATCCGATTGCAAAAAATGGTAGAAATGATAAAAACAAGTAGCTGAAACAAAGCGTCAGGCACTTGTTGGATATTTTCATGTCGATTTTGTAGAGCACGTAGTTTAAGATACCATTCGTCACGTCCTTGTTTTCTTTTCAAACGACTAGAACCTAGGAACTTGTGCGTAATTCTGATCCTCAAACCACTCTATTCTTGCCCTCATGACGGTGGAAGCAGCACTCTCCAATCGTCTCGTTATTTTCCTTTCGTATTTGAAAGGAAAATAGCGAGACTTTTTCAATTTGAGATAACGGCTCGAATCAACGTGTTGCCCAAACTAGTGGAATTTTAATAATTTTAACAGAATCACAAGCATACTGCTTAGCGTAGTAGCATATAAAAAAATACGTCACAACATAATGAAAACCAATCTTTTTAATAGTTAGCATTACCACATTTTTAGCTTTGACATACAGAAATGTAAAGGTAAACAAATAAAAGTCTTTACATTTTTGTTATATACATATATGAGTATATTTTTAATTTGATTGAAAGATAGATACTTGTTGACGCTTTTTAGTATCCTAGTATATTTTTAATATATTTAAACCATTTTGCATTTTTAATACGAAGATAGGCTAGAAAGTTCCTAAGATCACATATAAATGAGCCCTGAATCAGTTTTTCTGAGGTGTTGGTAAATTCACTTCAGACTTTTTCTGGCTAGGACACATGCACCCGAAAATCATATCGTATATTGAATTTCCACAGAGAAAATAAAATGTTTAGTAGTTTCTGCGGAAACTACACTAAAAAAATTATAGGTACATTGAAGATTGAAGCAAAAATTATTGAACAAGAAATAAAATTAAAAAATATGTGGATTATGTTGTTATATTATGGACATGTCGCTGGAAGCCTTAACGGTAACGATGGTCCGATATATCATAAGTATACCCATAAGCAATGTTGTTTTTTGATACTGCACAATCTTTTATTTATAAGTAAATACAGTTCAAACCTACACTATAATCTCCATCGTAACTGAAAAATCTTCGCCCATCTCCTTGACAAACTTTCTATTCCCTTTTTATAAAAGGATGGTGATGGAGTAAAATAGTCTGTAAGAGCATTTTTTCCACGAAAAAAATGTTCCACATGAACATGTTACTAGGATAGATACGATAAGAAATTTCTATGGGACGTCGATCAGTGGGGATACCCCGAGAATTATGTCTGTGTAAAGAAAGAAGAAGAAAACCGTCAACTGCTAAATATCAGATTGCTGCATTCATTACTTTTTTTTTGATCGATATTTATATGTTAATGTTCAACGAATATTGGATAGCATCAGAATACATCTTATCATGTCATTAGGTACTTTTTCTTAAATATGAAATGAAAGTCTCGGCCTTCAAAAAAAATTCCAAAGTGAACTCTGAAAATTGATTGTCAAATATATTGAATAGATAAATATTATGCAAGTTTTTTTGAACAATTTAATGTGACAAGTTAACGAAATCAGAAGAATGACAATACATGGAGAGAAATGAGTGTCTCAAGAAGGCCAACAAATTTAATAATATTTGAGCTAGTGATTTGCTACATTCATTCCTTTGGGTTCATTTCCTATCGTTCAAGATTAATATTGCTTCTCACCAATACACAGCCTGCTCTTAGATCATAATGAAATAGAAGAATGGACACAGTCGTTTTCTCCGACGAATTTCGATTATTATTTGTAGACCCCCGATCCGCAGTTTTCAGACATTACAGAAGCAGTTTAGAAAATAGCACTTATGAGGGGATTGTAAATAAAACTCCCGTAGTGTTCATTGTATGTTGAGTATAAGCACCCACATGTTTCAGCAATATTAATAGTTTTCCTGTACGATCTCCCATCGTCCATATCTCGGATATAATAAGTTTAAGTGATTCTAAACATTCAATGAATTTACAAGAGATCCATGCTTTACACAGATCACCTTGACATGGCGAAAAAAAATAATGTCTTTCAAATTGAGAGGTTTTTTAATTCTTGAATAAAACACAGAATTTGCGTTAAGTTCAAAAAACTTTTAATTGATAATTGAAGCATAGTGTATGACATTTGAACACAAAAACAATATCTGCCAAATGACCACCTCTTGCAGCTCCACAGACGTCCATTCTTTTGTCAAAGTTTTGGATAACATTTTGGCATAACCAAATCTCGCCAACTCTATTTCACCAATTTCATCCTTTGGTTCAGAAATCGATTGTAGATTATTTTTTAGACCTAGCCTTTCACGTAATCCCAAAGAAAATAGTTCAGTGTCAAATTACATTGATTTTTCACTGTTTCTTCCGTTTTTCGTTCGTTCCGCAATAACTCATCCAGGAAATTTTTCTCTCAATACATCGATTCTTTCGTTGGCACAGTGAACTGCAGCGCCATCCTGTTGGAACCACATATCCTCTAGATCAATATTATTTAATTCAACTCACGAATATATAGATCATCTAACGATAGCGAACACCATTCACAACTACAGCTTCATCAGTAGCATTCTAAAAGAAATACTGTCCAATTACACCTCCTGACCATAATGCACACCAAAGAATTCTTTGTTTAAGATGTAAAGGTTCCTCATGAATCAATCGTAGATTTTCCTCACCCCAAATACGGCAATTTTGTTTATTAACATAGCTTCCAATTTTAAAATGTACTTCATCTGAAAAGATGCTTTTTGGAGAAAAATCATGTTGATCAATCTTTGATCCAATTGACAAATGTACGACGTATTGAATGCTCCAATGGCTTTAGTTCCTATGTGATTTAAACCATATATATCTTCAAAGCTAAATCCTTTTGTAAAATAAGCTGTTGTGAATTCACTGAGTCCAAATTGTTATGAACGTCGACTAATGGAAATTTCTGGGACACTTTTACATCTATATGCTATATATTACTCTTCTTTTAACTTCCACCAAACCGGTTTCCTGAAATTTTTGAATGATTCGATTGATCAGCTTTCAGATGGACGATTGTTCAAACCGTAAATTTCACGTCATTTTCTAAAAATATTTTTTACTGAACGCCCATTTTTCAACAAGGAGTTTTTTTATTATTTGAATTAAACTAAATACAAGTTTTTGTATTAATATTATAAATGAGTAGGTATAAAAATATGTTTTGAAAATAATATAACTAAAAATCGTCATTCGTTCATTATTATAAAATCCTTTAACGATAAATCGGTAAGGGTAATAAAATTGTTAACATACGAGGGTCGATCCAAAAGTAAGTTTCCCTTCATTTTTTCAAATAGACAACTATGTTTATTTTCATTAAAATTTACATCGTCGGAAAGATGAAACTTTCCTCTATTTTTCGACATAATCGCCATTTCGATCAACACATTTTTGTAGACGGTGCTCCAACTTTTGTATGCCCATGTCGTACACCTCCGCCGCCAAACCCTTAAGAAAGCGCTGCACCTCTTGTTTCACTTCCTCGTCGTTCCGGAAGCGTTTGCCACTCAGGTGTTCTTTTAACTTGGGGAACAAGTGATAGTCGCTGGGCGCGAGGTCCGGACTGTAAGGTGGGTGGGGCATGACAGTCCATCCAAACTGCTCCAAAAGTTCCTGGGTTTTGCGGGAAGTGTGAGGTCGGGCGTTATCGTGAAGCAGCGTTACACCTGTTGTCAGGCGTCCTCTCCTGCGGTTCTGGATAGCACGCCTGAGTTTAGTGAGTGTCTCACAATACCTGTCCGAGTTTATTGTTGTCCCGGGTGTCAGGAACTCGATCAGCAGTATCCCCTTGCGATCCCAAAAGACAGTGGCCATGATTTTGCCAGCAGAAGGAGTTTGCTTGAACTTCTTTGTGACTGGTGACCCTGAGTGACGCCACTGTTTAGACTTTTCTTTGGTTTCGGGGGTGAAATGAAAAACCCACGTTTCGTCACCGGTCACGATGGAGTCCAAAAATTCTTCCTTATCGTCTTGACACTTTTGAAGAAACTGTCGAGCACAATCGAGGCGTTTCTCCTTGTGTTCTGCTGTCAGCATGCGCGGTACCCATCGAGCGCAACACTTGTGATACCCCAACTTTTCAGTCAAAATTCTTTCCACTGTACCGTAAGAACTCCCAGGAATCCTATCAACGAGTTCACGGATGGTGATTCTCCGGTTTTGAAGCATTTCGCGTTCGATCTTCTCGACAATCGACTCCGAAACTGCAGGTCTTCCACTCCGCTCTTCGTCGTGAACCTCCTTCCGTCCGTCACTAAATTCCCTGCACCAATGTCGGACCATTTGAACGGACATACACTTGTCGCCGTAAACTTGTGTCAACTTTCGATGAATTTCCACAGGTGGAATTCCTGTCGCATGCAAAAACCGAATAACCGATCGAATTTCGCACCTGGCGGGATCAACAATAAGAGGCTCCATCGCGAACGGCTGCTGAGCCAAGACTGAGCGGCGTAGCGCAGCGCTCGCGGGCGGAAAAGGGAGTGGGGGATCTGCCGTGCACAGCGGTGTTGTCGAATTTCGCCTAGCAGCTTCCAACGCTGCTGCAGCTCTTTGGGAAACTTACTTTTGGATCAACCCTCGTATTTGTAAGAACAGAAAAAAAATTTCTTTGAAGATATACTGGTAAGCGGATAATCTTTCTTAAATTTTTCTTTACCTTACATACTTCAGTTTTGTTTGTTGGAAATGAAAATATCCCTTCTCAAAAACGATAAGAACAATTTCTCAAATGTTAAGACAAAAAAGATTCATGTTAAAAAAAAAACAATAAATTTCTCATGAATATTGCATTACTCATGAAAACAGACCTTGTTTTTCTTAAATATTACTATTATAATGTAAAATCTGTATTCACTATATTTTATATGATAATGCATACACTAGAGCAACCTAGAAGTCTACTAGCAATTATCATTGGAATGTGAGTTATAAAGTGTAATTTTGAGAATTACGAAGATAAAGTCTTACACCTATGTGTGAAGAAACTATAACGTTCAACGCGTAGTTATGTAAATACAAAACATCAACATTTGCATGGGGAATATATGAACGCAATTAAGAGACACAAGTGGAATACCGTGGATATATTTTACATGGTAAGATTCAACTTCCCGTACTGGGTGAAGATTAGAATGTAAAAACAACGACTAAAACGGTTACGTTTTCCAAGAAAATGCATTATTAATCAGCAAAACCGGAAAATATTTTTAGCATAAAGGCGAAATTATACTAGGCGGTTGAAATTCTTAACAAACTATTAAAATATTATGGCAGTAGATATAAACAAGGTAATTTCAAAACAAAAAAAAAGTTATTTGTTGCTGTATTTTAGTGCTTTGGGCTTTAATAAATATTGGCTTTAATGACTCATCGCTTGAATTTTCTACTTTAAATTATTGGGTTGTTGCAAAAGTTCATCTCTTTCATTTTGAGAAAAGTTTTATTTACTATAAAATTAAATAAAAATTAAATAACAAGTAAATTAATTACATTTAATGAACATAGTATTAGTCGCTCTGTTCAATAGCCATTTTCCATCTTTCCAGTAGATGCAAAATTCTGCTTTTATAGAATTTCTGGCGAAAAAAATGATCCAGGTAATGTTTCAATTCTTTCCAGGAAGTACATTTTTTACTATTTAAGCTATTTCATTTTGAAGCAAACAGTTATATGAACAAACATAACAGATTTATGTCTAAATTTCTACTATATTTAAAAATTATATGTACTAAAATTGTTTCGACACAGTGTCTTTTTCAAATACGAGCTATATTAAACTAACAGTAAGAAAAATAGTTATAACTTAAACTATCCATCGACCTAATAATACTATAAATGATGATAGCGGGGAAATCCATTTTTTCAATGGAGCTAGAAGCGCAATATAAATTACCCATCATCAAGAATCCTAATATCAAGAATAACGCTTACAAAACAATTACATACAGGGTGTCCCGAATTGTACGGACCAAACTTTACCAGTGTGTTCTATGGATAAAAATAACACAGGTCAACAAATTAATTTTTTTTTGAGGTAACATTGATGAACACAGATGTATATGAAGTATTTTGTAGTCCTAAATCCGAAAATGATAAGCTAATTACTATAACACGTATAGTTCTTTTGATACGGGGGCTCTGTGGGGAAAAAAAGGAGAAGACATATTTCTACAATCTAATAATTATTTAATATAAACATGTAAAACGTGTTAAATCTATGAAAATACATAACTAAATTTTAATGATCCCACGACATAAAGGAGAAGCAGGTACTTGAAAATGGGACGTGCTAGGCCATTTTTGTGAAAATCTGTTTTAATAACTACCTAAATGAAACGCAAAAACAGCATTCTCATCAATGTTCCAAAACTCATGTCGACATGTGTAATGGTACTTTTTCATATAAATCTTAGTCGAATAAGGAAGTAACGGAGGTAATAATTGCCCAATTTTTTGTACGTATTTTTTTTAATTCCATTCAAGATTATAATATCACTGACTTTTTAACGTAAAAGAGGTACTTTTAGTTCGCCTCAATAAGATGCACCGTTTTCGAGTAAATCACTTTTAAACTGTTCGTAAGAAATTCTATAAAGCGCATCCAAATAAAAAAATAATAAGAAATATTAAAAAAATGTTATAACTTAAAATTTTATTTGTTTGTATTAGACAATTTTTAAATTAAGATAAATTACGAATCACAAGTATTGTTCAAAGTGCATTGAACTTCATATACATTTCTAACACCTCCGCAATAGATTGTGTGGCGTTGCAAATAAAATTTTGATTAGCCCGCAAAAGTTCACAAGCGTCTTGAACTTCACTCTGGTAAATAAAAATACCTGTGTAACGGGGGTTGCATAGACTTGATGAATAAAAATCGAGTTAATGGTGATAGTTTTCTAAATTTTTTGCAAAATAATTTTGAAAAGTGGATTAAAGAGTTGCCTTTAACTGTAGCGAGACGAATGTGGTTACAGCTAGATAGCGCTCCTTCACATTTTAGAAGACAGGTGTGATAATATTTGGAAAGGAATTATGAAAATAATGGGCTGGTGGGAAGGCCCTGAACCGTATCCAGTCAGATTTCCGGATTTAACAAAAACTAGATAAGAGGTTTAGAGTTTGTATTGTACAAAATGATAGACATATTGTGCATTTAATTAAACGATTGTAATGACATCTTCTTTATAAATGTTTTTATTGACTGTCTTACTAAAAACTACATAATTTTTACGTTTTGTTTACTATAACAATAAGTTTGTTACTCTAAAATAATTGCTTTCTAATTGAACATTAAAACATGTGATGACCGAAATTCTTAATATATCATGACTTATCATGAATGTATTCATTAGTTTAATAATAGCATAAACCCTAAGATAAATTCCATTAAACATGAGATATTAAAAACAAAAATGTAAAAATCTTGGAAATTATGACAGGTATAAGACATGTTTAACAAGAATAAAAGTATTTTATCTTAGGAACATTGTAACATGAAAAAATTTTAGACATTCCATTAAAAAAAATTGAGAAAGGATGTTTTGATTTTTTTTCAATAAATGAAAAAATTTCTGGACACCCTGTATAACGTAGACAAATTTCCTTTGCACTAAAAATTAAGTCGTAGTTTCACTAATAATTCTACCAAAAATGATAATCCTTCATCAAAAAATAAATAAAATATGACACTGCAAAATACAGTCTGCAACTACGATATTTTTTACAAAATGGCAGATATCGCTATAACCATTGGGTTTAGATATAGAATAGGTTTCACGAAATCAATAGCACAATGCAAAAATGGATGAACATATAGGGTGTTTGATAAGAAAAAACAAAACTATACCTCGCCACGGTTTTATGAGACACCTTGTATAAACAAAATTAACTTTATATTATGCAGCCTATTTAGTTCTACAACTATTATAGTCAAACTTTTTCTCTATCTCTCCAGCCATTATCAAGATATCAACCCTATTAGGGCACCCGTATATATATATATATATATATATATATATATATATATATATATATATATATATATATATATATATATATATATATATATATATATACAAAAAAAGTTACTTAATACTTTAAATTTTAATACATCTTTCATGGGGTTATTTATTACTAGTGTTGAGTTGGACATATGGTAATTCAGCACACCTAGAACAATTAATTTTCATTTAACAATAATGTAAACAGCTCACTTAATTGCTTATATCTTCATTAGAGTTTACTGACTCAGTAAACAGCATTTCTTATATTCGACCAGCCGTCACTATTTGCCCATTAGAAAAGAACATATTCGGAGAAATAGATAAATCTAACGAAATTGGTTTCAAGTCTCAATTTATTGATTGTCTCTCTATATGGCATTCCTTTATTATATTTCATGATACTCTATTAAGGAAATCAGGAAGCAAACGAATGTATTTAGATTGTTATTAATTTACTTTATAAGAATATTAATAAACAAACATTACTACACTATACCGTTGATTTTTTATCCTCTTTTCACCATTAGTAAAATGCTTTTTCGAAGTCGAAAAAGGCCAAGCACAACGGCAGGGTGTATTCGTTGTGCCTTTCTATGGCCTGCTGTACAATTTGGATGTGATCCATTGTACTGAATCCACTTCGGAATCCTGCTTGTTCTCTGGGTTGTGCGTCATTCAATTTTCTTAATATTCTTTTAGATATTATCTTAGTGAAAACCTTGTACATTACAGTTAGGAGGCTTATTGCACGGTAGTTCTTTAAATCTTCCTACGCTCTTTTTTATGTAACAAGATCACTTCTGCATGTTTCCAAGTTAGGTACTTTTACAGGCTATTGGCCTCTGAATGTATCGTAATTTCTATGTTGTGAGTAGTAAGTTTTCGAGTTCCGCTTTGATTGTTATTAATTTGAAATACAATGCCTCCGTAATTACCTTTCTGTTCGATACACTTAGTTCAATGTTTTTCTATCTTTTGTATCCCCTCTAAAAAAATACGATTACTCCAACCCTTCAAAATAAGTGTTCGTTGATTGTTTGTTACCATTCTTTGGTCTCTGGTATACTGCGATGAATCCATGTTATGTCAACAGTTATGAACCGACTGCGTTTTAACATCACTGAACATTATTTTGAAATTGACACATGTGTATGTTTATTATCAATTGTGTGCAATCTTGGTACTCACCTTGTGGAAAGCTTTTTCATATCCAAATCAGTCCAATATTCTGCACCCGTCTATCTCACGCACTTTCACTCTCCGATTGTTTATCACGATATCGTGGATTTTTTCAATCATTTGTGAAGTGGTAACCTCATTTGGACGACCTGGACGATTTTCATCAAAAATACTTGTATGGCCACGTTTGAATTCAGCTGTCCAATATTTTATGGTTGATTAACGAAGGTTTTATGGTGATAACGAAACTCATACACTTTGTTGAGCTCCCTTTTAATCTTATCATTTGTTTTCTTTTTTAAAAACTAGTATTTTTTCAGTGCTCGATATTCAATTTTTTCCATTATTGTAAAATCACAAAAGGTGCTCTATTTAAATGGCCATTCACAAACTAAACCACGCAACGACTTGACATTTTGACAGTATTGTTGTGAAGGGTTATATTTACAAAAATATCACTTGTTAAATACTCGCAGCGCCATCTCTGGCTTAGGCCAGTCACTTATCATACAGCCCTCGCAGTTGAAGACCAAGACAAGGCATGGGCCTCTCATATAAGTTGCAAAACTTTTCTAATTTTGATAATAGGTTTGCTGAAAGGCGCAAATCCTAAAGATTACTATTTTTGTCTTATTAATATGGTATGTATTGTTCCAAAGTCTTTTTCGAATGCAATCACATTTTCCGCTGACCAACGATATGTGTTATTGTAGATATATTGTAGACGATTTATTTCTCATCTCCTTCGCAGATGTATATTAATTGGTATGGATTTTTATAGACGATATCTTGAGAACATTTTTCAGTCTGATGAAATATTCCATAATGGTATCTAGCAAACCACTTTTGGACTTAGCGTTCTCTTAAGGTATTATCTCTATATGTACCGCACATCTAAATATTTACAGCACAGATCCTTGTTTTTCAAATAATAAAGCAAAATCTAATGATAATTTATGTTACTTTCTTTCGTTTCCACAATTAGGAACATAACATAATAATGTTAGATAAAAGTACACTCACGAAGGTATTAATTTGCCATTATTAGTTCTGGCTTCCTTATTCAAAAGCATTTTTAACATCCCTTATAATATATACTGCAATATCATTCAGTAAACAGTAAACTACTTATTTAAACAGTTAAAAGTCATATTGTGGGAGCACAATCAATTAGGAGTATTGCAAATTTGTCGTGTTTGACTGAAAATACTGCAGTTTTTGATATATCTATCTCGCAGGACATGTAGATATATTTATACATAAACGAATTTTTGTCCGTCCTTAGTTGGAAGTTATTATTAGTTCTGGCTTCCTTATTCAAAAGCATTTTTAACATCCCTTATAATATATACTGCAATATCATTCAGTAAACAGTAAACTACTTATTTAAACAGTTAACACTCACATTGTAGGAGCACAATCAATTAGGAGTATTACAAATTTGTCGTGTTTGACTGAAAACACTGCAGTTTTTGATATATCTATCTCGTAGGACATAGATATATTTTTACATAAACGAATTTTTGTCCGTCCTTAGTTGGAAGTTACAATATATAAACCAACATATTTGTCCATGCTTTAAATAGTAGGTCAAGAGGTGTCTATATATATATATATATATATATATATATATATATATATATATATATATATATATATATATATATATATATATATATATATTATATATATATATATATATATATATATATATATATATATATATATATATATATATATATATATATATATATATATATATATATATATATTATCCTCTGTTACCTTAGATTTTGACTAACGTTACAAAATTACCTGATATAATATATTAGTCATTAGTCAACAGTTATATTTAGACACATTTCCTAGATTGTAAACATTAACAGATACATTTTTTATGTTAATGATTCAATTTTTGAACAAATAGTTCTGTAATTAGTTAAGATTTTTGTAGGTTAATCAACTTGTGAAGAAATAACACGTACATATGTCTAAGCTTTGTGTAAAGAATTAATAATTTAATTTTCTTATGGACTTATTTCAAACCTTGTTAAAATTATGTCATAAGGAATTCTAGGTGTAATTAGATCTAATGAGGAAAATTTCCATTTTATACTCTAATTAAATTTCTAATAAAATTATTTCTTCTAATACTAATTTTAAATTAACTTGTTCACACATTATTATTTTTTTTGCAATAGTAATTTATATAAGTATAATATTTATATACAGTGTGTCGCATTTAAGATGAAGACACCCCCATATCTCCGCTATTTGAAAGAATACAGATTCGAATTTTTGCACAGTCATACAGATGGATGGGTCACATTTTTTAAGATACTCAACTGAAACCTGAACTTTAAAGTCAACCTACTACGAATTCACAAACAAGGTCAATCCTGAATATTTTGCTTCGCGTTGGAGATATCGACAAAGGTTATTAAAAAAAGTTGTTCGGAATATTATTTTAACCTCATATACCGAGTTTCGAGATAAAATTCGCATTTTAATTTTTTTCATTATTTTGGTCTATACACAAAGTTTATTTGTTTAATTTGATAATTAGTGTGCCATGATAAGTAAAAACTTGACACATTGTCAATAGTGTCATGTATTCAAATATTTCAGTAAAATAAATTTCACTTACAAAAGAATAATTATTTTATTATTATAGGAAAACAATTTTTAATATTCAATCATGGATCAATTCAATTGGGAATCAATTTGGCTCAATTAGGGTTGATCAAATTTAGGAAAAAGTATATAGTATATAACAATAATTTTCATAAAACAAATAATTAACTGTCAAATGTGATCTCTCACAACTACTCCTCCGTCTATTCGAATATATTTTTCGATTCTTTTACGATTCTGTTGTAATAATTTTGTGTATAGGCCAAAATAATGACAAAATTAAAAATGCGAATTTTGTCATGAAATTTGGTATATGGGGTTAGAATAACATCCTGAACAACTTTTTCTAATAACTTTTTTCGATATATCTAACGAGAAGCTGTTTGTGAATTCGTAGTAGCCTTAGTTGAAAGTTCAGATTTCAGTTGAGTATCTTAAAAAACGTTACCCATCAATCTGTCTGACTGTGCAAAAATTCAAATTTGTATTCCTTCAAATAGCGAAAATGTGGGGGTGTCTTCATATATATATATATATATATATATATATATATATATATATATATATATATATATATATATATATATATATATATATATATATAGGGGTAGTTCGGGTTATATACAATCTGCGCAGTCGCCGGTCGCCTAAAAGAGCGAGCGTAATGACCAGTGCACGTCAGTTGCACAATTTGCCGACTTTTACCGACGTCATTATTTGCCCATTAGAAAAGAACATATTCGGAGAAATAGATAAACCTAACGAAATTGGTTTCAAGTCTCAATTTATTGATTGTCTCTCTATATAGAATTCCTTTATTATATATCGTGATACTCTATTAAGGAAATCAGGAAGCAAACGAATGTATTTAGATTGTTATTAATTTACTATATAAGAATATTAATAGACAAACATTGGTACACTATACCGTTTATTTTTTATCCTCTTTTGACCATTAGTAAATTAGATATAAATGAATATTGCTTTTAATTACTAACATTTATTCATAAAATTATTCACCATTTTATGATGTTTCAAATTGTTACTATTTTTTAAATATTCCTCCATTAAATATACTAACATATAAATTCTAACTTCTAGAAAAAGGCATCTCAAAACTCGTAGGGACTGGAATAAATTTCTGAGCAATCTACCGATCATATCCAGGATATCATGGCAGTAAATTCACATGGACATTTTCCAACAGTTCAAAGAAAATCTTCCACGGTGCATTATCTCATGAAAAAATTAAATCCACCGGTTGGTTAGCGTAATAGAGGCCATGGTTCCACTACTTTCTAAAGAAAACGTTGCGTAGAAGTTGTCTAATTTTATAAATAACATTCCATACTATAATGCTGACTGCTTGATGTACATGCCAAGCGTTTGTTGTACAAGCCTCTCAACATACTAAGGTTGACTTCTTTCTTTAAATAACCATCTAACTATTGTTAGGTCATCATATCCACTTAAAGATATTCGGAATATATCATTGAAGACAAATTGATGTCATATCATGTTATAACGTAGTCGTTTTCTATGGGATGGGACCAATAATGCTGCATCCGAATTCCTTTAAATGCTAATAGTAAACAATTCACGCATTTACAAGTTGGCTTTCTTGTCCTAATTACTCATCAGTCACAGGTTAAGTTACCAATAATCGATCGCAGGTAGACAAAAGTTTTAAGTTGCGTTGTGCAGGCTGTATTTGTTGTATGTGGTGTGCATGCGCGGCAATGTAGACGCTCTGGCGCACAAGGTGTTACACAAATATTGTCGCCGCACAGCACGCACACGAACCATCTGTTGTCTACCAGATAATCCAAACAAATTGTTCCAGTAAATTCAACACCTACGCAAAATTTTATTGGTGTGGAGTTAGCTTTAAGCTGCGTCTAACAATCTGTGTTTAAACAATCTTGAAAGAGTAAAATATAACAACCACTTAAAACTGAAACTGCAATGTAAAATCGAAAAAGTTAGCTATAAAAACCCTACACGACGGCGTTAAATGCTTTGAAAAAGATGGTTTCCATCGAAACGCCAGCGAAATCGTCCAATAGTGGATATTCATGTTATGTTTGTTACATCTAATATTTTTCACGGATGGTAGATAATGTTTCTAAATCATTCCGGGTGTCTATTCGTTCATTCTATGAAGAGTCACGACGTTTCGCCGATATCTCATTTGGCATTTTCAAATGTTGTACGATTCGACTGAAGAGCCCAACTGACGTGCATATATATATATATATATATATATATATATATATATATATATATATATATATATATATATACATATATATACATATATATATATATATATATATATATATATATATATATATATATATATATATATATATATATATACATATATATATATATATATATATATATATATATATATATATATATATATATATATATATATATATATATATAAATATATATATATATATATATATATATATATATATATATATATATATATATATATATATATATATATATATATATATATACATATATACATATATACATATATACATATATATATATATATATATATATATAAATATATATATATATATATATATATATATATATATATATATATATATATATATATATATATATATATATATATACATATATACATATATACATATATATATATATATATATATATATATATATATATATATATATATATATATATATATATACATATATACATATATACATATATATATATATATATATATATATATATATATATATATATATATATATATATATATATATATATAAATATATATATATATATATATATATATATATATATATATATATATATATATATATATATATATGTACATAAAATAATGTATGAACTAAGTTAACTTCAAATTAATATTAGAAGAAATAATTTTATTAGAATTTTAATTACAGTATAAAATAGAAATTTTCCTCATTAGATCTAATTACACCTAGAATTCCTTATGACATACTTTCAACACGGTTTGAAATTAGTGTAAAAAAAATTTCAATATCAATTCTTTACACAAAGCTTAGACATATGTACGTGTTATTTCTTCACGTTGATTAACCTACAAAAATACTAACTAAATAAAGAACTATTTGAAAAATATTTGGAACAACTTTCAACAGTTTTGTTCAAAAATGAAATCATTAATATAAAAAATGTTTCTAAATATAACTGTTTATAACTATAACAAAAAAATGTGTCTAAATATAACTATTTATAAGAAATGATGAGCGGGTAATTATTTTAATGACTAATATAATATATTAGTCATCAGGTAATTTTGTAATTTGTAACAGATTTCACTAACTATAAGTATGCAATGTTATGATTTGATACATATGTCATTTTATTCCATATATAGAATACTACTATATTGCTAATATCTGTAAGTGGAGGTGTCATGGAGTAACTGAGACAGTAAACGTCTGCTTCTATTTCTTTTTCTACTACTTGACCCGTTATACGCAAATGTCGTGATAAATAAACGTGACACAAAAACATAAAAATATGCAAACTGACGCACGCCTATAAGCATACTCAATTCTCGGACATGCTCAGAAGCCTCGAAGTAGTAGTGATAGAAATAGACATATATATGTCTGTACCGTAATGATTTCGCCGATCTCCAAACCTTGCTAGCAATATAGTAGTATTATATATATATATATATATATATATATATATATATATATATATATATATATATATATATATATATATATATATATATATATATATATATATATATATATCTATATATATATATATATATATATATATATATATATATATATATATATATATATATATATATATATATATATTATTCTATTGACATTAACCTCAAAACTACACAGTTACGTTCGGCCAAAATAACAGCGTTATAGATTTATAATTTTTGGAAAATGTCGAGTTGGGTGCCTGAAAACGTGCATTTGCGGCATGCATTACTTTTCTTGTTTCATCAAAACAAAAAAAGCCAATGAAAAGTCATCCTTTGCTGATAGAGACTTATGATGAGCATGCTCCAACCACAAGAACAGGTGAAATGTGGTTTTCGACAATTCAAATGTGGTAATTTCAACGTTCAGGACAAAGAACGTCCTGGTAGGCCGGAAACGTTATTGTATTTATTTGGAAAAGCAGCTCTTAATACAATTACCTTAATCAAAGCTGGTGATCCCGAATATTCATCGTTTTTAACCCTTTCGGGCACATAAAAGAAAAACTCTTTGAACAAAACAAAAATTCTTAATTAATGAAAAGTTTACTCTAATGACAACACTACATCACATTTTTATCCTAAAAGAAACGAAAAAATTCCTCCAGGACATGGTTTCATATGATAACATACAGTCATATAATATGATAATATAAATAAATCAAAAGTACTTTGCATACTATCAAAATGTACAAATTATATATTACGGTAGGCTAGAAAACGGTTTATTTCCACATTTAAACATAGTCCCAACACATTACATGTGTTACAAGCCCATTTAATACGATGCCGCTCTGATGCAGTGTTACAATGAGCCCAATGTCTAGATCCACCATGAACAGGCATGTGAAGTGTATTGCTGTTTCTTACTTCAGGGGGCACAAAAGGTTTTATCTTTTCTCTTTTAGAACACTTTTTTCCTAAGAGTGCCTTTCTTTGTAGTAAACCCAAGTCCAAAAAATTTCATAGTTTCTTGGAATTCGGTGAGCTGCAATACATAATAAACTAATTTTGAATAATTTTGTGAAATTTTAATAATGTAATACTTGTTGTAATTGCAACAATGCGTATAAAAGTAATTAGCACTTTACTTTTGAGTTTTAGGTGAGTACAAGGGTGGTACAAGTTATGTCATAAAAATATTTCTACTATCATGATTTTGCCAAAAATACCATACATCTAGCTTCTAGCCTATTTATAACAATATAAATACACAAATTAATTTAATACTTACCGATTAATTTTGCAATAAATCAATAATAACAATAAAACATCCGTTTAGTTTAGCACTTCGGTAAAATACCGCCAAAGTGAAATTCTGTAAATTTGGCGCAATGCCGTAGGTTATTATTCTTATGCGATAATAGATGTCGCTAGTAGTTCCGCTGACTACTGTTAAAAACCACTGTGAATAAAAACATACTTTTGATGTGATTATTTACTAGTGACACCACAATGTCTGAAAAAATTAAATGGGTGTTCGACCGGGATTAAATTCAGCGATCCACTCTTTTTACCGTTTTAAATAATTATTAATAATAATATTAATATTATATTAATTTAATAAATAATTATTTCCGTTTTTAAGCGAACGGGAAGAATAATTTATTTAAAATGGAATCTATTTATATGTACTCTATTTATATGTACAATCGGGGTTCAACCCTTCAAAACAAACACTTTATAACATATCGAAATTCAATTTTATCCTTTTTCAGAAACTGTCAAAATTTGTTTACTTCTAACTCGAACATTACAAATGAACAGCTAAAAAGACGCATATAAAACCTTGCGGCGCGCAGTCTAACAAATCATACTTGACAAATATTACAATTATCTGCTTATACTTCATAGCCATCGCCATTATACTTCGTTGACGTCTGTGTCAGGTCAAAAACTTTACGAATTAATGACTCATACATACATTTCTAGAAATCTATTTAATTTGTATACAACAATATACAATCAAAAAAATCATGAAGGTTGCCAGGATCAGTGGTTTTAAGTATATTGAAAAACGGTCTTCATCCGAAGAAAAGTATGTTTTGCATTTGAAGGAATTGTAAGGGACTCATACACTTTGAGCTTCTTCCACGCAACCAAAATAATCAGCCTCGACCGCTACTGTACACAATTAAATCACATGAAGAGAGCAACTGAAGAAAGACGGCCAGAATTAGAAAATAGGAAAGGCGTCGTGTTTCGTCATGACAATGTTCGACCACACGTTTCATCAAGACTCCAAACTTCAGTTGGAATTTTTTACCTCATGCACGTTACTCACCGGACATCGCACTCTCGAACTACCATGTATTCCGCTCCTTCCAAAACTGTTTAAATGCAAAATATTTTAATGCCAATTTTTGATAAAAAGGCATTATGCACCTCCCACAACTTTTACTATAAGTTGTAAATAATAAAGGTAATTACATAATAGACTAATTTAAAAAATAAATCTCACAAACTTTCTAGGCAATACGATATAATTCAAACACTCCCAACATATTTAGGAAATCTGCTATACCTCAAAATTAATCTAGCATAATCTAAACTAAAACATATTTAAATATACCAAAATTTAATACTGAATTTGAATTACATTAAACAATAAAGCAAAGTTACTCATTCACATTTTTTAACAGTGACTCCAATTGAACCAGATGCACTGATATATTTCAGGTGAACTGTTTTATTTCTAATTTCTCAAAAACAAAGTATCGTTAACGCTGAAAGTTTGGATCCAGCCTACGTATTTAAGAATCGATATATTTATAAACTGAAAAAAAATCAATTATATTTTGCTGTATAATGACTTCACTCCAGATGTTCTGGTGTATTTCAGGTGAATCTTTTTATATCGGACGTTTAAAAATAACACATATTTAACATTGACTGAGAGAATTAATTTAATTTATATTTGGTGTCATATCGAATTTAAAAGTAGACTCTCCTAGTTTTTCTTAGTTAGCGCAGGTCATATGATTATGTACAAATCAGAAATAATTAGAGTAAAATAATGCAAAAAATGTAACAAAAAATGCAGCGTAAAGTTTTTCCAAAGCGCTATATGCATTAATTCCAAAAATATTAGTAAACTTCGAATCTTTCAACGGGGAATTAATCAATTAATCTAGTACATATAACGGCTGGGGCAAGAGCCATGCTATCATTTTAATTATATATAACTTAAAAAATGACATGTTTATTTCGTCTTTCAATTTTGTCATAATTAATTTTTGAAAATTATGTCAATTAAATGTGAGCCATTACCCGCAATACCACTTTGTTGGTATTGCGGCTAATGGCCGCACAACGCATTCTTGCACAACGCACAACGCAACACGCACAACGCAAAAAATGCACAACGCATTTTTCATTAATTTGTCACTATATCTGATAATACAGCAATTTCAGAACGGATGTTGTCCTTGGGTTGTTGTATGGTTTGGTTTATTAATGTAAACCTTTTTGATAGAAACTATTTATTATGGCATTATAATATTCTAATATTAATATTAATTAATAATAATAACTTATTATTATTCCTCAGGTACCAGGCCTTGAAAAATTTTAATCTTTGGGCCTATAATACGGGGGATACAGGGGGCGGCCGCGGTGGTCTGGTGGGTTAGTCACCTGCCTGGCAATCCAAAGGTAGCTGGTTCGATTCCAACGCTCGAATGGGTGTTTTTCATTAATTCTTCTGCCCGTCTTACTTCCTACCCTACACACGCACTTATATACACTCACATTACACACATACGCTCACACATATCTACACCTAAATGTCTGTGATTGTTTCTAGACAAAACTGTAAAATCCGACAACGAATTACCCTTCAGTCATGCCAGTTAAAGGCTGGGTAAGGGCGGATACCTTCTGAGAAGTGTTCTACGTTGGTCACTCGCCAGTCGGTAAGCTTCCTGATAGACTTATGGGTAAGCACATAACCGAGGTTTGAAGGGGGGTGCTAGCCTATGTTTATCGGTAGCTGATGACCGTGGTTCGGAACCCACGTTGAGCTGTAGGTCCCGTCGCTAAATAGCCTAAGATGCTGATGTGCCTTTAACCGCAAACCCTTTCTTTTCTAATACGGGGCCTATTTCCAACCGTTCCGAAATCTTGAAAATGTGTGAATACACGATAAATTGTAGTTTTAAGAGACTCTGGGCGATTATTATATTTTCGCCTAAATTCACATTGAGTTGCAATAATTGATTTATTTTTTTCATACAAATTACAACACTTTCACAGGGTTCCTTATCTTTAGATCTCTTCAGCTTATTTTGTAAAAGCTTTGCTTCCTTAGAAGGCTTGAAAAATCACCTGGAGCAGTTAGTTCTTTAGCCAGAAACCTCAGAATATTTATGAGCGGGGTATTATGCAGCTACCGGGGAGATAGAGAAAGGTCATCGAACAAAAAACCACATATTATATTAATGAAATGTATTTTCTCGTATATAAAATTTTTCTTCAACTTTTCAAACACAAACAAATGTGACGAACTTTTGCATCAACCCAATATATACAAGGTATGAGGGAAAGTACTTTCGTAAATTTAATTAACGATTCTTTACAATTTTTTAAACTAAAAGTCTCCTTAACTTTCAGCAGGGAGCGCTGGGTCGAATCGACCGCACTTGATAAATTTTTGGTCATAAAATCTTACATCTCTTATAGGCTCACCACGTAGACAGGAGACTATATATAAAGTTCGTATTTTCTATTTTTTATTATTAAAAATGGCTCCTATACGAAGACCAACTAGTAAAATTGACAAAAAAGCAAATATACATTCGACGCCAAGAAAAAAAAGGTCTCTGACACTCTTTTTTCGTTTTCTAGATATTGCAGTAATAGACGCCATGGTAATCTTGAGGGTAAATAAAGTAGTTATAGAAAAAATGCAAAAATCTATACGTGAATTGAGTATGCAGCTGATATAAGAGTATGTAGAGAGAAGAGCTACGATGGTCACCGTAAAAAACTGCTGTGTTCTTTATTACTTGCTCTCGCCAAAGTGTAATTTTGTAAATAACATTTTATTTTATATTTAAGCAAAATTTTTGTTACCAAATTGTTTCCTAATTTAAAGTTAATGTGTCTAAATAAATAAAAAAATAAGTTTAAGTGTAATACGCGCGACCGCTGCCGTAAGAAATGATGTCGCCCCTACATAAAGATTGAAACATGTATCCAAAATGCAACCATTTCCTCTGACACAGGTCAGAACTTTTTTGAAAAGGTCACAAATACTCTTAAGAATTGGCAACGTAGACAATTGTTATTTCTATTGTCATTTTTCTTTCGATCGAAAGAATTCAGCTTTTGTTGCAATGGCCTCTTAAGGTTTTATTTGAAAATAAAATGAAATGTTTTAATAGCCATTTATTCCATATGTTTCAGTATAAATGTGGTTTGTATTCTTATAAAAAAAATGAAAACTTAGGGAAAAGGAAAGGAACACATTAAGAAACACATGGTTAATTATTTCATTAAAGTAACTGTTCATCTCCACAATCCCATTCCTGATGAAGAAGCTTCGTCGATTGATAAACTATTTAACAAATAATTTTTATTCCTTTGGACCAATAAATCAGTCACAATATTTTTGTCTTTGTAAGCGGGTAAGAGTGTTTTCACACTTTGTATATGAAAAGCATAAAGTAATTGCTCTTTTAGTGTTCAATATACCATCCAATGGAACACTCCAACTTGACGTACAACTAGATTTCAGGACCGATGTCTCGTTGCCGGGAGTTTTGGAACCACACTCCTCGTATCCAAATGTTTTGAGAAACTTGTTTGTAGTTTGCGAAGCACCTAAGTGGTTTTTGAAGGGTATCGTTGCCCTTAAATACGCTCAGCTTCATCAATTTTGGAGTTTTGGTATTCGCTTTCAGGATAAATTTTTGGTTTAAATGCACGCACTGACCTACACTAAAATGATTTTTGTCGCAATGTTCAAATAACCTTGTTTGCGATGTTGCCACTGATATTGGCCGAGCGATATTAGATGATGTATGACGTGATTCTTAATTAAAACACAAATGTTTTAACAGTATTACTTGTAGTTGTTAACAATGTTTATTTGTTGTTTATTCGTTAAATAATAACGAATTATTATTTGCCAAATATGGTTTTACAAATATTTGATGAAAATGTTAATCCTTATAGCTTTTGATTGGCGATTTAGTAACTTTGCAAGTTTTTTTTTCTCGGAAACAGTGTTGAAAAGAACTTTTTTCTTTAAAATGAAGAATCATTGGTAATATTTATGAAAATAATTTCCCTTACACCAATTCAATATCATGCAATAAATACTCAACACATGTGCCGAAATTATTATGTAAAAGGTGAAAATATATGCATTATTCTTGTTACGGAATATTATGAACAGTAGCATCATGCTAGGCCACTGATGCCAAATCAACATCAAATTAAATATTAGATAAAGTTGTCGAACATCGAAGTTATCTTTAAGAACAGCAGTAGGAGCAGCAGCAAATCCGTTTTCCGTATGGTGAACGTGCACCATCAATTTAAATAACCAGTATTGGTAGTCGAGAGTGGTTCTCTAATGTAGTTTAAGACAAAGAGATCTTAATTCGAGTGTAGTCATTATGAAATACCGTTAAGAGTGCGAGAGACCATTTAAATGTCTGTAAATTCGTTTCGTCGAGATTAATGGAATGATATTTTTTATTCGGGTTGAAGCAATTAGAAAAAACCAGATTGTTCAATTTTCTTTGTTTTAAAATACTGTATGAAGGAAGTTCTTGTCAGTGTTATCCACTTTCAATCAGATATAATGAGGTGAATTAATATACAAGAACACTCTATAAATTTCTCAATAGAGGTGTAAAGGAAAAAAATTTGTACATTTAGCAAATGATTTTTCTTAAGAGAGACAGCAAGAGTCAAAAAAACTTAAGTATTTCCGCGAAAAAACATGGCAAATGTGTTAAATAGCCTACACAAAAAGCTATGATAAAAACTATCATTTTTGGCAAATAATAAATGAATATTATTTAACGAATATACTATAAATAAACTATGGAACATTGTTAAATCAATTTTTTCAATCAATCAAAAAATAAAATTAGTAACGTAGTATTAACTAATTAAGATTAGCCTACGAGTAGGGTGACAAAAATTGTTTCAATGTGTATTCAAATCTCATCTAAAACCAAAATTATTTCTGTACGCGAATATACTGATATGCTCATTTACGGAGAAGCACCAACCAGATTACAAATGTACCAACATTTTTTCAAAGTGTTGGAGAAAATATATTAAAAGTATACCACGTTTGCATGTACTCAGATGAGGGGCATTTTGAACATTAAATTTAATAAAACAATTGATCATGTGTTTCTTAGTGTGACGCGAATAGTTTAAAACGTGTTATAGTGCATCGTGTGAAAAATTAGTATTGTTAATTTCATCTTTGGCATCTTGTGAACATTTAACCGGCTTGATCCAGGAGTGTAGTGTAATACTCCGCAGAGATGAGTCCGCCTTTTGATGGGTAGTCTATGAAAATCACATCACAAGAATCCCAAAAAACCGTAGTCATGACTTTTACTGCAGAATGAACTGTTTTCAGTATCTTTGGCAGTTTTTATCCGCATCTACCAACTGTTAGCAATGCTGCTTCGTTTCTGGCGTGTTATGGTGCATCAATGTTGCAGCTAATATTTATAACGTCTAAGAAAGGGATGTTTCGCTCTATCTACTTTATTGATCAGACATCACATCCTCGGACTACCAACTATTCTGCTCCTCCAAAATTGTTTAACTAAGAAATATTTTAAAATTGAAGAAGAGGTAAAAAACAACGTGTTGACAGTTTTTGGCAATAAAGATGCTAATGTTTGCCAAAAAAATCACTACATTGACAAAAACTTGTAAATAAAATTTTCTTTCACTTAAAAAATCTCTATGAACTTTTCAGACAGTCTGATATATAGCAAACATACCCCACCTAGTTACTAAGAGCAGAGGTAGATAATATGGACAATGCAAGGGTAAAAAGCGTTATATCATATTAAACAATACACGATCCTGATTACTATTACACATTATTAAATGTTAGGCGTTAAGGTAAAAATCTGGTTTTTTACTATATTATGCAAATTCTCATTCCAAATTAACATAACAAAAATGTATTTTAATTGATGAGTCTTCGCCTATATCTACGCAGAAGCAAATTATTTGAATTGAAATTAAATTTTGATCAACGGCTAATGGACAAGTATATAAATTATACAAATCTTTATTTTAGAGTCAATATTTTTCTCAAATCGAATATATACATTCATCCGTTCACACTTTATATGTAATTTTTTAATTAAATGTCATGTTTATTAATACAAACTATTTATTATCTTGCGAATTAGTTGGCTGTGGTAGGTACGGGGGTCATTAATTTGACTTTTATGGCATATACATATATGGATTCAGAATTATGGAGAATAATGTACCTAGTATAGGAAATGTTCAAAAAATCTTAGATATTTTATTTAAACAATAAAATTACTATAAAAATAGGATTATAGTTCGATAGGTTTCAATAAAAGCTACTTGGACGCGTCCTTTTTTAAAAGCTTTTTGCTATTTATATGAAAATTTTAATAAATTTTGTGGGCGTTTATAGACTTTTTATTGCATTTTAATTATTTATAATCCGATTCGTTTGAATTTCAGAGATACCATAATGATTTTTGACTATTGTAAGGAAACTAACTAGAAAATGTTTATTTTTAGGCAATGTTCATTTGTCATTCACTCTTTTGTCGGCTTTAAACTAGTCTGTGATGTAACTTTTCTCATCAATTCTTTGTTGGCTTCTCGAATATCTTGACCTTTTCACGTTTAATAAAGTCGGTTATCGGGTTGGACTTCTTTCGTGTGGAAAATACTGTTTAAGTTAGACAAGGTCTCTAAAAATAAAGCTTCTTTTTGATATAGCGATATAAGTAAAAGAGTGAAGTCTATCAAAAAAAACTTTATTAATTACACAGGTCGACATGATTTTTGTTACATTGATGAGAATGCTCTTTTTGCATTTCATTTTGGAAGTTATTAAAACTCCTAAAACTAGGGTATCGCATATCCTTAAATATGTATTTTTTACAATACTATTTGGATTTTTTTCCGGAAAATTTGGGTGCAGTAAGAGACGAACAAAGAGAAAAGTTTCACCAGTACATCAGGACGATGGAAGCAAGATACCTGGGACGCTGGAACCAATTGATGTTGGGCGACTACTGCTGGTTTTTAAAAAGAGATGATGCTACAGAACACAAGAGGAAAAAGTGAAAGTTTTTGTCGCTGCATGACATCTCATGTAATATATCTTTTATTCACATAATCCTAAGTAATGGCTTTTCATAAATTTAACACATTTTACATGTTTATATTAAATAAATATTTATTTGATTGTAAAAATATGTCGTGTCCTTGTTTTTCCCTACCACCGATCCCCTGTAACAAAAAAACTGTACGTGTCACAGTAATTAACATATAATTTTCGGATTTAGGACTATAGAATACCTCATATACACCTATTCTCATCAATGTTGCCTCAAAAAAGTTTAAATTTGTTGACGCGTGTTATTGAAAAACACATTTTTTAATAAATCACTTTTTAAAAATAATGCCTTCCAAATGTAAACCTTCACGCTCACGGCACTAATCTGCAAAATTCCTTAGGACGGCTCGGCGCATAGTCTCCTGAATGGTTGTCATTTCGTTTCGGATATTTTCTTTTAACGGCAACAAAGAACTTGATTTATTGACGTAAACTTTCGAGTTTTGATAGCCTCACAAGAAAAAATCCATAGGGCTCAAATCAGGACTACGTGGAAGCCAATTTATGTCGCCTCTCCTGGACATCAATTTGTTTAGGAAAATTTCACGAACTCGTAGAAGAGTCATGTTGGAAGTGTGTGACGTTGCTCCGTATTGCTAAATGAATGAATTTTACGAATTCTCGCACAAACAATGCACGGTCTGCTCCCGAGAAACGCTCCATTCCGACTAAATTCCTAAACGCGTAGCTATCGATTGACATGCGCCCGCGCTCCTCACAGCTGTTGTATTTGCGCCGTAAGCCAATGAAATAGAAATTTTTACTATACAAAGTTATATTTTATTTGAGATCTCTCAGATAAAGTTTCTATTAATTTTTTTAAATATGAGGGTGTTTTTGAAGTAAAATATTCTTCGAGTGTAGTTTTAAAAGGTATCACAGTAGTAACTTTTCTCCACGAAGAAAATGCTGCATAGATTAAATGTGAAAAGATGGTAATCTACAGATGCAGCATCAGGAGAGTACGGTGGGTGAGGAGGTATTTTTCTATGAGAAGATGCTATGAGATCTTACATTGTCATGCATTGTCATGCAGTGGAATAACACATTTTCAATCAGTCTTGAAATCAAGTCCATATTTAGTCAAAGTTATTTGATTTTAAAACGGTTATTTCAATCTTTTTGACGGTATACATCTGAAAGGCCTTTTGGAAAGGACATTGATAAAGATCTGTTGCTAGTTGAAATTGAAGCTGATTCCCGACAAACCATGCAGGAATTAGTTACAAAACTTAAAACATCATAGTCCAATACAACTGTGTTTAAAACAACCGACCAAAGTACAAAGAGAAGGAATGTGAGTACACTAAAGTCATCACTAAGGTCCTTGTAACACTTGTAAAAACAAGTTTCTTGGCATAGCGTCACTGCCGGGATGTGTTATTAACACCGTTAATGTGCCAACATAAGAAATTAATTTTTTTAGGCAAAATGCAATGTAAATTTATTTTAAAAACTAGGCGACAATTTTTTTTAACGATTATAACAAACAATAATTTCTAACTTAACAAGCGAAATGAAAGTGAAACGTGTGAAAAGTGAAAAACAAGTGAAACTTCTGTCAGATATCAAAGACAGGCATACCAACAAACAAAATAAATGTTTATGTTGATACATAAAGCGCGAGAATTTTCAAAACAAAGGTCACCTTACTTTTTAAACAGTACAATGGAAAAATAAATATGCTGAGGTACAAGAAAAATGCAATACCCAGTGTAAATATTTAAATCGAACTGAAAATATACTCAATGTATAACATATCTTATAGAGTCTTTGCTTTTCAAAAAATCTATTTACTTCTTATTGCAATGTTATTTACTGTGTGCTACTAAACTAAGAAGCATTCTTGTGTTTTCGGACAGAATGTTCGAATTCATGCTATAAGAAACCGACATGCAAATATTCGACAAATGCTTAATACTGTTATTATTATACACACACACACATACACACACACACACACACACACACACACACACACACACACGCACACACACACACACACTCATTCTATTTTGATTTTTGATGTATTTAAAAATTTGAATAATTTCCGCTTGAACGAACAAAAAATGTAAGCGCCTACGAAATTAGTGGAATTTTTATATCAATAACGAAAAGCTTTTTAAAGAGACACACACACACACACACACATTCAGTATTTATATCGAAATGGCTTGTATAATATTTGTGTTTTATTGGTTATTTTACAATTTAATCAAAAAACTTCACCTAATGCAATATTACAAATTGTGACTAGATTAAATATATCTAACTAACAATATTTTCTCATTATCTAAACTAAAACTTATCTTAATCTTAGTCTATTTGATAATATGCTCCACAATACACTAATCACTCTTTTCATGTGATTGACACACGCACAGTATAAATTCCGGGCGCCCTTCATTGCCACTATACTAATTCGAACGGTTTCAGTATCTTCAGCCGCCGAATAAGTCCGTTGTTGTCGAGTAACGAGATCACTTCGACATTTTCAGCCTCTTCTGGTGTTTGCTTGCAAACCCCTTAATCTCATCTTCGACCTTAGGCACTTACAGGTCTCGATGGCTGTCTTCGTTTCGGATGTACCACGGAGCATTGACTGCGAAGTACTGCGAAGTACTTTATTTTGAACCTCTGAATGACTTTTATATTAGATTTCTTGGTACATCCCTAAAGTCGGATGGCTTAAGTCCATATCGGGTTCAGAATTTGCTTATAAAGAAGCAGTTTATTATGTATTGATAACACAGAGTGGTGCCCTAGTAGCTAATATATTTTTCTGAATTTGAGACCCAGTTGCTCACGGTTCTTCTTAACATGTGTTTTCTATCTTACCTTGGCATCCAGAGTCATGCCCAGATACTTTGCTTCGTTGGCATGTGGGATTCTTTTCTCGTTGACTATCACTGGTATATAATTAAATTTCCTGTTGGTGAAATTGACATGAGTCGACTTCGCCTCATTTAATTTAATGCGCCATTTCTTTGTCCAATTGGTGACATTGTTGACAGCTGTTTGGAGTTTGTTTGCAGCTGAATGAATTTCATAAATAGCGAGTAAAGCAGAATCATCGGCGAATGTTGCCGTCACTACTCCACTGCTCTGAGGGGATATCGCTGGTGTACAGCTATATTCAGAACAGCTATAATTCTCCTTATATCTTAATATACTATACTAAGATTATAGTACCAATAATAAATTAAGTTATGATTTTTTTTCTATAAAATTTGTTATTTTTTGTTTATAATGTTAATTTTATATTGTTAATATAGTACATTAACATATAAGGAGAATTGCTGTTCGGAGGACACGTTAATAAAATAAACAAATAATTTTTATTATTACAATGGACTGAAACCCCAAGAAAAAACAAAAAAATAATATTAAGCTGTCAGGAAAATACTATATATTATATATATATTAATAGAATATATTACAATATGATAAGAACTAAAATCATCAGAGAAAGTTTTCAATTAAAAAAATATCATAAAAATCATATCATACCTGTTTTAAAACATAAAATACTTTAATTTTACATAACTTAAAATTTAAATATTAAAGCTCAAGCTGTTTTGAAAGCATAGGTTAAGACTGTTATTATAAAAACTGACGGAAAGGAATAACATATGTTCTCTACATTCAGAAGCAAAATGACCGAAATGAATTTAAATTTTATTATAATTTAAGACGAATGGTTTTAAACTGATTGAGAATAGACAATTTTTGCCGCCCACAAAATTCGTTAAATTTACATAGGAATAGGGAAATGCTTTTAGGAAGATTTTTAATCTACTTAGGCGTAGATCACATTTTAGTTTTATACAAATTTTATTACAGTGTCTAAGAATTAGCGATTAATGTGTAAACACAAATATAAAAAAATCTCTCCTAGAGATCAATTAGTTTTAGTTTTATTTAAATAAATCATCTCTCATTTTAATCAGAAATAATCAGCTTATCGGAAAGAAATGAACATGTAGTAGTGCCAAATCAGTCAAATGCGGTAAATGGAGGAGTTTGAATAACTGTTCTCTATTTCAAAAATTAAAGTAATTTTAATACAATGTTTTAAAAAAATCTTCGAAGCGACTAACGTTGCTCGTGGGATCTGCAAAGTAAAAGAGGCAGGTGGGAAGGTTGGCTTGAAAATAGGGGAAGTCTGGAAGTCACCGGATTCTCGATGCTGGCGTTCTACAAAAAGCTGTGGCTGCAAATTATGGAACAAGCTCTAGAGAACTTTCAACGGAAAAAGTAATATCCTATACCACTTTTAACCGGCATTTGTGAAGCATAGGAATGGAGTTAAAGTTAAACGATGAATAAATAAGCACCTCAAATACGTAACTAATTTTGTTACACCCTATCATGTTACACCTTTTTTAAAATAATGTCTAAAAATTATTTTAATTTCAAGAGTTATTTCACCAATTTTAGCGTTCTTATTAAAAACTGTGGACTGAATATTTCGCAGTTAAATGACTTTAATACTGAAGAAGGAGTGTTTATTCGTCGAAGCAAAAAGTTGAAATCGGATTTAACCTCCGTAGAGTGAAGTATAATCCTTTATTTATAAACAAAGAAAAAAAACAGTTTATTATTTATAAAAAAAAATATTTGAAACAAATCATATCGTTAATTACATTGGATTAATTTTAGGTACTTCCAAAAATAATCAATAATTTCAAGCCCGAATAAATTTTTACTGTAGATTCAGGATAATTAATTTTCAACATTTCTTTAAAACAATTAATGATGTAAGCAATATCTTACTTTGTTCGTTAATAAGAGATGCTATGATTTCCGCAAATTCAAAAGCCATTCGAAGAAATCAAAATGATATCATAAAATTTGAAAATTTGAAAAATATATTGCAATAATATCAAGATTTTATTGTCCTGAGGTTTAATTTGATATATATTTGTAATATAGTGACATAATATACTATGGTATAATAAAAATATCTGCGTTTTTGCTACAGCGACAGTTCATGAGAGATGCTTCTATAGCTCTTTGGCATGATTCCTATGCCCCCCAAATATCGTTAACGCTAGTGTGAGATACTACTAATTCTCCTGAAAGTTTCCTAGTGCTTGACCTAGGATCTGTTAGGAACGCCGACATCGAGAGACCTTGGAAGACCTCATCTTTTCCTATTTTCAAGACACATGTCTCCCTCCAGGAACTTTTTGAACCAGAGCTGAGATGCATTGATACGACGTCTTTGTCCTCTTCTTCGTAAATCTCACGAACGGCGTCAGGCCATTTTTTAAAATAATATCTTAAAATTTCCCTAATTTCGCGGTTTAATTCACTCAGTTTAATGTTTTTAATAAAAATCAGCGACTGAGTATTGTGCAATGTAATCAATTTAATAGTGAACAAAAAATGTTTCTTTGTGTGACCAAAAAGTTGAAATTGGATTAAACCTCTGAGAAGTGAAATTTAATCCTTCATTTATAAAAAAAGAAAAAAAAGGCAAATGTTTTTGTTACACCTTATTAATATAATATTGACGTTTGATTGAATTGAGATTGAAATGAATTGAGAATGAATGAGAAGAAATGAATTGAGAATGAATGAAATGAGATTGATTGAATTAAAATGAAATAACAAAAAGTAATAAAAAACATGAATTGACCAGAGCTTCAGCAATAGAATTTTAAAGGGCTCATTAGGCAAGTGAAGCTACTGAAATATGTTATCAAAATAAGTCAAATCCGGTAGATATGCTGACCCTTAGTTGTTTCTGTGAGATGTGAACCATAGACATGATATGAAATCGATATACGCATATCGAGTGAAATCGATATGTGGATTGAAATACCTAAATTCCATAATTCCAAGGAATTAAGGGCATAGGAGATAGGGAAGGTAACAGGTGACAGATGATAAAGAAATTGTAAATCAAAGGGAAAGTGGAATAAGTGAATTAAAGCAACCAAAATAACTAGAGTGAAAGAGACGTTTGCTGAAATAACACTAACTTTGATTCACAAAGCTGTGAAAAAGAATGAAGCGGAAATCGCAAATGTATGGGGAAGGAAGGCAAAGACAGGTAAGGATTTAGAATCAGAGGTACATTAGCAACTAAGGCTATTTGACGACTGGACTTATAGCTTAATGTGGGTTCGGTATCAAGGTAATCAGCTACCAATAAACCCCGTCAGCACTTCCCTGGAACTTGGTTTTATGCTTAACCATAAATCTCTCGAAAATCCTGCCAATTGGCGAGTGACCAACGTAGAATACCTCTCAGAGGGCATCCGGTCCAGCCTCGAACTAGCGTGACTGACTGGTAGTTCCACTTTTGCCCAGAAATATTTACAAATATATATCAAAGTATCATTACAAACATCCCCAAGGAGAGCAGGAGTCGAACCCGCTATCACGTTAACTACTGAGCCGTCGGACCACGGCATTAAGCACCACGCGAACGGGACGTTTGAGGAAAGTTTTGCGTGCTTACAAAAATTAATTAATACGTTGTGGATCACTGGTATTATACCTCGAAATTAGATAATTGGAAAACAATTCTGGAATAAGAATTTAGAAGGATATGCAAGGTGCATACCATACAAGACACTATGCCAGTAAAGAATGTTGAATTATGAAAGGATAAAATATACATTAAAGCACATAAAACAGATATTATGATAATATGTAAGGATAGGCATAGTTTATAGGATAGGATAGGTTAGTTACAATAATATGAAACAAGTCGAAAAATTTAAATACTTGGACTCAGAGATAAATGCTAAAGGTAGTATAGAACAGGAAATCAGCAATCAGATATCCAGTGTTCATAAGCTCCATTACGAATAGAATAATTTTTTTGTAATGCGAGAGCGAGACATGGACAATAAGCGATAGATTGAAGAGCAAAATCAAAGCGAGTAATATGCGGTGTCTGAGAGCTGCTGCGGGAGGACAAGAAAAAACCGAATTAAAATAATGTAATTCAAGAATGGTTTAACATGAAATCAGTGCGGCAACTAAAATGGTTTTGACATTTAGTACAAATGAGTGACAGCAGAAAGTTGAAAGTTATTTGGAGATCTGGAGTTGATAAGAAGAATAAAAGGTATAAGCTTGGTACGAGCTAGACTGCTGGACTAGCGAAGTGGCCAAAACTCTGCAGAATAAGGCGGTAGGCTAGAAACAGGCTGAGAGAATAGCAATTAACCGAGTGGAAAAATTATATAGCGAAACATTATAATGGTAGAAGACGAACGATTATGTATATATGATTGTACGATTGAACACTTTCATACTACAGAATCATTTGCAAATTTTTATCTCCGCTCAATGTGTAAAGCCCGCTCTGCCTCTACGTATCTCTCAAACGTATTAATGTTGTTTTCAGAGAAATTGAACTTAGATAACGTTTTAGCTAACAAAAACATCGTTCAAAATTCCGTTAAATTTCCCATTTCTATATTTAAGTAGTTGATTTCAAATAACAGTTTTTATTGGAGATATTAACATCTCTGATTTCGCCAAAACAGTTTGCGTAGGATTTTGCATTAAAATGCTTAATTAAAACATAGTTAAACAGTATAAAATATTCAAATTTAAAGCATCTTGGCTAAAAATTTAAGTAAAGATGTTGTTAAGGTAATCCTTGATTAGCACTTCAATCGACAGATTTGTGGTCTGTTTCAGAAATTTAAAATTCTACAAAAAAAGGCCTAATTACAAGGACACTCCTAATATAGAGGCCTAGAGCCGAAGTAAACGAGATGCCAAAACAGGAGCTAAATTAATTAAAATGCTCATTACTTATTCTGCTCATTATATTACTGCAGAGAAAACTTATTTCCAAACTATTTATAAAAACATCTCCAATCGTTAACTCGTTCTAGAACTAAATATGGTTTTTGCAAATTAAATTAACAGAAGTTTGATCAACGTATTAGTTATGTAAGATAATCAATAACTCTCAAGAGTAATAATAGAACTAGGAAAGAAAAGATTGATTATAGATAAATTAAATACTAATTAATCAAACCAATAAATTAAAAAACAAAAATAAACACCTCTTACCATGAAAGATTAGATCATGGAACTACTGTATCTGTTGATTAATTGTATCGCACATCAAATTTAAGATTGGTTAGATTAAAAATCAGATCTCGGGTATCTGGTTCATAGATCAAGAAATAGCCTCATGTACCTCAACGAGACAAATAACTTCGTATAATAAACTTTTAGAGGTTTAACCAGGGTTTTACCAGTGAAATAAAAACATTTGCTTTATATAAAAAGATTTAATCAATCACCTTATCACGAGACCAAGGCGGTAAACTTTACTCAATAGTAATAAGCTGTTGGATCAACAGACTGGGACTGGGATGCTAGAATATTTTAATCAAACAGCAGAAATGTCGACACTACATAGAACAATGTACCAAACGGAAACACTAATGTGCATGAAAGAAGGTCAGCCATTCAAGTCTATACAAAAACCGAATACAAAAACACACAATTTTAAAGCGAAAAATATCGGGAGAGGATATATTTGAATGAAGTCATCCAAGAACTAATAGACATATCAGGTTCAAATTACTAGCCGACTGCAGGATAAATATGCATTGAAACAGAGGGATCTGCTATGTTTGAAAAACTTTTCTAATATACTGGCAATTTAAGATCAAGTCATCAGAATCCGAATTTTTGCGGCAAATCTCTTTGATTTATTGTTTCACACCAACGATTCCAATATAAGAGCTGAAATAGAAACCAGAAGACTGCAAGATATTTCCAGTATGAAAAGAGTGGAAACAGTTTCCATAATTATCGATGGGTGTTGTTTCAAAAAGCCTGCTGAAAAAAAATCCTAGCTTTGGGTCTTCAAGAACACTTTTTCAAGCCTATATAAAAATCAGCATTACTGGAAACAGAGCAAACCATCTAAAAGTTTCCGAACAATATGAGAAAATCCAAGACCGACCCTAACATAAAAAAACCCTACATAATAATTAATATTTCAATAATAATATTAATTATTATTAAATTAATATTTTTTACTTAATATTTAATATTAACATTTAGTAATAAATAGGAGAGTTGCTATTTATGTGTCCGGAATTGGCAACAATGGTGTTGCTAGGCGCCATCTGACATGCATCGTAAAGTTTGACATTGTTGACTGTACACGTACTTAGAACGTTTTGTCACACGGACGCTATTTGTGTTGTTTAGTGACTTGAAAATTTAATCTCAGTCAAAAAATTGAATTAACTCGTGAGAAATTTCGTTCGATGACTTACTACGACTTTCGACGTGGATTATGTCAGCAACAATGCATCGATCAACTCACTTCGACTTTCGGCGATAAAGCACCATCTAAAATCACCGTATATATCTGGTTTAATAGTTTAGTAAATTCAATCGTGATCACTGGTTTAGTGAATTCAATCGTGGCCGTCGTTCACTCACGGATGAATTTAAAGAAGGTCGGCCAAAATTGATTGTTCTACCAGAAAACATCGATACTGTGCGCAAATTGATAAAGCAAGATCGTTATGTGCCATACCATAAGATTGAGGTATCCCTAGGCATTAGTATGACAAGCATACACAAGACTTTACATCAACATTTAGCCGTGAAAAAGATGTGTGCGAGTTGGATTCCGCATAATTTGACAATCACTAAAAAGGCTCGTGTCGATTGGAACAAAGAAATGGTCAAAAATATGGTGGTGCGTCAAAAGGCGTGTATAACATCTACACATTTGACGAATCTTGGATCTATGCGTATGAGCCCGAAAGTAAACAGCAGTCGACTGTATGGGTCTTTCAAAATGAGCCAAACCCAACAAAAGATCTTCGCGCAAGAAGCAGTTCGAAGCAAATGGTCGCCTGCTTTTTTGGCATGTAACCTGCGTAAGTGGCCATGTAGCTACAGTGCCACTAGAGAATCGTAGAGCGGTCAATTCTCAATGATACACAACCATTTGCGTGCCGGAAGTCTTTGAAGAAATAAGAAAAAGCAACCAGCGACGCAGGATCATTCTTCACCATGACAACACGAGCTCTCACACATCGGACCGAACAACTCAATATTTGAGCGGTCAAAACATCGAATTGATGGGTCGTCTGGCGTGCAGTCCTGATTTGACACCCAATGATTTCTTTTTGTTCCCATCCGTGAAGAATAAACTGCGTGATCAACGATTTTCGACGCCAGAAGAAGCGGTTGATGCGTCTGAAATGCCTGTTTTGCAGATACCTCAATCGGAATGGAAAAAGTGTTATGAAAATTGTTATGCAAAAGTATCGATTACCGCGGAGAATATATTGAAAAACAATATAACCACTTTCAATGTTAAATATTTGTTTTCATTTATTATTCCGGATACATAAATAGCTCGCATGTTTTAATAAAATTTGATATTTTTCACATTAAAAATATTTGGACTCAGTATATAATATATCCCCTTCTATGCGAAAATTATATGTTTGAGTTATATAAAATGTCATAGAAATTTTAATGAATATTTTCAGATTAGTTTTATAAAAAATATACATTTTCGATTAGTAGTTTTATTAAAGATTAACCATTACTCACCTTTCCCTTCTTTTGCCTGTTTTCTTTCAAACCTAACTTTGCTTTTGGATCTTCTTTTGCTTCCCTTTTCCTTTTTACTCCTGCGACCATCTCTGGCATTTAAATCGTCCAAAATATCAATAATCTCTCCTAAATCTTTACGAAAAGCTATGTCACGAGCAGTCTCTGCTTGTTTATTTCTCACTGTTTTATCGCAGCCTGCCTCTAATAGAATTCTAGTTAATTTTCTTCTACCCATTGCAGCAGCTATGTGAAGAGCAGTGTCTCCATTTTTGTTTCTTTCAGATACTTTACACTGAAAAGAAAAAGAAAGCGAAACTAAAATATTAAGTTGTGCGTTAGACTTTTCTATATTATTGCATTTTATAAAACTTCATGACATATTACATACATCATCATACCTATTTAAAAATAACATTAAATATAATGTTGAAGATAAACTTTTACTAAAGGCAACATTCATTATTAATATTTTAAAATTCGGAAAGCTAGTGAAACGCTATTATATACCCTTTATGGAACTAAATTTTCGAATAATATTACGAAGGCTGTTTGCTGTAAGTCCCGAACTAGACCAGAGATGGCGTTGCTAGTATTTAAAAAGTAACATGTTTCGTAAATATAACCTTTTACAACGATATTGTCAAATTGTCAAGTCGCGACGTGGTTTAGTTTGCGACTGGCAGCCATTTAGAATGCCATTAGAATAGAAAAACTTTTGTGATTTTACAACAATGAATATCGAATTACAACAATTGAATATCGGGCAGTGATAAAATACTTGATTTTGAAAAATATAACAAAAGATGAGATTAAAACGAAGCTCAGCGATATTTATAGGGACTCTGCATCTTCGATATCAGTCATAAAATATTGGATAGCTGAATTCAAATGTGGCCGTACAATAATTTAAAAAATCCATAATATCGTGATAAGCGATCACACGTGTGTCAACATCAATAGGATGTTTAGCGATGTTAAAACGCAATCAGAATGGTTTTTGGCTTCGGTTCAGAACTATTGACGAAACATGGGTTCATCATAGCACACCAGAGACCAAGGAACAGTCACGAATAGTCAACGAACACTTATTTTAAAGGTTTTGAGCAATTGTATTTTTAGAGGAGATTAGAGGATTTTAAAAGAAAGAAAAACGTTGGATTATTTTTGTTGTATATTTTTCAATTGAATCCAGCCATATGTCCCACTATAAAGCCAAAATATTTCCTGTATTTACTATATCATCACAAGAGCTAATATATAGAGTTGATGATTTGCAATTTAATTTACAAGATAACTCAATCGCGGAATCCAAAACTTTATCAATCTAAATATTGAACAACTTGAATTATTACTGCTTGAATATTGAAGAAATATACATGCAGTATGCAGTATAAAATGTAATTGAATTTTTTCAAAGCAATGTTTCTAAAAAAAGCCCATCGATTTAGCGACGTAGTTTGACAACCAAGATCATCCAATTTGACAGCACATGACTTCTACATGTGGGCTTATCTCAAATATAAGATATATGCTATTAAATGAACCAAAACCATTTTTAAAGTATAGATACGAGGTGTGGTTATTAAATAACGAGACTGAAGCTGCTACAAAAGAATTACGCATGCGCTAAACGTCAGCGACCAACAGCTGTTTAGCGTGAAACCTTCTCTTTCGAATCCAGTACCTCTCGATCTGTAAACAAATCCATATAGTCGTAGCCTTCGTTCGCATTAGAGTTGTTTTTTGTTTCTCCGAAAAAATGTTAGGTGTAGCAATAGGGCAACGAATTGTTGTAAAATTTCACTTGAAACATGGAAAAAACGCTACAGAAACGTATAACTTATAGAAAAAGTGCATGGTAATGAATGTTTATCGCGTGCACGTGTTTTTGAGTGGTTTAAGTGTTTTCAAGATGGCCGAGAAGAAAAAGATGATCCACACCCAGGTCGCCCTTGCACGTTAAAAACAGATGACAATAACGAAAAAATCGGTAATCTGGTTCGATCTGACCGTCGGTTAAGTATTCGTGCGTTTGCTGACACTGTAGGAATTGACAAAGAATGTGTACCTCAAATTTCACATAACAATTTTTTTACAACATACAAAAAGTATGTGCCAAAATGGTGCCTAAAATGCTCACGTTTGAACAACAATAAGCTCGCAAATGTTTGTACTGACACTTTGAATGCCACTGAAAATGACGCAAACTTATTGGAATGGATAATAACATGTTACGAATCGTGATGATGAATCGTGGTTATGATCCTGACACTAAGCGCCAGTCCATGCACTGGAAGAGCCCAAATTCACCGAGAGCCAAAAAAGCCCGAATGGGCAAATCAAAATTCAAAGCAATGATGATTGTATCGATATCGGATGCGATATTTATGGGACTGTTTACCTTCACTGGGTTCCTGAAGGTCACGCTATTAATCAACATTACTACCTTCACGTTCATGCTGAACTCCATGAAAGAATAAGGAAAAAACGAACCGCATTGTGGAAGGACAAATCATGGATTCTTCACCAAAATAATACACCGGCACATTCCGCATTGTCTGTTAAAAGGTTTCTAGCCAAGTACAGCATCCCAGTATTAGACTTAGTATCCCAGTATCCGCCGTATTCGCCGGATCTTACACCGCGCGACTTCTATCTGTTTCCTAAGGTAAAATCTGCATTAAAAGAAACAAGAGTTGAGAGAAGAAGACACACATATATATATATATATATATATATATATATATATATATATATATATATATATATATATATATATATATATATATATATATATATATATATATAAGACAAATGTTTCGAACAATGGAAGATTCGCATGGAGCATTGTAGGGATAGAGGAGGGGTATATATTAAAGATGATAATAAGTAAATATTATTATTATTATTATTATTATTATTATTATTATTATTATTATTATTCACGTATGGGCCCTAGTGGACCACGCGAAGTACAATTAGAGGCGTTTGTGGTTGTTAGCCTTCCTTTGTGCCCATACTAATTTCATTCTTTCGCTATGAGCTTTTTTCCTTTCGTCAGACCAAGTTGTTCCAGTCTTCCTACATTTTTCTCTCTGGCCAACCTTCCAAACGTTAACTTTGTGTCTGAAACAGCCTCTATGTTGAATTTCACTTTGTGTAATATTTGCTGATCTTAGGTCCTCTTTAATTGCAGCAATCCATTTAATTATTTCTACTTTAGCTTTACTCCTATTTTCATAAAATTCGACTATTTGTCTAGTTAACCTACTCGGATTCATCCGTTTTATGTGTCCGTAAAACTTAAGTCTTCTTTTTCTCATATCGCTATGTATATCTGTGTATTGTTTGATTTCTTGGTTTTCTCGAAGTCGGTATGTTGTGCTATTTATTTGTTTAGGGCCTAGGATTTTTCTTACGATTTTTCTTTCCTTCTTTTCAATGTCCTCGATGTCCCTCTTTCTATTCAAAATGAGCGTTTCTGCAGCATATAGACATTCTGACTTAATAACCGTGTTGTAATGTCTCAGTTTTGTGTTTTTAGATAGGCATTTTTTGTTGTAAATATTTTGTGTAAGTCTCAATGCCGTTTCCATTTTTTGACATCTACCCTTATTGGCCACTTTTTCCAACCCATTTTCCATGATTATTTCACCCAAATATTTGAATTGAGAGACTCGTCTGATGTTACCATATTTTGTTTTTAGAAATGACGTTCTTAGTCTGTTGCAGGTCATGTATTGTGTCTTTTCAAAGGAAATTTGGAGTCCTACATTTTCTGCTGTTTCTTTTAGGATTTCAATCTGTTTCTGTGCCGTTAATACATCTTGAGCTAAAATTGCTAGATCATCAGCAAATGCCAGACAATCAATTTTGATGTTGGTTCTCCTCAGTTTAATGGGCTGGTCAATATTCAGGGCCGACTTTTTTTCACGCCACTTCTGTATTACTCTTTCTAGAACACAGTTAAATAAGAGTGGCGAGAGTCCATCCCCTTGTCTCACTCCAGTTTTAATTTCGAAGGGTTCTGAGATGTCACCCATGAATTTAACTTTTGACCTCGTGTTAGTTAACGTTGCTTTAATAATTGCCAGCGTTTTCAGATCTAGTCCTTGTTCTTTCAAGATTCGGAATAAAGATTCGCGGTCAATAGAATCATATGCTTTTTTGAAATCCACAAATGTACAGACGAGATTTTTATTGTACAGTTTTTGATGTCTTAGAATCAACTTTAGATTCAGGATCTGTTCAGGGCAGGATCTGCCCGGTCGAAAACCTGCCTGATATTCACCAATGTTCGGTTCTAACTGTCCCTGTGCTCTGTCTAGTAGACATTGAGATAGAATCTTGTAACAAACTGGGAGAAGAGATATTCCTCTATAGTTGTTTACATCCGTTTTATCTCCCTTCTTATGTAGTGGATGGATTAGACCATCTTTCCAGTCTTCCGGAATCCGTTCGGTTCGCCAAACTTCTTGTAGAATTTTGGTTATTTCCTTAATTGCACCTGGACCAGCGGATTTCAAAAGTTCAGCAGTGATTCCATCTTCACCAGAAGCCTTGTCATTTTTAAGCCGCTTGATTTGCCTAATTATTTCATCTTCATTCGATGGTAATGAATCTGGGTTTGTTTGTTTAGGTTTTAGTGTTGGTAATTTGTTTAAGGGCTCAGAACAGTTTAGTATTTGTTCAAAATATTTCGCAAGTTCTTTGCAATTGTCTTGGTTATTTAGAGCTAATTGTCCGTTTTCCTTTTGGAAGCAAAGACTTTGCAGTTGATAGCCTGTTAATTTAGTTTTAAATGTTTTGTAAAAGTTTCGGGTGTTATTTTTTTGGAAATCTTTTTCTATTTCATTAAGTTGATTGTTTTCATACTTTCTTTTAGTTTGTCTAATTAGCTTCGATGTTTCTTTTCTTACTTCCAAAAAGATGTTATAGTTTATTGCTGTTTTTTGACTGTTCCAATCTTTGAATGCTTTACTTCGGCTTAATACTGCTTGCTCGCAAACTTCATCCCACCATGGATGTTTTCTACGTTTTTGTAAAGGGACCAACTTTAAGGCCGTTTTAATAATTTTTTGTTTCAATTCTTGCCAGTTCTGTGCTGGTTGTTTATCAAGCTCTTCTGTTAGGGCTGGTTTTATTTTCGTTGGGTCAAACTTTGGTATTAGCAGCCTCTTTTGAATAAGTTTTCGAGGTTTTAAGCTAAGTTTGATTCTAGTCAAGTAGTTCTAGTCAAGAGTCCATCCCCTTGTCTCACTCCAGTTTTAATTTCGAAGGGTTCTGAGATGTCACCCATGAATTTAACTTTTGACCTCGTGTTAGTTAACGTTGCTTTAATAATTGCCAGCGTTTTCAGATCTAGTCCTTGTTCTTTCAAGATTCGGAATAAAGATTCGCGGTCAATAGAATCATATGCTTTTTTGAAATCCACAAATGTACAGACGAGATTTTTATTGTACAGTTTTTGATGTCTTAGAATCAACTTTAGATTCAGGATCTGTTCAGGGCAGGATCTGCCCGGTCGAAAACCTGCCTGATATTCACCAATGTTCGGTTCTAACTGTCCCTGTGCTCTGTCTAGTAGACATTGAGATAGAATCTTGTAACAAACTGGGAGAAGAGATATTCCTCTATAGTTGTTTACATCCGTTTTATCTCCCTTCTTATGTAGTGGATGGATTAGACCATCTTTCCAGTCTTCCGGAATCCGTTCGGTTCGCCAAACTTCTTGTAGAATTTTGGTTATTTCCTTAATTGTACCTGGACCAGCGGATTTCAAAAGTTCAGCAGTGATTCCATCTTCACCAGAAGCCTTGTCATTTTTAAGCCGCTTGATTTGCCTAATTATTTCATCTTCATTCGATGGTAATGAATCTGGGTTTGTTTGTTTAGGTTTTAGTGTTGGTAATTTGTTTAAGGGCTCAGAACAGTTTAGTATTTGTTCAAAATATTTCGCAAGTTCTTTGCAATTGTCTTGGTTATTTAGAGCTAATTGTCCGTTTTCCTTTTGGAAGCAAAGACTTTGCAGTTGATAGCCTGTTAATTTAGTTTTAAATGTTTTGTAAAAGTTTCGGGTGTTATTTTTTTGGAAATCTTTTTCTATTTCATTAAGTTGATTGTTTTCATACTTTCTTTTAGTTTGTCTAATTAGCTTCGATGTTTCTTTTCTTACTTCCAAAAAGATGTTATAGTTTATTGCTGTTTTTTGACTGTTCCAATCTTTGAATGCTTTACTTCGGCTTAATACTGCTTGCTCGCAAACTTCATCCCACCATGGATGTTTTCTACGTTTTTGTAAAGGGACCAACTTTAAGGCCGTTTTAATAATTTTTTGTTTCAATTCTTGCCAGTTCTGTGCTGGTTGTTTATCAAGCTCTTCTGTTAGGGCTGGTTTTATTTTCGTTGGGTCAAACTTTGGTATTAGCAGCCTCTTTTGAATAAGTTTTCGAGGTTTTAAGCTAAGTTTGATTCTAGTCAAGTAGTGATCCGTGTCTATATTAGCTCCTTATATAAGTAAATATGTATAGAAATAAAATAAAATGTTTTACAGCGTCAGTCTTATTATTTAATAGTCACAAGTCATATACTAACAAAAGGTATAACTAATGAGGTTTGAAGGCTGTTCAATTATATATTTTTTTCTTAAATCATAGAAAATATACCAAAAACCAAACGATTAAAATTTAATAAAATGGTAAATAATGAATTTTAATAGATGATAATTAAATAGCAGTTATTAGGCACCAAGGTGTTTATAGAGTGGTGCAAAATATTCTTATATCTATGTATATATTTGTACCACTATTATGTTTTCGCTGTGACGACAATACATATATCTCAACATACTGCGCAGTTCCCAGTAAAATGAAATGAATTTTTGGAATTTCCTCTGTAAATAATAAAGATGATGTCAACTGATGTAAAAAAGTATGTGTAAACTAAGTTGGCCAAACATAATGTGTTCTTGAACGTTGGACGCCTACCAGCTTTCTGTTTATTTAGTGCTACATGGTGATGTGTATAAAATAACAGATACCGGAGATCCGCACGTGCAACTGACGGTGTTATTGCATCGATTGTAAATATAGAGAATACCAAATCACAAAATATAATAAGAAAGTAAAAAAAAAACTAATTACTAAGTGTGTTGAATTATATGCTGATATTTATAAAGATATTAAAATATTTTTGCAAGAATGAAATGTAAATTGTTAGATATTTCTAATAACCATAACTTTATATTTAAAATAGGGTTCTTGTGAGGCCTAATGAAATAAGACTCCCTTCAAAATCAGTAGAAGTCATATGGAGGGAGGCATGTTAGGCGAATATAGAAGATAGCTTAACAAAAGATTACTTGTACTACAGCACAAAATAACCCTTAGAGTGCAACGATAAGGATTATTTCGAAGAATATCAGGAAGTTTTCCTCAGTTCTAATAAATTCAAAAATTCATTCAGAAAGTCAATTATTCAAGATTATTGTACGAATTCTCTTACGAAAATATTTTTCGCAAATTCTTGATTTTTTGTATAAATAATCGAACAAATCAATCTTTGATTAAAAGATTATTTAATAAATTCAAAGAAACGGGTCGTGGGTTTAATAAACGAATACATTATATTTATGGTTACTTATAAACCTTATAAGACTATAAACACAGATACATAAATTCTTGCTCTAAATGAATTTAAAATAAACCGAAAACTATTTCACACCATTCACAGGAATTGTTCATAACTGACGACTTTTTTTGAAGGATTTTATATGAAGACTAACATGATTGCGACATACAAAATTCAATTAAGGCAAGAAATAAAAGAAATAATCAATTTATCGTAATTTCGATAGTTGAATTATTGAAAAACAAAAATGTGTTTAGTGATGAGGCCCATTTCAGAATAGATGAATTAATTAATAAGCAAAGCGTATCGAATTTGAGGTGACAAAAATCTTCGAGTTTGAAAGAAACTACATGAAAACTACATACATCACAAAAAAAAACACTGTTTGGTATACATTTAAGATAAATAGAAAACGATCGGTTACTGTGCATGCTAAACGATGCCAATCAATGTTGAGTGAATTTTTATCGCCCAATCTGAATCAAATTGACACGTTTTACGTGTGTTGAAATCTGATTGAATGAAATTGACGTGTGTAATATTTGTTATAATTACAAATGAGATAAATGGAAAAACAAAATGGTTATGACTGACGCACCGGACAAATACAAAAAGAATTACCACATACCGCCATCGCAGACCTTCCCATGTTTTACAAAGTATTTCTCAGATTATAACTACCGTCGCAATGAAAGGTAGCACAACTAATACTGCTTTCAACGGCAGGTAAGCCAGTTGATATCTCTATGGCCCCTATTGGTTTATTATCGACCCTATCGAAATTATTTGAAAATTTATTTTGACTTAGATTTCAAATAAAATTGGACGGACGAAACCTAATTCCGATGCATCAGTTTGGGTTTAAAAAATAAGATATAACATTTAACAATAAAACAAGCCGATAGTGATCGACTGGGTGTTTTGGTACCGATATTAAATTCAATGTATACTGCTCATCTACCTAGTAAAATCAACCACCTTCGTATATACTTTCATATATGACACCGTTATTTTAGCACACCCCAAACACCAATTTATTAATCCTCAAGTTCCCCAACGACATCTATATAAAATACAGGAATAGCTTACATTGGTTAATTAAAGTAAATGAAGATAAATCGACCCATATCACATTTACTGCCAGACACAAAATTTACCCCACTCTTAAATTAAGTAATAAAGAATCCCTGTAAAGCAATATTGTAACATATCTAGGTTTATGCATCAAAAGAACACTCACGTAGCAGACTCATATAATGCCAAAACGCAAAACAAATTGGTTTACGATTCCCAAAACTTTATTGGATGATGGTTAGAAAATCGAAACAGCTTTTCTATAAGGTTTTCCATTAAGGGCGCTCGAACTTTAAATAAAACAAGTTCTGTATGAAATATCATTATTTTATTTTTTTTATTTAAAGAATATTCGATTACTTTATGTATACAATATGGTATCGGTCATATGACCGCCGCGGCTTCGCTGTGCGGCCCTTATCCGAGAGGTCCAATTTTTGATAACTCGACCGCATAAATCCGACTTGATATCATTGATGGCATTGGTAATGTTGACTTTTAAGGCATGAATCGTCTGAGGCTTATTCGCATATACCCGCGATTTAACGTAGCCTCACAAAAAATCTAATTAAATCACACGTTAAATCACACAATCTCGGTGGCCAGTTGACGTCGCCGAAACGTGAGATAACCATGTCGTCGAATTTGTCGTGCAGAAGATCCATTGTTGCATGCGCTGTGTGATATGTAACGCCATCTTGATGAAACCACATATCGTTGAGATCCATATCTTCCAATTTAGGCCACAAAAAATTGGTTTTCATCGACCAGTGCCTCATGCCGGTGACAATTACGGCGGTGCCAGCTTCATTTTGGAAGAAGTACGGGTCAATAGCCCTGCCGGACCTAAATTCATACCTAGCAGTGACTCTTTCAGGGTGCATTTACTGATGATGCATGAACTGATGGGTCTCATATGGATTGTTATCTCCCCAAATGTGACAATTTTGCTTGTTGACATAACCATTCGTCCAAAAATAGGCCTCGTCGCTGAAGATGATTTTCAGTCCGAAATCAGCGTCCACTTCCAACTGCTCCAGATGCCAGTCAGCTAATGCTCGACGATGTATATAATCGTTTACCTTCAGTTCCTGGGTTAATTGAATTTTGTACAGGTGCGCAACAAGTCTCGATGCAAAATTCGCCAAGTTGAGGTCTGCGAAAGGCCAAGTTCCTGGGCGGGACGAAGAATTGACTCGGGTTATCCTGCACACTCTCGTTCAATGCAGCAATGTTTTCTGCAGACCTTACGTTTCGACGACGCATGTTGTTTGATTGTTTACTGAACCAGTTGATTCGAATTTGTCCACCAAACGCAAAATTATCGACTCAACACGACGATTGTGTGTACCGTAAAAATCTCAGAACGTAACTTAAACTAAATACTCATTTTGATAGTAAAGTTTAATGATTTGCACGCATTGTTCAACACTGTAACCTTCCATAATGATTTGCCAAACATTAGTCACTACAACTTCCAAATTTGATAACTGTAGCTTCACCAGCATGGCCGCTATACACTGTCAAATTTCGAGCGCCTCTATTGGAAAACCCTGTATAAATAAATGATATAACTCATATAGACGTTTGAAATTCACCTATGGAAGTGCGCAAATAATTCCAACATTAACATCATGCAGATGTTCCAATCCAATGTTATTCATTATATTGCTGACTCTCCGTTGTGCGGTTTTAACGAAATCATTCATTATGTCCTTCATATGGAAACTATGAAGTCAGAAACTGCGAACTTTAGTGCCAAATATAAAAAACATTTTAAACCCCATAAAAATGAACTTGCAACTGGTTTACTTAACACTCAGGATTCACTCAGGATTCACTCAGGATCACTCAGGAAAAAGGTGCGATCTATTAAATTTGTCAAATGGATTCTAAGTTACAATTTAGAATTCCATGTAGTCATTAATTTTAGATTTGGTTAAAGGGGGACGCTAATGGGTTCCTGCCTATTATGTCATGTCTGTAGTTAATGTCAAATAATTTACTGAATGTTCTAAGAAGAGTAAATGGTAATTATTTATGAATATCAAAAAAAATATTTCCAGTAAAATAGAAACACAAATCAAAACTAGAGAAAACATTCATTTTTTGTAATAAAAATTGCGTCAACTAGTAATCTCATGAAATGCAGATTTCAGTTAATCTTCAAGTTCTATGAACTTAATACCCTTAGAATTTAGTAGGTTTTTTTTGAGGAGTTGAGTGTATAACAAGGCAAAAACAATCGAACAACATTGTTGTAAAACAAATTCTAATTCAAAGTAATGTCTGAATGATTAGGGCGTGTTCATATATTTTTTTCTTTATTTGGTTTTTTCGCCACAATCTAAAACTCAAAAAATATCAAAAATATCTATTCTTATGTAAATGAAAGATGTTACGTCAAAAGATGTAATTAGTTATTACATCCAAAGATGTTCCTAAATTAGACATTATGTCGGTAGTAGAGTCTGTTACTCAAAAATTACCTTTGAAAAGTGCAAATGAATACAGAATCAGATTAAAACTTATCTTAGAAAAACAATTTAAAATCAAATCAAATTTATACCATAACTAAAGGTTAGCTCTAGATAAATTAAAAAAAGACATCTATTAAAATATTATCAGACAAAGGTAACGCCACAGTTGTTCTGGACACTACAGAATATAATAACAAAATTAAAACTTGATGAGGGAAATTACACTAAAATACCTAAAACTCCAACATTAAAAATAGAGAGGCAAATTTACAATACATTATATAAACACAATGCAGAATAGACATACATGCAGAATACAGATGTAGAAAGATCACAACTTACACCACCAAAAATACACAAAACTAATATACCACTTCGCCCTATAGCAAAATTTTTATTAAACATTTTAAATCCACTTTCATATATTAAAAATAATTCAGATTTTTTAGATAAAATTTCGAACATTAAAATTACAAACCAAAATTTAATGGTTAGCTTTGACGTGGAGAGTTTATTTACTAATGTACCAGTTGATAAATCACTTTTAATAATTAGAAAGAGATTAGAACATGACCGCACTAAACTAAACATAAATACAATTTTGGAACTATTAACTCTGGGCTTAAAAACCACATATTTTCAATTAGAAAATGAATAGTATCAAAAAAATTTCGGTATGGCAATGGATTCTTCTCTTTCACCTTTGATGAGTAATATCGTTATGGAGGAACTCGAGAATGACATATTAAGTAAATCTCTTAAAAGCCAATAATATGGCTTAGATATATTGATGATATTTATGCATTTATAGCTTAGATATATTGATGATATTTATGCTTATGCAACATAGCATTGACAATCTAAATATTTTTTACAAGATATAAATTCTCGAGAACCTACAATTAAGTTTACTTTAGAGATGGAGAAGGAGAATACATTGCCATTCCTCGACACTTTAATATTAAAACAATACAACACATTAAAAACTACAGTTTACAGAAAACCGACAAACACAGATAGGTATCTCAATTTCCTTTCCAATCACTCAAAATCAGTCAAAATAAGAGTAGTTAAAAGTTTATACGAGAGAGCAAAACTTGTTTGTACCGACAGTGATACACTACAAAAAGAAACAAATCACATCAACGACATTTTAATAAAAAACAATTATCCAAAATTTTATATAGATATATCGTTTAAATCTTTTGATACCAGACAAAACAGACAAGTTATTTATAACAATAATAATAACTCTCAAACAATTAACCTCACAATTCCTTACATCCGCGGTATTTCTGACACAATTAAAAGCGTAGGAAATAAATACAACATAAGAGCGACATTTAAAACAAAGAATACTCTTAGATCTATAATAAAAATTAAACTAAACAACACACAACAAAATATCAAAAATGTGGTTTATAAAATTCCCTGCGAATGTGGCGAGACATCTAAACCTTTAGATGCTAGAATAAAAGAGCATAAAAACCTTCTTAGAAAAGGCGATTTTAATAAATCTAGAATTTGTCAACACAGGTGGGAATCGGGTTATAAAATCAATTGGAATAATTCCAAAATGGTATTAAAAGAATCGGTAACAAAATGCAGAAGATTAAAAGAAATCGTAATAATTAATTTAAATAAAAATAACTGTATTGCCTTCGGCAGATTTAAATTCAATATAGTTCCCGATTCTAAAGAATACTATTAAAAACATTTCAATAATTTTTTTTTTTTTTGGTAGTATGTCACTGTCATTAAAAACTAATTGTCAATGTATCACTGACATACACAAAAATATAGTTACTTCCAATCTTTTCAGAATTTATGGAAATTAATATAATTTATTTTTAGATTCGTTTTGAAAACAGGGGGAGAATACTTCCCGAAACGTTAACGTTAAAAGTTTGTATATTTTTTTAGAACATTTTTATATTTTTAAAATTTTGTTCTTAGGAAAATTAATTACAAATATGAATCACTGAGAAATTTGTCTCCGTTTGGTTTTTTGTTTTTACCCAGTGATTCTTTATTTACATAAGAACAGATATTTTGTATATTTTTTGAGTTTTAGATCGTGGCGCAAAACCCAACTAAAGAAAAATATTCTAATTCAATAACTCCAACAACATATCTAAATTAATTTCTATATTCGAACTGATAACCTACATATAACCTATAACCTTGGAACCTACAATGTGAAATACTAAACCCGAAGAAATTTACTAAACACCAAACCACTTTTTAGACTTCTCGACACGCGTTTCGCTAACCATGTTAGCATCATCAGAAGATGATTCAATCTTCAATCAGATTGAATCATCTGATATAAAAATATATAGTAATCTCTTCGAGTTTAAAATAGTTTTTGTCAAAATAATTTTTGTAATTAATCAATTTCTGAATGCCTTTGGAGAGATAGATTGAGAATTTATATACAGAGCTGAAATCACTGCATATCGAAAACTCGCAAAACCGTAATATCTTTCGAATAACCATTACTTCGTTTGCCTACAGGGACGTGGTATATCCTTTAATTCGATGATTGAAGTCGAAGTATACCGTCAGTTGTTGCCCTTGGTACTTGAATGTGTAACCTCCTCAGGACAAACCAGGCTTGTATACGGCAACTCAGTCAACACGAGCAAAAAAAACCATTAAGAAGCCGCCCCTCAGTCATTTCAGTTCGAAGGTGATCACTCATCGGTCAGTAAACTTTCAACAAAACTTAGAGCACAAACCTACAGTTGATAAAGCTCGTCAGCTGCCGACCATTAAACGATAGCTGATAATCGTGGTTTAAAGACAACATTAAGCTATATATTTAGTCACGAAATAATTGCGGTGCGTAAATAACAAGCGTTGCAGAGCATCAAATAAATCATTTCAACCGCCAATCCTAAAACTTATGAACTACTTACAAAATGAAAGATAAAAATAGATAAAACTATATGGAATAGATAAGTATCATAAACAGGTAAAACAGCATGAAAAAGTGTAAGATCCATTATTTCAAGTGCTTCTAAAAAAAACAAAAAAAACTCGCCTTCAAATGGTCCATCATTTATCATATTAGTTCAGTTTCATTTCCTGGAGCTATTATTAGATGGAAGTGGGCAGGCGAAATAAATCAAATTAAGAGCAGAATCGACAGAGATACTACATCAATTAGTATTGTAGAACTTTCAATAAGTCAGATAAAAGATATTTTCGATAATTTATTGATTAGTCTATTCAAGTTAAGAGCATTACATGCAAGAACTGATTACGACCTTTATAAAACTGTTACATAATAACAATCGAAATATTAGGCCTATGAAACACGGATATAAAATGATTTTCAATGCAGATGAAATTTCTATCAAAAAACAATGTCTGACCGTTTTATCTTTAGCCTTCGTCTTCGATTTATTGCCATTTAGATTGCATAAGTTCAGTTGTTTGTTGATCTTCCACCTATATTTGAACACGACATTTTGATAGGATACCATAACATTTTGTTTTTCTTTCTATTGGTTATGACCAGTCTGGTATTATTTTTTATATCTTATCACATTTCTTAGATACACATATTCCTAGATCTACTTTATCAAGTTTCTTCTCACAGCTTTTTCGTCTTAACTTTCTATATACGTTTTAAATTCATTTTATTGAAATTAATTCTTAAATTCATTTTCTATGACTCATAATAAAGATAAATTTTCTTTCTGCACTATGTGTAGAATTTCACTGCTGTTTATTCTGTTCTATAATGCTCTAAGGCCATATAGTTACCCTTATTTAAGCTGGTTCACTCTATCATAATTTAAATATATTCATTCCAATGTGATTATAAAACGTAATTCTAATTCATTATAATGTTATAAATAAAATGTTAAATTTAAAGCAAATTATTTCGCATAAAAAAACCATGAACCATGAATATATGAAGATGAAGATGTTTTTTCATTAAATGCAATATGCCGGGGGGCGGAGGGTTTTACTGACACGCTACCATTTCTAAGAAAAGATAAAGTCTAAGAGGCTGCATAGAGTCAGCTTATTTATGGGGGTAGTATTGTTTAATATCTTTAGTGCAGTACGTTAGGATGTTTCTCAGTGCGGTTCAGATAACGTTTCAATGTAGAAACTTTTAAATCACAATAGATAACTTTATTAGGAATGTACCAGGAGTAACCAGAAGTACCAGGGGTACCATCGGTAATTGTTCTTAATACATATAATTGAAACCTCTCGATGGTCGCTAAATTGCTATTTGAGGCAGAACCCTACAGCTGAATCCAATAGGCCCATATAGGACGAACTTTGCCTCCTAGTTCTTTCCGTTTGATCGATATATGAGTCTTCTATGTCAATATTTTGTCCAAAGATATGAAAACCTAAATATTTTGCGGTTTCTACTTTTGGGATGGAATATTATCTAATCAGGTTTCTGGTGTATCGCCATGATATTTTGTGAAATCTACGTTGACCGATTTGTCTTAATTTATGTTCACTTTTTATTTTGACTTTTATTTTCTTTTTATTTTATACTTTATCTAAACTGGTTTGAAAAGTTTGTATAATAATGTCTGAATTTTCATGTCTGGCAAAGGTAGATCTAAGATTGCGCTCGTCGACAGGGAAATCAGCAGTATATAGGGTGTACAAAATGGTACCCGTTACTCTTCCCTGTGGCACGCCTGCATTTATTGGATAAATGTTTGTTATGCAATCGTCATATCTCACATGGAAAAATCTTTCTTCTAGATATGATGTAAGGATACAATAAATAGTGTATGAGAAATTACTTTTTAACTTAAACAATAAGCCTGGGTGCTACACCCTGTCAAAAGCCTGAATGACATCAGGAAAGACAGCATTGTAATAATTTCTTTCCTAAAATAAATTATGTATTGTGTCAATCACTCTATGTATTTGCTCTATAGTAGAGTTGTTTTGCCTGAAGCTAAACTGATGATTTAGAATGAATTTATCATTTAGTATTTCAATTTGTAGTTTGGCAGTTTTCTATAATTTTTTCTAATAATTTGGAAAATATTGACAGAAGATTAATACATCGATAACACTTAATTTCGTATGAAGATTTACCCGGCTTTTGAATTAATATGATTTCCACTACCTTCCATTGGGCAGAAACGTATTCCATTCTAAGACAAGGGTTAACAATTTTTGTTAACATCACGATTCGTTTCCTAGGTAGATGTTTAATAATCTCAGCTATAATCAAATCGTGACCTGGGGCTTTTAAATGGGCAGTTTAAATAGGTACGTATGGCATATTGTTATAATAAGAAAGTGGTATAAAAACTTCTTCAAGATACCGTGTAAACGCTTCGGCTCGTTTGGAGTTTAATCATTCGTTGTTGACTTTAACAGGTGATATTTGCTGTTTAAGGCATTTCAGTTTTTGCGTTATCTGCCTTGCAACACAACATGAGTTTACGTGAAAACTGACTGGAGCCTCATAAAACGTCAATTTATCATTTATTCAAACAATTTTAAGAATTCGGAACATTTGGGGATAGGTCCCGCATCAGAGGTCCGAGAATATTGCGAACGACTAAAAATATTGCACGGGCGGAGGAGTTTGCAGAAGTGTCGATTCGATGGCGTGGTGCCCAATTGGGAATTTTTCCACGTAGTTTACGATGAATTATGAAAAGGGGGTTCACAAATATCCCTATAAGATTCAAAATGTTCGACATGTTGCCTATAGACAATAATAACCAATGAGAATATTGTAATGCTATCATTTATTCACTTTTATCAAATTTTTATGTAACCATTTTCATGCAATATTAATAATAAGCGATAAAATTAATTTTCATCTAAGTGGTCGGGGGATGAACCAGAATAGTCGTTACATCCAGTTAAGTATGGCGCAGTATTCATACTCTAAACATCATGGAACATTTATTTTTGAAGACGAGTGTGGAAATGCAGTTACAGTCCAACGTGATCGCTATAGACACATGATTCAAAACTTGTTGCCTCAATTGGAAGAATAACAATACATATGTTGACAAAAGTTATGGAAAATGTGTTAAAAAGGGCACAAAGTTACATTACTGCTAATGACTTGGCAAAGTTTTTAAAAATTAATTAACACAAAATATAAAAAAGAAATAAACATATAATAGAAACAAATCTGCTTTGCTTCTTTTAACTTTTAAGTTATAAATAATTAAAATGGAAGCGAGACACTTGCCCCACCCTGTATGTACTTTATCATTCATGAGTAAATCTTGATATTAGCCGATATTTGATAGAAATTCATTTTGTAAATTCATGATGGATTTTCAATTCAACATTTTTTCCAGTGTATTTAAAACACTATCTTTTTTTTTCTTTTTCAAATACGAAACTACATTATTCTAGTTTTGTTTAACGGTTCAAATAGTAAACTACAATATTGTAGTTTTCTATTCAAAAGTCTCCTACGGAAAAAAGGCACAGTGTATCGAAATAATTGTTATATAAACAAGTTTGAAAATATAGTGGAAATATAGACATGTCTCAATTAAAAAATGACATTGAATACGTACACGATTTGTAGAGTTCTTCAAAATAATCTAAAACGAGTTACATTACATTTACTTTACTACAAGACAGAAAACTTCCAAATGGGGTACACTCTCTTCCATCACAACAAAATATTGCTGCAATAAGTGTAAAAAAATAATTAATAATTTTCGAAGGCTCCTTTAACAGTGGCATTTCACGTGAAGCAGACAACGAAAAAACATTGAGGTTCTGAAATTTGCTCATATTGGGCATATTTGTACTTCTAGGGGATATGAAAGTGTACACATATATTTTTTTTATTTGGGGTTTAGTGGATAAAATATGGGATCCTATAGAATTCACCTGATTGACGGAAGAGTTTTTTTGGAATATTATTTTCATATTGAAGTCAATTATAATAAAATAATAAATGTAGTGTTTTGTATACAAAATTACCCTTTTCTTTTTGATTTGCAAATCAAACTCCATTTTTGAATTATTTTTTTAGTGTTAAACCGGAAGTAAATATTTAAATATTTTTTAATAACTTCGACTATTATAATTTAATTTTTTTCTATTGCAAAATAAAGCTTAACATTTATAAATTTTACCGTAAAAATTGCAAAATGGGATCTAAATTAGTTTAGGAGATAAATCAATTAGAGTAAGTACATGTCGTTCTGAGCGTGATACCTGTCTCTTGTTAAAACCGGTTGGTGATGTAAAAACACATGATTGATTTAAAACATTGGTTATATTTCAATAATATTGATTATGTATTATTGTCTTACCTATTTGTGTCATAAGGTTATTTAATACCTAAATTTAAAATAAAATGTATTAATTTGAACAAAAATATGTGTAGAAAGCAATATCAAAATAAAACATTATTTTACGTGATTTATCTCAAATTGTGACGACAAAATACGAATAATAAGGCCATCTCTTAGTTGCGAAAAGAATCACTTCATCAAAACGAATCAAAGTTATATAATTGAAAGAGATAGAATGATGACGCCAAGCCAAGTTTGTTTTCCGTTATTTTTTTAGTTGTTGTTCTAACTTATTAGTGGTTACGTTCGTTAATAAGTTTTATCATTTTTATTGATTTATTATGGCTCCCTACGATAATCGGTGCTTCTACTACTACTAAAACTACTTCTAATGTGCAACATTAACGATTTTTTTTAATTTTTTTTTACCCTAAGACTCAAACAATGTATTCTCGCCGGCGATTCTGGAACACATATGGTGTGTGTTTGTGTTTACCAAAAAATGTCAAGCTGATGTTGAACGAAGGAGACATTGTCAATCTTACCGCTGGAACTGCCATGAAACTTTCATCATAAATTGCTTTTTTTCATCATAAAGATTGCCTTCGCAATATGACGTGTCCTAATTCAACATCGACATGTCATTTCTCGACTTCAAAAACGTCGCCAAGAGAATGTTGTAAATCGTGTACTGGCTTGAATGTGATTCGTGATCATTTGAAAATGATATTTGATGACAATCAAGTGACAAACGTGCAGTTTAAAACATGGTTTGGCATAGACCGCTTGGCGATATCTACTAAACTACTTCCATCTGATGATTTCGTAGATAGTTTGTGTAAAGCTTTGGATAAATTGAAACTCCATGCCCACATTACAGACGAACAAGCACTTTATTTTAAAGGACTTAAGGTGAACATCACAGAAGGAAAAATCATAGTACAAAGCGATTTCGCAGAAAATTATAGTTTTGTTGTCCAACACGCAGATTAATCTTGTCACTGGAATAATGGACAGGCAACACTATTGACATCGATATTTTATTATAGAAATGAAAGTGAAATAAAAGACGGCAGCATTGTAATAATTTCAGACGATTTGAAGCACGACACAGCTACATTCCAGGGTTTTCAAAAAATACTACATGAGCATCTTTTAAAAAAAGCAATAGTTGTATCGAAAATTACCTATATCACAGATGGTGATATGGGTACCTCACAACATTTTAAAAATAGATTCAATTTTACAAACCTTTTTTATTAAAAACAAGATTTTAAGACAGATGCAGAGTTTAATTTTCACGCAACCTCTCACGGTAAGAGACCATTTGGTCTTAGAGGAAACCTGAAAGGTTTAGTGACACGCGTAAGCTTGCAGTTACCTCCAAGTAGAGTAATTATTACGCCAATGCGATTGTATGAATGGGCGAATTCAAATTTAACTCAAACAGCCGTTTACTACTGCTCCAAAGATGATATTGGACGCCAACGATTTTTTCTTCAACCACGATTTCAATCATCAACAACTATTCCAGGGACAAAAACGTACCACTGTTTTGTTCCAATTACTGAGGGCACGTAAAATTGTAAAAATTATAAAATAAAATATTTTTCTTTTGATACAATATTGTTTCATTTAGTTATAAAATATTATTAAGAATATATAGGTATCAAATGTAAAATTAGTTCAGAATATGTATATCTTGATGCATAAATAGATGACGCAATTTTAGTATATAGGCATGTCTTTTTTTGCACAAATCAGCAACTATAGCAAGCGCACAGTATGTTATGTACGTACTCTAACTGATTTATCTCCTAAATTAATTTAGATTCAATTTTGCAATTTTTATGGTAAAATTTATAAATATTAAGCTTTATTTTGCTGTAAATAAATTAAAATTATAATGGTCGAAGTTATTAGAAAATATATTTAAATATTTACTTACGGTTTAACACTAGAAAAAAATTCAAATTCGGAAACTAATTTGAAAATCAAAAAGAACAATAAATTTTCTATACAAAACAGTTTTTACAACTTACATTTATTATGATTTATTATTATTACAATACATTTATTATTTTATTATAATTTACTTCAATCTGAAAATAAAATTCCAAAGAAACGCTTCCGTCAATCAGGTAAATTCTATAGAAGTCTATATCTTAACAATTACACCTCAAATATGAAAAAATATTATGTGTACACGTTCATATCCCCTAGAAGTATAAATATGCCCAATATGAACAAATTTCAGAACCTCACTTTTGTATCGTTGTCTGCTTCACGTGAAATACCCCCCACTCAGTTCGTCGACGTTCTGAACTTTACTTTCCACCTCCACATTATACAACATATTGACGAAAAACCTAGGTTTACATGCTTACAAAATCCAATTAACTCAAGAGCTACAGCCGACCAATCACCAACAATGCCATATATTTAAAAAATTAATTTTAGGAAACCTCGTTGTAGATATTAATTTTTGTTGAAAAATTGTGTTTAATGACGAGGTACATTTTCATCTTGGTAGCTGTATTAAAACGATACGTCGATTTTAGGCAGAATATATCGTCGGTCAGTTTCAGAGAGTTTCGCTTGACAAGATGCTTATAGAGATGTATAAACAATTCACCTTTACATATATATATAGAAAATATATAAAATGTTAGATTTCCCTGGACAGCGCCCAATGAGACAACAGTAGCTAAGTGCTACCTACACCCAACCGCTGGATTCCACAATCTCATGTGGAATAAACAGCAACCTGCGTCTCCGTCTAAATGAACATTTTGTAAGGTGTTTGACTGGGGACGAGCCCCATCCATCCCTTCAATTGGAGAACATATGTTTCGGCTCTTGATGTTCAGACTCGTCAGGGTACCGACACATGCTCTCCCGTCAAAAATAGGGAGACTCCATCCACAGTTAACAGCCCACACTTTCGCCGACTTCCTGTTGGATGGCGCATATATGAAATGTTAGATTTCCCTGGACAGCGTCCAATGAGACAATAAGTTGGAATTTTTCCAGCGTGTAGAACTACGGAAAACAAACAATTTTTTCATATTCCATTTTTAAATATCTCTAATATTAGGCCGCTACAGCCTTTAATATATTTTAAAAATTCAAACCCGGTAAAGTAAATTAAACAAATTTAATCGATTAGCCGCCAATTCAAAAGAAACAGAAGACACAACTATTTATTTTCCAACCATTTATTTTCTTATCTTGTATTTTATTGTTAGTTTTAGCATGAATCTCTACAGTGATTTTTGGAAAGACAAAATGGTCCACATGTATGAGAATAGCGAATTAGTTGACATGCCGTAAATTTATGGAGACTGCCTTCAAAATGCCAATCCTGCATCTCAGCTATAAGCTGAACGGTCTCCTTTCTGGGTTCTCCCATTGCGGAAATCATTTATTCGGATAACGCGAAAAGCCAGAGACATTTCTGATTTGGGGGAATATCATGGAGAGCACGTAGTAAGACTGAGAGTGCCTGAAAACGGGCAACGGGAGGGACACATTTTGAATCTTGATGAAGAAGACCCAACAACAAGTACCCGAGAAATACCAAGGCAGGTTGAATTGAGCCAAAAAATGTTTTTACAGCATTGCGGGAAAATTAGTCGTACCCATTTCGTGTGCGACGACATCAAGCCTTAGAGCCAGAAGACCACCTTAACAGAGTTCAGTTCTGCGAATGGCTCTTCCACCAACATGAAACAAATCAAAACTTTACCATAAACATTTTGGTTATAGACTAGGCTTTATTAACCCAAAATGGAATTTACAATTGCCACAATACTCATTTTCAGTCAGTTGATAATCTTTATGCTTCTAGGCAAACAAATTTTCAACATAGATTTTAGATGTGTGGGCGGCAATTTTCAACGATGTTCTTGTTAGGCGTTTTATCTTGCCAGATCGTTTAACTAGCGAAAACTATCTCGAATTTTTACAAAAGCATGAACTCGGTCTTCTAGAAAATGTACCTTTAAATGTCAGGCATAACATGTTTTTAAATGATAACTGTTTTTAAATGAAAATAAAAAAAAATATTGTTTTGCTGATAATACAGATTTTTCGATTTTTGTACATTCCGTTGCTACTGCTATTTACACATTATTTCAGTCCTTCTTCAATTTTCAATCAATACGTTTAAATATCCCTAGAAACATGATATCTCATATTAACAGATCAAGAGTAATTGTTGTGTTACAACAGGGCTTTAATCAAAGTGATATCGCGGAAATTGTAAGTGTTTCCCGAAGTGTTGTATCAAAAATTCCTAAAAAAATTCAAGGAACAAATGACGTAAATGATCGTACCAGATGGGGCAAAAAATAGCATACAATAGTGCACAAGACCGACAGATATCAATGATAGCTGGAAGAAATCGTCTGAAATCTACAAGTGGTATATTGAGAGAGCTTGTTAGGCTTGAAAGAGTAAATATTTCACGACAAACGATAAGAGCCAAACTGAAGACCTTTACGTGTTCCCAAACTAAGTATTCCACAAAAAAAATGTAAGATTGTAACGGACTGGAGAAAGGGTGGATAATAGTCCTAACTGGAATAAGGTGATGTTCTTCGATGAGACGAGAATTGGCTTGGTTTCTGATTCACAAAGAATATTAGTTTGGAGAGCCCCAGGTCGATAAGTTCGACCAGAAACAGTTCAACCATGTATTCTATTTGAAGGTGGGAGCGTGATATTTTGGGGTGATATTATGAGGGGTACACGGATACCTCTAGTGATCCTGGATATAAGAGTTACTGGTACTGTGTACATCAAGGAAGTTACAAATCCTTCGCCTACAGGAATGCATACAGACCCATAGAAGAAAAACTGCTTATTACTTTTATTGAAAGTTGTTCTTTTTATTTTTAAATTATTTTTGAAGGCAATTGGTACATTCTAATTTTTTGACTCCAAAATAATAAATCAATTTTAGTCATATTGCTCATTTGGTGTGGAGTTTTATTTGGTACCGGTAAGAGTTGTAACAAAATGATACTTACGTAAACGAGTAAAAGATGAACTTATCAAGATGAATATTAATAAAAAAGTGAAATGTTTGAATATTCCAAACTTTTGTACATATGTGTAATTCAAACAAATTGAAACGAACTTCGGACAATGGTTTGCAAAGGTAATACTAAAATAGACCGATTAGCTAGTTATTCCGATTAGGTGTTTTTTTTTCAGGTTACTTATTGTGTGAATTACATTCTAAAAACATTCTTATAATTAGAATATAAGACATCGTGTATCGTGATAAAAAAATTAAAAGTGAGACGGTATCAGATTGAACACGCAAAGCTGTTAGCATATAAGCTCATGAGGAGAAGGACATATCGCTCGGCTGCGATAAGAAATATTCAACGGAAAACTCGAAAATAAAAAAGTCCAATAACTTTTATTGACGAATACTGTTCTTAATTGGGAGTACAATATAATTATTCTTTAATATAATTATTATACATTAAAAGCATCGTTCATATAGTTTCTGCTAAGTGTTATATAAACACAACACAAACATGTCTCTCAATTTCTTTGTTATTTGTTTAATTTACTCCACTATTACCGTTTATGTCTTGTACAGAGATTTTTCTACAAAAATACATTCAAGCACCATGGTAACAGACCAAAAATATGCCAGACCGGGCATAGACCAAAAATTTAACATAACCCCAGAGAAAATAATCCAAATCCGATAAATCATAAGACCTTGGTGGCCAATTAACAGGTCCGTACCTCGAAATCGATTGTCGCATTGGCTGAATGACATATGGAGCTATTTTGTTGGAACCACATTTCCACCAGATCAATACCATTCAAATTCGGAATTAAATAATCATTTAGCATCTTCATTAACACTGCAAGCAACAGCAGCGATATTTTCTACTGAATGCACAGTATTTTGTCTTGTTTTTGATTTAATATCGGGCAGCGTGAAACGCATTTCCAATTTGGCGAACCGGAAACGAAATGCGTTCGAAATTTTCGATAATTTGGTGAATACATCGCTCAGTTTGGCGTTAATGTACACCATAAAAGACTGTGTGTGCACAAAGCAAGTGTTGCTCTGATATTAAATGTTCCATAACGATTTGCTAGACATTTGATGTGCCATGATGATTGCCATGATGTCATTTGCCAAGATGATTTGATAGCAACCCCTTTCGAAACTTCGGACGCACTAAAAAAATCACCCTTTATCTTTCATCATAATACTTGAGTTATTCAGGAGATGGAATTCTTGTCTGAAAAGACTCATGACCGCTAATATAATATAACGAACGAATGTAATATAGTCGATAGAATGGAAATCCAAATAGTTTTTAACTAAAATGATTTTTTGGTGAATAACCGATTTCTTTTTCAGTGTAGGCTTATTTTAGATCGATGCACTTGCCAAAAAATTTTCCATTTTTGAGCCTTCCAAAGAGTACGACATACAGAACTCTGCAAAATCGTTCTTTGTTTCGGTGATGATCTCTTCATTTAATGTGAATTTCTTTCCAGTCAGCCATTTTTCATGTTTGAAAAGAGAAAAAATCGGAGAAAGCCAAGTCCAGAGAAGCGCAAATTAACCAATTTCAGCGAACGAATATGCGGGTGCATTGTCATCGTGACACAGAACCATATTTTTGAAAATGATGGTTTTTTCTTTATCCACTTTCCGTGATATTTGACCATTAATGGTCAGATCCTTTTCCAAATAGTCGTTGAAAATAATGCCTTACGAATTCTAGAAAATAGTGGTCTTGGCCTCTCCAATCGATAAGCGAAGTCTTCGCCTTCTTTGGAATCGCGACAAAAACCTTCGGATTGCAATTATACATCTCTAAATACAGGTGTAAAGTGGTCAGTCTACTGACCACTTTCTTGCGAACAATCTTTGGCCCGCAAAGAGCATACGCGGTACTTATCGCGCTAATAGCTTTTTCATATAGAATGCTCCGTTCTCGTTCATTCGAGAAGTTTGTCATCTCAATAATTCCTCTAACCGTCAATCTGTGATATTATGTAATATATTATTAGACGATATTATGGATTTTGTTCACCATTTCCTGAGTACCGCCTTTAAGGGACCATCTGAGCGCGGAACGTTACTCTACCCTTTTGCTGTTTCACCGTATCCTCGTATATATAACAATATATGCTTATGTATTGTTTGTAGGTGATGGACTAGACAATTTTTGCCATAAAATATCTATTTTCTAAATATCATACACATTTTAGTTATATATACCGCGTAATTGTTTTGTAATATTTATTTATAAATATTATAATATATACCTTTGCCGATATAAGTATCCTGGTTACTCCTGCGTGACCATAACGCGCAGCAGTGTGTAAAGCAGTATCACCGTAGCCATTACGTAAATCAGCATCGGCACCAGCGAGGAGTAGCTCCCTACAGGATTGATTGTGGCCATTTTGACAAGCCAGATGAAGAGGTCCGAAGCCGCCAGCATTCACGGCACCCAGTGGTGCGCCCGCCGAACAGAGCAGTCTCACCGTGCGACTGTGTCCTTTCCATGAACACTCGTGCAGGGGTGTGTTACCGTGCTAAAAAGGAAAGAAACAATTATTTCAGTCAGAAGGATCAAAAATCAAATTAATAGCAAAACGGATCACATGGAAGGTACGTAATATTGATATAAAACAATTAACTGTGTTATTAAATACAAGTAGTACCACTTAACGAATTTTGTGTCATTCGATTACTTGAAGAAGAAAAAAAATGTCCTCCAAGTAATCGGACATACGAACGTTGAAGTTGACTACCTTTCCTTCAACTGGAGGGCATATGTTTCGGCTCTTGATGTTCAGCCTCGTCAGGGTACCGACACATCCTCTCCCGTCAAGAACACGGAAACTCTATCCACGGTCAATAACGAAATATTTTGAGAGGTGACTCTAGGGATTAAAACATAAAAAAAGTTCCTATAAACATACCCCAAAATGGTTTCTTAAAGGGGCTAGAGTGCCTTAAAGGGGGAACCATGAAAATGTTTTTTTTCCAATATTTTCGAAACGGTTTACGCTAAAGTCATGAAATTCGGTATACTTCAATAAGTTTATAAACTTTCTATAAAGAATGGAAAAACGTTTTTGTATAAATAATTGGTAAAGGCTGCCATAACTTTTTTGTTTGTAATGTTTTTTAATTTTTTAAATCAAATTATTGAAACGCAAATATTTTTACGTAAAAACGTCCTCTTATTTCATCTCGTTAGAATAGACCGTTTTCCAGAAAAATTACTTTTTCTAAATCGATTCACAATCACATGAATATCGAAATGCATCTTAATAATAAGTAGGCGGCTGTCACTGTCAATCTTTGTCTTTGACGCTTCGTAAAACTTGATCATTTACGAAATAAAGTCTAGGTTTTTAATTTTTAAACTGCAAAATGGCCCATTATTCCGAATATGCATATTATGTAAGATAAGGCGAATGGGAACGCGTGTAAAGTTAGAAGATTGTATGCAGAGGCTTTTCCCTGAAGAGTACTTCCTTATACAGAAATATGTCCAAACCTGCATAGAAGATTATGTGAAAAGTGATTTTTCATGCTTTCCAAACATGACTTATGCCAGAGCACAAGAACTGTAGAAAATGAAGAACGAGTCTAGAAAATGCAATAGAAAACCCACGAATAAAGATTAGGTGAATTGCTTTTAGAAGGCATTTGTAAAAGTACAGTGTGGAAAATTGTTAGAGAACAAGCGCTCTATCCATATCATTTGCAGAAAGTTTAAGCATGATAACCTGCCACAAATAATCCAGTTTTGCCAATGATTAAGAAAGCTAATGTTTAAGGGAGCGTTTAAATAAAAATTTTGTGCAGAACACTTTTTACAGACGAAGTATGTTCATACCCAATGGAATTTTTAATTCTCACAATACTCATGTGTGGGTGGAAGAAAATCCACATGAATTTTTCGAATTGGGGCACCACGAAGTTTTCTGTCAATATCTGGGCAAGGATCCTAGGGAATTTTTTGATTGGACCATTTGTGCTTCCAAACCGTTTAAATGGACAACAGTATTTAAACTTCTTGAAAACCCATTTGCTGGACCTACTGGAAGATGAACCATATCAGTTCAGATATGGCATGTTTTTTATGCACAATGGGGCTCTGCCTCATTCCTTTGTAAATGTAAGAGCACATTTAGATCTGTTGTATCCAGTACGTGCTGGACCAGTGCATTGGCCACCACGTTTCCCAGATTTAAATCCTCTGGATTACTTTCTGTCGGGATACTTTAAGGCATTGGTCTATGCTATCCAGATTGGCGCTGTAGAGGAATTGCAGCAACGTATATTTACTGCTTGTGATTATATTAAAAATAAACTTGGTATTTTCGGTAGGGTAAGATCTTCTATCAAAAAAAAGAATTCGAAGGTGCATTGAGATGAATGGTAGTCATTTTCAACATCTGTTGTAAATAAGTGCTAAATCTTTAATAGTAATTAGTCTTGTTATTGTTGGCTGCTAAATAAATACTTTCGTGCAAGTGTGCCTACTTAATTATTAAGATGCATTTCGATATCCACGTAATCGTGCATCGATTTAAGAAAAGTGACTTTTCTGGAAAATGATCTATTCTAACGATATGAAACAAGAGAACCTTTTTTACCTAAAAATATTTGCAATTCAATAATTTGATTTAAAAAATTTAAAAATATTACAAACAAAAAAATCATGGCAGCATATACCAAGAAGAGGCCCCTATGTGACGCCCCTGAGTAAAATATTCAATTATTAACACAAAAAACGTTTTTCCATTTGAATTTATTGAAATGTACCGAATTTCACTTTAGCGTAAACCGATTCGAAAATATTGCGAAAAAAACCATCTTTCTTCAGAGTTTTCCCCTTTTAAGGGGCTCTGGCCCCTTTAAGAAGCAATTTTTGAGGTATGTTTATTGAATCTTTTTGTTCATGTTTTAATCTCTAGTCACAGTCACTGGTCTAGTAACCTCCCAAAATTTTCAGTGTTATTTCTGGACACCTGGACATCGGACACCGTCACTATGGATTTATTGTTTATTCATATTTATTTTTTATTCGCATAGTCGTCATACTGGGAGTGCTATTACTTATATTAAATCTAGCTTGAAATATTGAGTAGTTTCTGTCGAGACAGTTCTAACCAGTTATTGGGTCGTAACAGTTAAGATATAGATAAATAAGCCGTTTTTCTTAGTAGCGGCCTGTTATAGATCGCCTATCGCCTCTGTAAGTGACTTTTTAAACTATTTGGAAGACAACCTAAATGACAATAAATTTCAAAGAAATATAACTTTTCTACTGGATGATATAAATATAGATTTACTAAAGAACATCAGTGAGTCTAGAAGGTTGAAAGACATTATCAGGGGAGCAGGTTTCACACAGATTGTTACTATGGAAACCTACAATAGTGGTGTCTCACAAACACTGATTGATCACATAATTACCAATGATATTGAAGTTGTGAAGCTTGTTAGAGATTTTCCGTTGATAAGTGATCATAAGATTATTGGTACCGAGTTTAAACTTCAGGGTATTGTATGTGAAACACTTCGACATACGTATGCTCGGAATCTGAATGAGCAAGCAGTTTCGAGGCTAATTACAGAGTTGATAGGGAATGATTGGGACTGCAATTCCGTTGATGTTAATAAATTATATGTTGATTTTATGCAAACTCTACATAATGCTATTGATAGGGCTGCTCCCTTAAAATTTATAAGCAGAAAAGAAATATTGCACTGTCTATGGTGCGACTTGAGAGGAAAAAGTACCTTAATAATAATATCGATGCTTGTAGAGGAGACGGGAGGAAGATGTGGAGAACAATAAAGAATTTACTAGGCAATGGTAAGGGGGGTGAAGATTTTTCTCGAATCGACTTTGACGCTCAATACGGACCTATGGAGGAGAACTTCAATAACTTTTACTTCGATAGTTTGAATAAAGTAGAACAGAGTATCGAGGAGCGGGACTGGAGCAGTGACGTCAAAGTATGCATGACTCGCGATTTTTGTGAGTTTAAACATGTTATACTAAACAAATTAAGAAAAGGTGTGTTTAGATTAAAAAGTCGAAGTATGAGTGACAATGAAATTACAATAAGATTAATGAAAGAAAAGCCTTTAGGAAAAGCCGAAGTACGAGTGATAATAAAATTACGATAAGGTTAATGAATAAAATTTTTTGTGTTATCGGTTATCCTTTATTGTACTTAATTTATACAAATTTTGAAACGTTTGGAAAAACGTTTTAAAAAGTACATTTCCTGAGGACTTAAAAACCAGCATTATTGTACCAATTCCGAAAATACCAAAGCCTAGTGTACCAAGTGACTTATTAGTAGACCAATTAATTTATTATCTGTTGTTGATAAAATCTTTGAGACTATAGTATGTACAGAGTTGAAAACTTATTCTGAAACATAGGAATTGTTATTTTCTGCTGAATCAGGGTTTAGGACAAAACATTCTTGTAAGACGGCTATTCAGTATTCATGCGCAACATGATATAAAGAACGGGAAAACTGTGCTTAGTGTGTTTATAGATTTAAAGCGAGCATTCGAAACTATTGACTGGGATATACTGTGTAAAAAATTATTAAGTTATGGCGTAAGATCAAAAGCCTTGAAATGAATCAAGAGTTACTTAACAGATAAATATCATAGCACGAGGGTTGAGGGAAAAGTGTCGGCAAAGAAGGAAAGTGCTTGGAGAGTTCCTCAGGAAAGTTTTTTGGGCGCGTTACTGTTTTTTATATATGCTAACAATATTTTTACAATATTGACCAAATGCTTTATTAGTCTTTTTGCAGGTGATACTCTCGTATCTGTGTCTGGATATAATTTGCCTGAAATGGTTGAAACATTGAATATTGAACTGGAAATACTATTTAGATAGCTATGCAAACATAAACTTAAACTAAACGAACTGAAAACAAGGTGCATGGTGATAGGGTCTAAAGCAAACTGCAAAATATTTAACGAGTTAGGGTTAAATATAAACATAAACAATTGTGATATTGAAATTATAAATGAAATTAAATACTTAGGAGTACTTCAATTCTTCTATTGGAACCTTTGGTGTGAAACACTAAACTTGAAGAGATTTACCACTAAACACCAAAACACTTTTTTAAACTGCTCGACGCACGTTTCGCTAACCATGTTAGCATCATCAGGAGATGATTTAATCTTTAGATAGAGCAGTTCAAAAAAGTGTTTTGGTGTTTAGTGGTAAATCTCTTCAGATTTACTTAGGAGTACTGTTGGATCCTCAGCTAACATTTTGTAATCATGTCAGATATCTATGTAGAAAGATTGGGAAATAGGGTTCTTTAGTGGTATATCGTCACATTTATCGCCCTGGTCGAAGAGGCATTTTACTTATTGTATGTCTGTGCTGCTATCATGTAGAGTATTGGTAGATTCCAAATACAGCAGAACAAGGCTGTGCGTGTACTATTGAACAGTAATAGATTGGTTTTCAGTTGGCCCATTGAAGGGCCATTGAAGGGGCTAACATTCGATTGATATATAAAATAAAACATAATTTGTTGCTTCATTATTTGAATACTTTTTTGGTACAAAGAGTAAATATGCATTCTTACGATGTCCGTTCTAAGAACAATTATGATGTACCAATTGTGCAAACTACTGCTATCTAGAAGACATTGTTTTGGGAAGATATTTGCCTCTTCGATGCTTTGCCCGCCCATATAGGGAGCGCTCCTAATGTGTATGTATTTAATAGATTGTTAAATTATTATTTGAAGCAATCGAGTGTGTTATCATTTGAACAGTGTTAGTTATTGCCTTTTGGTTCTATTTTCGTTTGTTAAGACTTGTTACAATTTTGTTGACTTTAGTTTTTTGTATATTGATTTTGTTTTGTTACTATTAGCTGCATATGCTAAATAAAGTGTGTATTTATTTATTTCTGAAACGGGTGGTAACTAATAAAAAGCGGATTGCGTACAATAACGTGCAACGAAAAAAATTATCGGAATTGTTAGAATCAGCGGTTTTAAGTACGGCGAAAAACGGCATTCATCCGAACAAAACCTGGTTGGTGGGATTAAAAGGGATCCATATATTTAGAGCTCCTTCCAAGCACGTCTTGTTCCATTCAACCTTAGGCGACTTTCACGCTGCGGGCCAACCCAAATTTTGCTTTGAGTAACAACAGCATGAATTACTATATGGCTACTAACACTAAACGCCAAGCGAGTCTGGGGCGGGTCAGGGCGGTTCGGGGTGAATAGCCACGTACTGATACATGCATCTGTTTCTAAATCGAAATCGGACTTGCTCGGTTCAGCTCGGCTCAGCTTGGAAATGCGAAACTCGCGTTAGTTAACGGACATAGTACTCCCGGACTATCACATATTTCGTTCCATCCAAAATTGTTTAAATGGGAAATTTTTAAAATTAAGTAAAAAACAATCTGTTGCCATTCTTTGACAACAAAGATTAGGCACTATAGACCAACCTTTATGTTGGCAAAAAGTTATATATAATAATTATAATATTATAATATATATTATATAATAATAGCAATATAGTAGACTAAATAAATATTTACATAAACTATTTGCGTATATCTTTCTCTTAAAAAAGTTAAATTACTATCCGGACAACCCAACAAACTTTAAAATCTAGAGGGTAGATTATTTGGTAAGTTTTATTCCAGAATGGTATTAACGTCTACTAAAGAATGTCTATTGGGAAGAAAATTATTTAAATAACTTTAGGTTTATTTGATAAACGCTATTTAATTATTTTTAAAAGTTTATCTAATATTTGTCTTCAACAGGTTGATTAAAGATTCATTCATAAGTATATTTCGACACCCACATATCAACTGAAATACTTATAGGAGTTACGTAAGTTGGAGTAAAAATAAGTTCATAGAATCAAAAACTTTCATCAAAACTCATGTAAAACTATACTCACTGACATAGAAATTGCACATCTAAAAGGTGTTCGAACTTTCAATTCAAATATTGAAAAAATGTCAAGAATTTCCCAAGCTTTTCATTGAGTATCTAATAATACATGCGTACCTCTCGACTATATACATACCCTCGGTATAGAATTGCAAGGAATATGTACCTTATATATTCAAGTCTCCAAACTTCATGGGAGCTAAAGCAAATTTCTAATTTCCAACCCATCATTCTGCCTAAAAAAGGCCTACTAGCTAGAGGTCAGGAGATCTCATCATTGAATCAAACTGACATCTACTTTTCAAAAAAGTTTATAAGCAATAGCATCCCACATCATAACGGCTACTGTAGCACTCTAGATTTTAGAAATTCATCACTAGAAACCATTTGATGCCATTCAGTCTTCCAATATTTTCTTTCACTACACTACTGTAATCGTTCCTGTCGATACTCAGCAGTAGCACAAGATAGGGATTAATAATGTGCAGTTAAAATGACCTTCAGTGGTAAAATATTAAGACACTTATAAGTATGTACTATTCCTTTAACCATTCATTAGTCATAGATTGGACTATCGCAAATCAATCCCTGATGGTTATAAGTCTTAGACATCGATCTCAAATGTCATTTGGCGCCTTCAACATTATGCGCCTTCATTTATTTAGATTCTTCAATTTTTGGGATCTTATTATACAAATAATTTTGTTAGTGCAGTAGTCAACATCTATGTCAGTCAGCGGTTGTCAATATACTATATCTAAATAAATTTGGCATACTCCTGCTTTAGACATTTAAATATTACTAACACCTGCCAACATTTAAAACTCGAAAAAAATGCAAAAAAATTACATCTAAAATGTTTTTATTTGGACAAGAATTATTATTTTCCTGATAACCACCGCATTTTTCTTTCTCAAATATTAATGGTTTACTCTTTGTTGTATAGGGTTTTCCATCAAGGGCGTTCGAACTTTAAATGTAAATTAAACAACTTGTGTATGAGATTATTTTTTTATTATTTGAATAGTATTCGATTAGATCATGTATGGTATATGATATCGGCCAGGTGTCAGCCGCGGCTTCGCTGAGCGGCGTGGTCCAATTTTCGATATTTCGACCGCATAAATCCGGCTCGATATCATTGATGGCATGGGTTATGTTAACTTTTAAGGCATGGATCGTCTGCAGCTTATTCGCATAGACCCGTGGTTTCACGTAGCCCAAAAGAAAAAGTCTAATGGCGTCAAATCACACGATCTCGGTGACCAGTTGACGTCGCTGAAACATCTTGCAGAAGATCCATTGTTGCATGCGCTGTTTAGCACGTAACGCCTTCTTGTTCTAATCACATGTCGTTGAGATCCATACCTTCCAACTTAGGTCACAGAAAATTGGATATCATCGACGTGTACCTCTCGCCGGTGACAGTTATGGTGGCGTCAGCTTCATTTTAGAAGTACGGACCCGTGACCCCGCTGGAGCAAAATCCACTCCAAATAGTGACTTTTTCTGGATGCATTTACAACTGAAGGGTTTCATATGGATCGTTATCTCCCCAAATGCGACAATTTTGCTTGTTGACATAGTCATTCATCCACAAATAAGCCTCGTCACTGAAGATGATTTTCCGTCCAAAATCAGGGTCCACTTCCAACTGCTCCAGAGCCCAGTCAGCGAATGCTCGACAGTGCCAATGGTCGATTACCTTCAGTTCCTGAGTCAATTGAATTTTGTACCAGTCCGTGCCCGAGTCCTGGCGTAAAATTCTCCAAGTTGAGGTCTGCGAAAGGTCAAGTTCTTGAGCGCTAAGAGGAATTGACTGCCTCGGGTTTTTCCTGCACAGTCTTATTCACTGCAGCAATGTTTTCTACAGACCTCACGTTTCGACGTCGTACAGATGTTTGAATGTTTACCGAGGCAGTTGATTTGAATTTGTCCGCTAAACGACGAATAGTCGACTCAACAAGACGATTGTGTGTACCGTAAAAATCACGTACCGCACGCAACGTAGCTCGAACTGAGCACTCATTTTGATAGAAAAGTTTAATGAATTGGACGCGTTGTTCAACATTAGTTACTATAAACTCCAAATTTAATAACTATAGTTTCACCAACGTGGCGGCTATAACACTAAAAAATAAGTGATATGTGAAATTATTAGGCGAAACAGATCATTAAACATAATTAATATTATAAAGAAAACATAACTAAAATCTATATAAATCAAAATTAAATACTGTTCGTTGGTAAGCGCATCACTTGAGAACGGCTGGACCGACTTGACTATTTTTTTTTAATGTTCATAATAGTTCGAATATGGTTTCAAGGGAAAGAATAATTGGAAAAGTTGGCCGAAAAAATAGAAAATTCGAGAAAAACTGAAAGTGCTTTTTTCTATGGGATTTTTGTATGAACTCAAGACCATAACTCATTCGAACGATGGATATGCCTAATTAGAGTTTTAAATATTTTTGTTTGTCATAAATGGAAAAATCATATATAAGTATAATAACAAAACTATTTTTATTTTTTTCCTTATAATTAAAAAGGTATATCAAATTAAAAGTAAATTTTTAAACCTAGTAGCGATGACTCGCCGACAGTTCCCGAAGAAAAACCCGGACGTATGTGACCTCACAATGGTAAAACGAATGCCAATATCGCCAGTATTGGGTCGGTTCGGAACAATTCGGTTTACACAATTACAAGTTACACCAAACTATTCTTTCGCGTCCTTTCCGAAAAGACGTTCGGAAAGAATCGGAGTTCCTGGCAAATAAAGTAATTTATCGATCTTAGTCATTGTTCTATGGGTTTAACCTTTATCTTTGACTGCATTTGTTAGTTTGCTAGCGATTTGAAAATATACTTGCTTTTAATTGTTATTTAGGTTTTAGGTGCTGTTTTCGACGTTATACTCATATATCTTTACATAAGACATGGAGTCTCAAAGGTAAGTTCAGGATGAAATATTAAAATTAGATTAGGGTTCCTTTTGTTTTTTGCATTCCTTTTTACAATTTTTATTTAAATTATTTAATTCATGTAGGGAAAATAAATTAACATGCCAAATTTATAAAAAAGAATATTCCTCCGTGTCCGCACCTCCGCAAAGAATCTACATGTAGTAACACAACCGAGAGTAGTAACAACGAGAAAATCCTGCAGGATTGTCTATTTTGTAGGATACGAATAATAATATTCAAGAAAGCGCGAATATACAAGAACAAAATTCGACTACCAATTTGGAAGATAATCGTATATGAAAAGTCTTATACTTATGAAAGTTTTGCAGGATAATCTAGTTTATAGATGGTCGAAGAGTACAGAAATTTGTGTGACTATATAAGCTTTCCACTCAAAAAAAAGGTTAGGTGCCTTCTCTTATTCGGGAAATCTCTGGCTGGTCATGCATTATAGGTTATTAGCAACTGGATTTATTCATATTTGCAAATATTATTAAATTAAGAGTCTAATGTGGTAGTTTGTAAAACATGTAAAGCAAAAAATCACCATCGTTTTAAAAATACTGAAAATATTAATTATAGCAATAATGTAGTATGGATGTTTTTTTTTAACATTGTCAATAGAGTCAAGCGTGGTGGTTTGAAGAATCAGTACGGTTTTAAAAGTATTGCGAACTTCAATGAAAACAATCAGACTATATAAAAACAAATATGTATGTCATTTTGGGTAGTGATTGTTTTTATTCTGAATTCATAATTAATATAGTTTACATATTATAATCTGCTGTAATATATTATCCGTACTATCCTAATTGGGGGAGGTTTTATTATGTATATTTAACAGTGTATTCAAAAACATTGTTTCCTTCGGTTAGTTCTAGCATAAAGTTATCACAATCTAAGGTTTTAAAAGGCAAACGAATTACTGCTCTACAGAGTCATATAAAATACGTCATTGGAAGAATACGAGAGTTTGATTTTCTCAAACCTCACAGAGTTATTAATCATAATATGTTGCCTTATAAGACTATATTGTTATTATTACTGTAACATTAGTGATTTTACAATCACCTATAATATCAACGTACAATTATTAATATTGATTGAAACTAACTACGTTTAAACTAAAACAAATTTACTTCCTAGGTTCCTTTTATAAGTTAACATCAAGTTATTATAATAAATATCTAATATGCAGGTATAATCTAGCAGGTCTAATCTTGTATAAATATTAACAGAATTAGCCTTTATGAACCCTTTGTCACACATTACTGAACTAAATTAGTAATAAACAATATTTTATTTTGCACTTAGCCAACAATAATTTTGACAGTATATATACAAGTAGCAGCCGTTGACAGTGCTAACGTAAAAACACTCTACCATAAAGACGTCACAAATATGACAGCCAATCGCGGCGCGTTCGTAAGCGCGTGATTTTGTTTTAATTTTTAATTCATTCATAATTAATTGTAAAATTTTTTTTTTAAGTTTTTCGCATCGATTATCACTATTATTTACGATAAAGTTTTAAAATAAAATTTAAAACATCGATATTTATTTTTTATTCAAAAATACAACTTTTTTTTTTTGTTCGTTATGGTCTTGAAAAAGTTTTCAGGAAAAAATAAACGATCACAAACAGATTTATTGAAATTAGAACATGACAACGTCTGTCGGATCGGCTAGTTATAAATTTAGAAAACCAGTGTATATAAACTTTTTGCATGCAAAATTATTAAAAATTGTGTTATCAAATTGTTTATAAAATAAACTTCCAATCTGTGTATGTTCTGATCAAAAAGTATTAACAACAAAAAATTCGAAATAAAAAAAGATTATGTTAATAAAATTTTATTCTGTAATTTGAAAAATTGTGAAAGTCAGATAATTTACACAATTTTTTTTATTGATTGTACGTTTTACTAAAAAATTATTCATATCGAAGACTCCCTTCTGGGTGTTACAATTTCTATGTCAGGTAGTGTATATAACATTACCAAAAATATTTCCCAAAAAAAAAGATTGTTTTAAATAATGACGTATACGTGATATTGTTATCAACGCCGCTTTAATAAAGCTGATGTTAACGATTTCTTCAAAATAAAATATAGGTTATTTTCAAATACACGGTGAAATAATCTACAGTATAAAATGCGAAAAATCTTAATTAATGTTGGCATCTAAAATTAAGCCTGTCAATCAGAAATTTGATAGTTCATGTGTAGTTTGTATATTGGAGCGGGCATTTCCTTTATGTGTTGAAGCTCGCCACATGGAAGCTATATTTTAAACGCAATTTCGTCGAAACATTTTTTTGCCAACAGCCTGTTTCGAAATAAAATTTAATACCATTAAATAACCAAAAATATGAAAGTTACTAATTTTCATTCATTGGTTTATGTTATCAATATTTACAGTGTGGGGGGTTACAATTTTTAGTCTATATTGTCTATATTTTCCAGAAAAAATTAATTTGATCTAGATAACATATGACCAACAATTGATATAATGATAAATATTAAAAATAAAAAGTAGGTTGAAGATTTTCATTATATTCAGCTATTCATTTTTCACGAACTACGTTTTAAAACGAGGATTAGGTATGTAACTTAAAGATTGTAAACTTATCTAGTGAGAGCAAATTTAAAAGGGGATGTTTAGCGATATAAAGTGGAAATTAAATACCTGAAGACTATTAAATCCATATTATGGAGTACTAATTATGCAGAGGCTATTTTCGACCAGAAATAATAGTGAGAATAAGTTACATTTAACGAGAATAGAAATACCATTTGGACTAAGGTTAAAATGCTTCTATAATATAAAGCCAACATTAGCGACATCTCATATCGCGGAGCTAAATTCAGGTGGGGACTGAACGGAGTAAGTTTCCTGCATAACTATGTAAACTTCTGCAGGAAGACAGGTAGTGATAAGCCCGAAATTATAGAAGTCTGTAAATAAAAAATTTAAAAACTTGATATAAACTGTAATGTAACAACATATCAATACTCTTGATATCAGCAAATATATAGAAACCTGGAAGAAGAATAAAGAAAAAATCGAGAACTAGAACCAGACCGAGGAAATAAAAGAAACAAATCCGACTTCAACTCAACACCAGAAGACGAAAAGAAAATCCAGAAAACGAATAAATCATCATACACTACAGAGGAACATAACAATCCTAAGCCCGTAAATATAAAACAAATCACGAATCTACTTCTAAATATAAAGGGAGATATAAGACAACTTAAAGGAGAAGTCCAAAACAATGGCGATGATTCAAAAAAATATATGAGAGGAAATGATTAAAATGCAGAAGAAATGGAAAAAAGAGAATAAAGAATTGAAAGAGGAATTACTTCAGGCTAAAGGAAGCATAGGAAAGCTGAAAACGGACAACATAAAAAACAATAGAGTAATAATAGGATTAAAAATAGATGTTAAGGATGAAACTTACTAAACGTAAAGATATTAGCAAGAAACACACACAAAAAAATAGGGAACAACATATTTTTGGAAGAACTAAAAAACTGGGATGACAAACTTAAGATTTTGAAAGAAAAAAGAATGTTAAATGGAAAAAATATATTCATCGATTCATAGTTGACCGACAGGGAAATGGCAATTAAAAAATGTATAAGAGATACAGCGAGAAAAGAGAGAAATAAAAAAATCGAAATCAAATTTCGATATAAAGTAGGCAACAAGAAATTGGAGAATAACGAAAAAATATATAATTTCCAAAAATATGAAAATGGAATGATAGGAAAAATCAACCGGAATGCCTGAAAAGTAACGCCATAATTCAGAAGTCAAACACTTACGAAAGAGGAAAGCAGGATTGGAGAACAGTCAACGACCAGGCGAGGAAACAAGAACACGAGTGGGGAAATAAAGAATAGGAAGGGGCAAAATATAACGAGGAAAGATATATCAGGAAGAAAGGAAGTCGAAAGAGGACAAGATGCGATGAAGAAAGAAGAAACCAAAATCAAACTAGATACATGTTTAGGAATTTGGAATATATACAACGCCAATTATGGGCATGTGGAGTTTAAGAAAAAGAACAAGAAGACGAATAAGTTTTAAAACATACTTTTCTAAAAATGTAGTGCCTTTAAAGTAAAAAATTATTTTTTAACTTCTACAATCACCATTTTTGATAATTCATCTCGTACTTATTTAGTGCCAACATTCAAGATAGTCATCTGGCAAATTACACTGGTAAACAAACGTGAGTTTATTGTTTAGGACATGAACAAAGCCTGGCGATTCTTATATAGAGTTTGACCTAAAATCAGAAAATACTTTTAGATTTTTTCTATCGCCCATAATTTTTGTTAAAAAGTATTGTTCTACTGAAAAAAATTATAGAGATAGATCTATTATATAATATATATATATATATATATATATATATATATATATATATATATATATATATATATATATATATATATATATATATAGATATCTTGTTTTTCAGAGTTTCCTTTATTAATGTCAGGCAATAATCCGCAAGTAAACTGGGGCATTACAGAAATGTCTTGGTTGAAATAATGTTTATGTCAACTTGAAGGAGATTCTATATTTCTGTTCTCTCCAAATTTCACAGGTCGACATGATTTTTGTAACATTGATAAGAATGTTGCCTCTCAATCTCAAAAATGTTGTTTGTGTTTTGTTTTCTTTCTCAGGCCGAGAACCTTTCGAACGACTTCAGATACATGAGTGTATTTTTTGTATATTTGAAAGTTTGATTTGGTTGGTAATCACGATGTTGTTTCAACGATCTATTTTGCAACTGTAATATTTCATCCATTTTATTAATTGCTTCGTCTGATGTATATAGAGAATTACTATTTGTTAGAATAGAAATTCTATTTTGAATTAAAACAGTAAACTATTAATTTCTTGGATAAAATCGATCAAAACTGGAAAATATGAGATAACATATGTGTATACGCCAACCCCTGACAGTTACATATCAATATAGGTATAGGAATTTGTTTTTCGATTTACATTCATATAATAATAATAATTTTCCTTAATAACATTATTCTGCAGCAAAATCGTTCAAAACGAGTTACGAGTATTTAAAAAAAAATGTTTTCGCTAAATTTAGGCACATTATTTACCATTGCGGTTGAAGCAACCTCAATATTGAGAATGTTCTTATTAATGAGTTTTGGCCCAGATACTATTGTTTTTGCATCAGATTTTTTGAACGCAATATTTCCGCCATATACGGAGTGTTTTAAACTAAAGTTAATTCTAAACATGTGCGCAACATCTGTAATCATTCTCCAATATTTAATTTAATATTTTCTGTAATGTTGTACATCTTTTTATTTTTCCAATTAATGTCCTTGTCCTACAGGATACCATTGAGTTATTCTATTACCAAACCCACCTGCATAAGTCCAAATTACATTTAGTCTTTTACAAAAAATGTTTTCCAACTTCTGTATTAAATTTAATGTTTACTAATCATAACAACTTTCTCCCAACAATACAGTTTTGGAATCCTTTATACTTTCCTTGTACGTTTATTAATTAAGGTAATATTGTCGCTTTTAGAACTACTGAATTTAATAAAATTTGACATATTAACCATAATCTACGGTAAAATAATGATCCAATTAAATTTTTGAAAAGCTACAGATAACTATTAAAATAATATTGACACTTAAAATTTCATGCTTTTAACACTGAGCCTTATGAGAAATCACAGGTCTTATCACACTTTACAAAAGAAGCGTTCAGATAAAATCGTTCAATAAAAAAGGAGAAAAATATACAAAAATAATATATAAAACATTTAAAATACTTAAAAGTAGAGCTTTAGAGCGTATGACAGTAGTAATTAGCGAATAAATATAAAAAATTACTTTTTTTAAGTTTTTTCAAGACTTCTGATATTTTACAGACTGCTGCAAAGTGGTTTGAATTTTCAGTATATGGTTTATGGTTGGTTTATAATAAGGTTTACTTCATGACAAACCTATTACAATTGTTATTTTAATGGAAGCATTAGTCGCGTTATATGAATTTTTAGGTTTGTTCAAACAAAAATGCATTTTAACTGCTGATAAATGCTCATTCGACTATTCTCTAATGATGGGTTCTATAGAAAAATGTTTCTTAAATGAACATTTTCATGGAATAATTCTTGGATATTCTGATTCTTGCTATAATAAAAAAAAATTGAAAACAAAGAAAAGAGATAACAAGTTAGAAAATATTGCTAAATAATTGAACATAAATTGGTGATGATGCTCCTCATGATGTAGTTATGCTGGATCAAGTTTTAAGCAAATTAAACATTACCAATGATGATTTAGTTGGTTCTTTATTTAGTTGGGACGTTGCTTGTAATAAAATATTTTTTTCCTGTTCTTATTGAAAAGATTAAATTTATTAAAAGACTGTGTATCATCAGGTATTAGAAAAAAATGGTTGCTGCAAGTGTGAGTTACAAAATGGTTATACAAACATATGAAAAAAATAAATATAATGGTTTATTAAAAATTATTAAAAATGTTATGGTCAAAGGCCAAAAAATATTTCAGAGAATTTTTAATTTGTAAATTAGTCATTTAAAACATCATAAAATTAGTCATTATTAGTCATTTATATTTTATTAAATTTAAGAAATTTGGCTGTGTTAATAAAAGATCGTTAATATTATTTTTAATAAAGAACTTTTATGAAACCTATATTCTCATATTCTAGGCATTTTTTAATTTCGCGCGCATTGTCTCTTTTACAGCGTTGCCACATCTAATGAACTACGACATGAAAAGTATATTTTTCATATTTATTTGCTAATTACTACTATCACATGCACTGAAGCTGTATATTTAAGTATCTTTAAGTATCTTAAATGTTTTATATATTATTTTTTTATTTTCTCCTTTTTTATTGAACTCTGATCGGTACTTTTTATAAAATATAATAAGACCTGTGGTTTTCCATTAGGCTCAATATTATAAGCATGAAATTTTAAGCGTCAATATTTTTTTACCGGTTCTCTGTAACTCTTTAAAAATTTGGATCTGGATTTGGATTTAGAAAATTGGATCATTATCTTACCATAATCTACTAATATGCCAAATTTCATTAAATTCTTAACAGTAATTCTAAACCGACAGTACTACCTTAATGCACTGTACAACTTGCCTACCATTAGGACCGATCCTGAGCATTATTATTGCTCATATTGCGTCTCTGAGAATTTGCGACCAAAATGTATAGTATGCATTGCTGTTTTAGCTCTTTATTAAATTCACATAATAAATTATTTTGTATGATCCCTGATTTACGAATATCACAGTTTTGGTACTTTTTTACTTTTTATTTCTTGACATATATTTAATATAATCTTGAACTACTATAATTTGATTATCAGCAAACTGTAATGTAAATAGCTATATCTATTTAGTGTTAGACCCATTTAAAACACGCCGGAGCAATTTTCTTAAAGCAATTTCAAAATATGGCCTAAAAGGAATAGAAGATATAAGACATCCTTATTTAATTTCTTAATAAAGGGTTATTGAATAAGAGCTATATATTTTTAATTTGCGATTATAAAACAAAACAGTAAAAGATATCAACATGATTTTTATTTTATTCGTTCATAGCATTTTTATTTAAAAATAATTTTAATAAAATAATAGTTCACCAATGAATAATGATTGTTTTAAGAGAGTGTTTGTAGTTTATTGGTGTAAACCAATGATTTCACGTAACCCCAGTGAAAAAAGTCCAATAGATTTATATTGCATGATCTTGGTGGCCAGATGACATTGCCACTTCTTGAAATTACATGGTCATTGAACTGTTCTCTCAATAAATTGCTGGAGTCACGAGATGTATGCCATGTTTCACCATCTTGTTGAAACCACATGTCCTCCAAATCAAAATTATTCAATTCATGGCAGAAAAAATCAGCAGTCATGTTTCTGTAGCATTCTCCATTGACAATAATTGATTTCCATTTTTGTTTACAAATAAGTACGGTCCATTTATACCATAAGACCATAAACCACAACAAATTGTTAATTTTTGTGGATATAAAGTTGTTTCAAGAACAGCATGTAGTTTTATTCACTCCAAATGTGACAATTTTGCTATTAAGCAAGTCATTTAACCAAAAATGAGCTTCAACGCTGAAGATATTTTTTTCATATATGATGGATCTGCTTCAAATCGCTCTAAAACCCAATCTGCAGGAGTTGCATTGAGTTCTTGCGTTAACTAAATTTTATATGCCTTGAAATGCAAATCCTTATGAAAAATATTCCATGTAGTGCCATAAGAAAGCCCAAGTTCCTGAGAACGACGTGTAATTGATTATTCTGGATTTTCATTCACACTTTGGTTCACAGCATCAATGTATTCAGCAATTCGTTTAAGTTTTTGCGGGTTGGATTCTTAGCATCACAAACAGTACTATTTGAATAAATAAACAAAGATTAATATCTAAAAATTTCCACTATATTTAAAATTGTATGTATGACAGTTGTTTCGACACACAATTCCTTTTTCGAATACAAACTATACTTAAACATACAAACTATACAGTATAGTTTGTATTTGAAAAAGGCACTGTGTCGAAACAATTGTATCGACTCACGATACTCAAGTATCGACTACCTCAGTTAAATTTAGTACCAATTTTTGAATTAAATTACGAATACTAAGCTCTCTAGGTTAATTATGTTGACCATAAATTTCAAGTAAGGCGCGAAACGTAACCCGAATAGATTCATTATTTTTATAATAAATTTGAATAATTTGTATACGCTGTGCAACGGTATATATTTCATGATTATTTGCCAAGCAATACTAAACACATGTCAATTTTGGCGGGAATAAGAAAAAATGGCTGTTATGACATTTTACATATATTTCATGATGATTTGCCAAGCAGTATTAAACACATATCAATTTTGGCGGGAATCAGAATAAAATGGCTGTTATGACATTTTACAAAATATATAGTACTAGTACTAGTTTGATATATACTTACATAATATACTTAATTATATATAATCATATATGAGATTTGGAACAGGATGAAATAAAAATCAATGGTGCATTGTTAAACCATTTTAGATTCACAAAACGTAGATGAACTACAAAAACACATGCCAGAGCAGCAAAGGGTGAAATAACCATTTGGCTTGAAAATAAACATGAAAAAGAATCAGGTTATGTTCAATAAATTTGCCCAGAATAGACGAATTTCTCTTTTAGGAAGGCATTTGAATTTTATGCTCGATTACTACATATGTCTTAGGCAGAGGGTTTCAATGGAGGGTAATACCGGCCGGGAAGTAAAACGGCATTTTAAATATGGAAGGCTGGCATTTGGTAGGCTCAACACAGTGTTCATTAATAAACCCCCACTTTGCCCGAAAAGAAAAGTCTTTGATCAGTGCGTCTTGTCCGTTATGACATACGGAATTGAAACTTTGACACTATCATCGCAATTACTTCAAAAACATCTATAGCACAGAGGGAAATGGAAAGGTATTTATTGGCATTACAAGACGGGATAGAAATACCTACACATGGACTAGAGAACAAACGAAAAATATGTGACATCATTGAACAAGTAAAGGAATTGAAATGAAAGAGGCCATATAGCGAGACAATGTGACGACACCTGAACCAAAGCAATCTCGGAGTGGATACCGCTTGATCATAAACTTTCACGAAGAAGACTGGAAACACGATGGAATGATGCCATTATCAAGTATATGACCCGGATGACATCAGGACCGTGCAAATTGAATGCATGCTGAAAAGCCCTGCAGTGTAGTTTTATCATTTTAAGATCTCCATAAATAGCTCCAAATCCTGCACTCATCATTGGCTTAAGATGTGCGTAACCTTCTTACGTATTCTTTCTTCTTTTACATATACTGTTATATTTTATGCCATATTAAGACTATTGATAATTTGAAAATCAATTCAAATGATAGTAAACTAAATCGGTAATATATCAATCAAAATACTGAATAACATCCGTTATAACCTTTATACAGGTGACCCAATATTTTATATATTTAATAAAAGTATTGCCCTCGCAAACAAACGAGGTATAAAGAGTCTTCCAATATAGTCTTCTAATACAGATTGTGTTCATTAGTAGACTACCAGTGGATAGTATTTTCTGTCGTGAGTAGTAAGTATTTTGAGTTCTAGGTACCATATGTATTTTGTTATAGTTTGAGTATGATTGACTTTAAATACAATATCTAAAGAGTGTGTAAATTCTGCCAACAATGTTTATTGAGTCTGCGGAGAGCTTTCATTGCGGCAAAGGCTTACCAATTTTTAAACATAAGCAAAGTTGGAGACCAAGGCAAGGCATGGGCTCATCATTTATGTTTGCTTTTTTATCGCAGACTGCCATTTTTACCTCACTAATATAGCAGGTATTCAATAGTAGAATTCGACTCTATGCAATGAAGTACCAGGCATTCGAATATACCATGCAATATCCTAATTTACCAACATCTTTACGATCCGTCGAACATAGTCAAGAAGACTCTGAGTAAAAAAAAATCTGAATGCGCAGATTATTCCAATGATCGCACAGAATTTCTACAGAAATCGAAAACGATCCTTTATTTGATGTTCCAACATGTTAATAACTGTCTGATCTTATGATTTCACAGCCTGAACTTAAGGATGTAGGTCGAGATTTAAAAGTATCAAAATCAGAATCAGAATTCTGATTAAAATGATGGAATCTCGTTTAAGGTACATAAACATTACTTTCACCAAGACATAGGCAATGGAAAAACTGTATTAAAATAAATAGATCCCCAGTTTACTTGCTGATTATTAACAACACTATTTTAATATGAGATTATAATTAATAATACCTCACTATAATATGTTACCGTGCAATAATACTTTAAACAAACAACTTTTTTTTATTAAACTCTTTTTCAATGGAGAAATTAACATAATTGAATATATATTAAAGTAATGTTTAAATCCCATTGTTTAGATATTACTTAATAAGTCATTTACAATATAATAATGTGTTTATAATTTATTAATAAAGTACAATTATAAATAAAATGTAAAATAATGTGATACTATTGATAGATAAATATAATATAGAAATCAATATTCGTCCATAAAAAAAATCGTTCAGAAGAAAACTAATATATTAAATCTAAGTTGCAGTAATATTTGGATTGAAAGCTTTATGAAATAAGCATCTGATCATCACAAAAAGGTTTGTGCAAAATATTTTGTATCCATGAATACTTAATTTCAGGAAAATAAATGATCATCTCATATTGTGTTGGCTTAATTATAATTACTGCTTGGGTAAAGGAAATTCATTTTATCTCATTTCAAGAACGACCAGAACCGGCGTGAAAAGAATATATATTTAAAAAAAGAAAATAGAAATATATTAAATTCCGATTCCCTACTGGCATCCTGCACAAATTAAAATGCCTGCAATGCAATGATCAAGCAGTTCAAATATTTCACTGCAGGTTTTTTTTTCATATAAATATATTCTGCAGCGACACATTATATAGAATGTTTAATTTTATCTTTACATTTCATCAGCATACTTCTTATGTTACTTTGTGATTAAAAAGTATTTAAAGATGCAGTTTATCTTTTATTTTATTTTAAGCAACAACTCATAATGCAATAACATTTTTTGTCATCAACTATAACTGTATACTTGTATGTTTTCTGAAACTATTATACATGATGTAAGGGAAATAACTTTTATAAATTTAACTAACGATTCTTTACATCATTTGATAGAAAAAGCTCCTTACTATAAAAATTAAAAACCTCTTGTTTTTGCGAAAAAAAAATTGCAAAGTTATTAAATCGCCAATCGTAAAGCTATGATAATAATTATCATCTTAAGCAAATATGTGTAAAAGCATGTTTGGTAAATAACAATCAGTTGTGATTGAACGAATAACCAACAAATAAACTAATGAACATTATTAAGACAATTTAAAAAATTTAATCGCAACACGTGTGAGTTTTTTCGTCGAACTTATCGGTAGATTAAAACCTGTCATCGAATACAATTTATTTCCAATGTACCGCTATATGTAGATTTCTATGGGTGGAAGATCCAGGCTCATAGCACTGATCCACGTCTCCCAAACTATTGTTCTTTCCTAATATTTACAACGTAATCCAGCATGTCACGGCTGATCCATTGAGTCAGGACATTGGCTATTTAAAACTAAAGGGTTGTCAAATATGACTGTCACAATTTTAAAATGAGACACAATGATAACCATAAGTTACATTTTGGAGACCCAATTTTCTATTATTCATTGATACATAACACGTGGTATATTTTAAATGGTGGCCTGAACGTTTATAGTTAAGAATTCTTCGGGATTTATTTCCGTAAACCAGAGATTTAACATAACCTCAAAAAGTAATTCAAGGGCATGATCTTGATGACCAGCTGATATTACCATTTCGCGAAATAACGCACACAAGAAACTTTTCTTGCAATAAATGAATTGAATGCATTCCATCAGACGAAGGCGACGAGGACATTTAAACGACATTATTTTCAAAACATAATGCCATCAATATAAAACAAAAAATACCAGATTATCACTTGTAGTTATCATTGTGCCCCATTTTAAAGTTTTGACACTGTTATTGGACAACTCTTTAAATTGTTATTCTGGTGTCCATGGGTATATAGTGCAGAAGCATTTGCATGTATTCTCATTCTTTTATTTTTCATAAAACGAGATTATATATTTAACATTTTATGGCGACTAGGGACAATTAAAAAATTAAACTTAAATTATCAGTTCAAATAGTTGTCAAAACTCCATTAATATTATCTCCAAGCGGTCGCGCGGTGTCGAATCGACCTTGATCCATTTTTCGGTTATAAAATCTTACATCTACGTCACAAGTATTTCCCATCTTTGATAGCCTCTTATAGGCTCACCACGTCGAGAACAAACAATATCCTCCCTTCCTGCGCACGGTTAATAACGTATAGATAGTCGCATTTTAGTCGTAGGGCACCCGACGTTGAAAAAATTACGTGCGATGCTCTTCGCGATAGGATTTTTTGCAATAGACAATACACTATTCAATTTTCATCTAACAAAGTTCGTATTTTCAATTTATTATTATTAAAAATGATATTGCAAGAAAAAACGCTATTGTAATCTTGAGGGCAAATAAAGTAGTTATACTAAACTCGAATAAATTTACCACTAAACACAAATCACTTTTTGAAAACTTCTCGACGCACGTTTCACTTACCATGTTAGCATCATCAGGAGATGATTTAATCTAATTCTAAAAACTAAACTATGTTATATCTATATGATAACCCTACCTAATGAAGCATGTAAAAATCATGAACCATGAAGTTTACTGAACATTACATTAATAATTGAAAAAGTTGACTGTACGAAATAGGTCCGTTATCCCGGTTCATGATTTTCTTACATTTTTCTATTTGAATGCTTTCATATGCATCCAAAGCCCTATTGTTATTTACACTTTTTACGAGTCTTAAATTTCCAGTATCTATATTGTGCTCATGTTCGATTGCATGTTGAGTAACACAATTTTTTTTATTTCAACCATATCTAATGTGGGCAATGTGTCCTTGTTTGTGTTTGGCAATGTTGGCAATGTGTTTGCCCAATATACCTTCGATCACAATCTTGACAACTTATTTCGTAAATCCCCGACTTTTCTTGCTGATCTACTTTATCCTTTGGATTACCCAGGACTTCTCTTAATTTATTATATGGTTTATACATAACCTGTGTATATTGTGTATCAATATTAACGAGATCTAAAGACATTGCCCACAATAGATACAATGTTGCCCACAATAGACACAATATAGCTATATGTTGTCTTCTTTGCAATGAATGTTACTCTGATGAAGAAAACTAAACCTAAGATAATGAACTAAAACATGCAGATAATACACATTTTTCTTATTGTTTCATTGATCTCATTATCAAACTTGTGAATTTTATAAATTTGATTATAGTCTACGTTTAAGTAAGAGTTATGCTACTAAATGTGTCCTGGTCCAAACAGAAAGTGTATAAATATAATTCAGCTTAAAATTAAGAGATAAATACAGATAAATAATAAAAGCTGTTGTGCAATTTAATAAATTCAATTTTCATGATTTTACCAAATTGTTTCCTAATTTAAAATTAATGTGTCTAAATAAATAAAGTGTGATAGATAAACAACTTTTTTTTTAATTTGGCATCTAAATCCCAAAAATATTTGATATGTATTTAAAGTTAGAAGTTACGCGCGAGGGGGTGTTTGAAGGTTAAACTTTGCAATTAATATTATTATTATAGTGAAGAAAAACTTTCACTTGGAAATTAAATTTAAAGTCACCGCCGGAACTTTGGCACATGAACATTATACACCTTAAACTCGGGTGATTTACCATTAAATACCAAATCACTTATTTAACTTCTGGATTGGCGTTTTGCTAATCATATTAGCATCATCAGGAGATAATTCACTCTGCACCTTGTATTCAATTTGACATCTTGTGTTCTATATTATGGAATTTGTCCTAGTATTCGTACCACAGAAACTCGTTACTATTCGTTATTTGAAAAAATAATTAATACAAGAAATCTTCTGAAATTAGTGCAGAGATGGGTAATCCTCCAAGCAACCGCCAGGATTCTGTAATGTATGTCAATATGCAAGAGTAAAAACCAAGTCACGCCATTTAAAAGCTTCTTAACAAAACCAAAAATTAAGTACAAATCTAAGATTGGTAATCATCGGATGTACTAACTTACGTTCATCCATAGCTGATGACCGTGGTTACGCAAATAACACCACTAGCGCTGAATAGACAGAAAGAAATAAATATAAAAACGAACCCAACATAAAAAGTATATTTTAATACTAATAGAATAATATTTTATCCTATTTAAAATTTTATTTCTATTTTGATTTTACAACCCAATAACCAAGAAGGACTTCATTCCACTGCACATATTTTTCTGAGACCTACTGAGAAAATTAATTAAAAGTCAAACCGGAACGCCATACATGATATATAGTAAATTCCAATTGCCTCATGGTATCTTAAACAAATTAAAATACCTGCATGAATGAGTGCTTCAAATATTTCGCTTTAGTATAGAATAAAGCTATATTAAGAATATCGCTATTTCTTAGCACTATTTAATTTGATCTTAATTTATTTTTATTCAACTGTACAGCATGCAACTGCTTTTTTATTTATTTCCTTAATTGAATCTCAAAAACCTTAATTAATCTTTACTAGTTATTAAAACAATCTCGAATTTTATGAAGAAATAAAAATCAATTTGATATATTGATATTGATACGCTTAGGCTAAGAAGTTTAATATTCATGTTAATTTAAAAAGGCAAGTTTTCTTATACATTGAAAATTTTATTGTTTTTCAATTTAAGATTTTAACGTATAGTAATATTTTAACTACAAATGAAAAAAAATTTAATATTAATTGATTTGTATTATTTCGCAAAAAATGTAGAATGAAAAGTAGAGTGATATTTTTAAATGAAAATCTAAGACATGTTTACATTTCCACTATATTTTTAAACAGTATGATAATTTCTTCGGCATACAATGTCTTCTTCAGATACGAAAATACATTGATGAAAATACAACATCCCAATAAAACAATTCACATCGACTAAGACGATATCATCCACTTTATTCGCCATTTCCTCAATATTGACCTCAACCGGGTATCCTGAGCGCGAAGCGTCACTCGTGCTGGTTCGATCTCAACGAAAATTGTAAACCTTTTATAAATGGTTTATAAGTTACGTAATGGTTTATAACTTACGTAATGGTTTTCCATGCAAAATATAGTGTTTAGTCAATAAACGAAATTCGCTTTTATCTATAATAAAAAAAATTGTCAAACTTATCTACCTTCGAAGACCGTCACAACCGAACTAAATGTTGAAATTCAGGAAGAGTTCCTCTCTAGGAACTTACTAGAGAAAGTTACCTTTCAGAAATGGAATTATCTTAGAAATCACACCGCCATCTATTGGAAATTTTATTGTTTTTAATAATTTTAATGTTTTTCTAGTAAATTTTGTCTCGTAGTATTCAAAAATTGATAAAATTGAAATAAGAGCTGTGTTAAAGTATATCTGTAAAATTGTATATCTGCCTATTAGAACAAAAAATCATATGGTAATGGGGATTTTGACACTTTACATAGAGTTATTAAAAACTGGAATCAAGATTTCGGAAGAAATTTATGAAAATATTCAACTGGAAAATGTTGTGACGCTAACTAAAACCAGAATTAATCATTGTGATGCAGAGTCAAATATACAAAGTGGAATGGCTATTTAACGAATCATCGCCTCCACAAAAATGTCGGGTCGTCTTGGAAATCGTTTTTTAAATGCTTTTATTTTTCATATTTTTAAATTTAAGCTTCAACGTCTTCGACTAATGAAAGTATCAATAAAGTGAAGAAAATGGTGATGGAAAGCCATCATGAACATGACTCGCGAATCCCTTTATACCAGTCTAATTGATGTTTTAGGCATAGGACGTGTCCTGGCATGGCCAGTTCCAACGGAGCTGAAATTACTTCAGAAGCGCACCACAAACAGCTTGTTGAAAATATATTTGAAGTACTAATTCATACTTTCTATTCATCAAATGTGTCATAACTGGTGACAAGACGTGGGTTGCATTTTTCATACGCTTGAAAGAGAATATTCCCTTAAAAAGACCAGATTTATGGAACAACAATTATTGAATTTTCGATTCCACACATCGATACATGTAATTTGATTTTAGACCAACGAATTGCTAAACGAATACCATTGATCAATTACCTTATTTAAATAAACAAAGATTAATATCAAAAATTTCTACTATATATATAAATATAGTTGAAATTTTTAGATGTTAATCTTTGCTTATTTATTTAAAATAAATTTCCATTAAGTATTGGATACCTCAGTTAATTACCATATTGATCAGATGCTTTTTTTGTTCGCCAAATTCAAATCACTGGAATGGGAACTGTTTTGAAAGTAACAACATAGATTTGAACGATTAAACCCTTATTTTGTATTTTATTCAATAACTTTCAATATTTGTTTCAGAAAATAGCTATAGAAAACATATAACAGCTTTTAGAATATTTCGCTATTCTCTATCAAACAATATCTAGTCAGTACAATATATTTATATATATATATATATATATATATATATATATATATATATATATATATATATATATATATATATATATATATATATATATATATATATATATATATATATATATATATATATATATATATATATATTATATATAATTACTCCAACCGTTGGATTTCCTATCGTTTTATAGAAATTCTTGTATTAAAACACGATTTCTACTATTAAAGAATTAATGGTGGAGCAGCAGTCTATTAACCTCTCCAAGGCTTCGATTACTATGTCCATTCAATTTTCCTCTGTGTTCCATTCTACTACTATAAAATATTTCCGATTTTCAATCCCCTCTAAGAACTTTATTAATATCCTGTTTTAATTCAAAATAGTTAATATACATACCATAGTGTCCACAGTATCCACTCGAGCCCCTTTGGCCACCAGCACGCGCACCGCCTCTTCATGTCCGTCAGCAGCAGCCCTTTGCAGGGCCGTACATCCAGCTCCATCTCGAGCATCGACTTCTTGAGGTGCAGTAATCGCAAGCAGCATCCGTAGCGCCTGCGCACGCCCGTTGGCCGCCGCCAAATGGATGGCGGTACGGCCGAGAGCATCGCGTGTGAAGCGAGCAGGGCCCCGGGCGGGTAACAAACGCCCTAGAGCGCCGCAATCTCCAGAGGCGGCAGCCGCACGGGCTGCCGCTCCTGGCTCCCCTAAGGGGGAGCTCATCTTGCCCTTGTGAAGCCATTCAACATTCTATCTGAAACAATAATCACTGAATTAGCATATTAGAATCAAAAGAAAAAAAACAAATCTATATATATATATATATATATATATATATATATATATATATATATATATATATATATATATATATATATATATATATATATATATATATATATAACATTATGTTAAAAAAGTATCGGGAATTAATCAATAAAACACAAAATGTTTATTATTTATCCAAATTTATTATATCGCCTTCAAAGTAGGCGCCTTCGGAAACAATACACTTATGATAACGAATTATTATCCAATTGTCGAAACATTTTTTAAACGCATTTTCCGGACTCGACTTTAGTTCTCACCGCGAATTCTCTTTTATGTCTTATATCGACTGAAAACGGATGCCTCGAAGTGCCAATTTAAGATTTGAAAAGAGAAAGAAGTCAGCCGGAGCCATATCAGGTGAATACGGTGGTTGTTCGATGGTGTTTGACGAGTTTTTGCCCAGAAATTCGTTCACAATGATAGCCTTGTGAGATGGTGCGTTGTCAGATCTGGCCTTCTTCGACAAATTTGCTCAAACGTCGCATAACGCTTTTAGCAAAAATTCTGAGTGCACAACACCGCGATAATCAAAGAAAACAGTCAACATCACCTTAACCTTTGATCAATTTTGACGTGATTTTTTAGGTTTTGGCTTAGTTCGAAAGCGCCATTCCGAGGCTTGTTGACTGGTTTGCCTGTCAAACTCGTATACCCATGTCTCATCACCAGTTATAATGCGTTTTATGAATATTTTCGGAATTGACGCGTTCTAGCATGTCTTCAGCGACCTTTACGCGATTGAATATCTGAAGAAAATTCAGGTCTTTCGGCACTAGTCGAACAACAACGCGTTTCATCCCAAACAATCACTTAAAATAATACAAATTGATTCGTGAAACACAAAAAGTTCAACGGCTATCTCGCTCAATCTTAAATGATGATTTTCAGTGACCATTTCCTTCACTTTAGCGATGTTAACTTCAGTTGAAGACATTGATGGCCGACCAAAGCGAGGCAAATTTTCCACCACATCTCGATCGCTTTTGAATGCACTGTACCACTCATATGCACGTGTTTTTTTTTAAAGTCGATTTAGAGTACGGAAGTAGAAGATTTGCTCCTTCTGCAACATTTTCAGCGACTCGGCACATGCAATTCCATTTGCAATGCAAAATTTAAGACAAATTTTTTGTTTGATGTTTTTATCCATTGTAAAAATCGCAAAACAAACTTGAGATGAACTGACAAAATCGAGCACTGTAAACAAACTAAATGACAGATGACGCTCAAACTACGCTCAGTATAGAGGACAGTTGTGCCAACTTAGCGATAAAAAAAATTTGGACAACCCCGGGTTTTTCAATGTTTCAATGTTTCAATATATATATATATATATATATATATATATATATATATATATATATATATATATATATATATATATATATATATATATATATACTTTCACCCTTCTTCCACGTGGTGCTACCGATCGCCTTCGCCCAACTGTCAACCATGCGATGTCACGTATCCCTCGGGACCAGTTTCTAGCCTTTCAGCTGTCATCAGTCGAGCTCTAGACGAACGCAAGGAAAGCAGCTGGAAGAGACGATCGGGCCAGGCCATGTCAACTGGCCATTTTGATGACGGATCGTGATAACACACAACTCACGCCATCATACGGCGAATGCTCGTAGCAGTCAGGACTGCTCATAACACTCTGCCTGGAACCTCGGGTATAGTACCAGGTATGCCCACAAGGTAGCGTAACAAAACCGTGGAGGGAAATATTACAGAAATCTTTCACCCTTTCGCTACGTGGTGGTGGCGATCGGTGGCAAGAGATTAGAACAGATAATATTAATTTTAACTTTCAGATACTTTATCAATTCATTTTTTTACCGTGAACAAAGAATAATAAAGTTTTTTTAGTAATTCTGGATGGTATCAATATTATATTCAAGTACAAGGCAATCATGTACAAACTATTGTATTATTTAAATTGACTCTGTTACACAGGCCAACATTTGTTTTGGTGCCGAGATATTTGGAGCTGATTTCATACGAATTTGATGCCCTGAATTTAATATAGCATTCATTTTTGCTTAGGAGTTCAAATTCCCAAGATATGACATTTTAGTGAAATATAAGGTACACTATCTTAAGTTAAATCCATGGATCAAATAAAAAACTTAACACGGAATTGTTATTATTATATTATACAAAAATTATTATATACAAAGATAGAGGAAAAAGTCATCGATGAGGGACAATACTCATCCTAACAGAGCTCTGGTAGCTGGTTAAACGTTAGGATCAACACTTCCTGTTAGTGAGGGACCGGGCGTCTTACACATACTAAAACAGGATAAGTCCACTTGCTACGGTTACTTCAACTGATTCCAGTACTATTTACTAGACAGAAATAATAATTATCAAAGTGATTTTTGGGTTCTCTCCAAAACATCGGTACGCTGAAGTTTAAACTTTTTCTTTTCCCGGTAGTCCATTATCGTAAATGTTCTGTACAAGTTTATCCTGATCACCAAGTCTAACACCAAAGTATACAAGATAAGCTCTGTTTATACAATTACTAACCAGTTTTTCTGTTTTCTTTTAACGTGTATTCTCCACATATGTAGCAAAACACATCATGATAATTTACACAACTTCTTCTACTTGAACTTATTTTATTTCTATACAACAAACTACAACACAGTTCGTTTTAGGTTATCTTTATAACAACTCTTTCCTAAACACAAATATCACGCAAGACCAACTTCGATCTACCCTGTACGGCGGGAACTCACAAACTAACTTCAATTCTAGTTCAAGCATCGAAGGTCAGTTACCGGAAAGGCAATGCTTATGCCATCTACTGGATTTTCTTGGAACTAACTCAACAGCAGACTGACAATAGGGCAAATATACAGAAACCAATCCTTGTATAATTATTTTAAAATACCCATACTTGAATGTATTAAATTGAAAAAACATTGATAGATAAATGGATATATCTAAAAAAGTAGAGCAAATAAACGCAAATATTGTAAATACCACAGAAATTAATAATAATTAAATAAACATTACTAATGTAATATATATTTTTGTTTATAAATGTTATAAGAGCAGCTAATGGAAAATACCTACAAACTTTTCGGATAACCCTTCTTGATAATACTGGAATAAAAGCAATTCTCTTAATATGATTTTTAAATGTCTTCATATACTATAGGCTATAAACTAATTCAGATTAATCTAATAACATCGGGTCAAATATTTTATGTTATAATATATTACAAAACAAGTCAAAAATACAATTTAACGTAAAAAACATAACACTTTTTTAAAAACACAACCCAACTACATAACACTTACAAATTATTTTATGTCTCACTCACAAAACATTTTGATGTGTTTATTTTTGTGCGGAATGTAGAGTAAAATTTGCGGATTATTTTATTCTTAAGTAAACTTTCAATCCTAAGTTCACAACAAACGAGATTCAATTAATCCAAAGACCAGTAATTGACTAGATCATGAACTTTAAATAACCCTGAAACGTTCGAATTTCTTCAATTTTATAAAATTAAAATTATTCAGGTTGATGCGTAAAGTAATCTAAACAGTTTATCCTTGGCTAATAGATATACGTGAACGTCCAAAAAGCATTTTTTCCTTCCTAATTCAACGAACAATACATACCGATCCATCTGCCAAGTCTATTATGTGAACCGCTATTAAAAATATGTCGTAGTTTCGAAAACTACACGCATTGTTGTACACGATGTGGTCAACATTTATATACAAATCGGTTATTTTAGGAATATTGTCGTTTGTAGCAATAATCTATTCTCCTTGACGACCTCTACAAGGCCAAATTTTATCGATGTCTCAAAAGATCATATAACAATAAACAAATATTCAGCAGATCAATTATGGTATGCTAATAAAGTTTGTATTATTTACATTTTGAAAATATTAAACGTATAAAACAATAATAATACATTTATATTTCACAAAACAACAATATGGACGATCAATGTCTTATCTGACTATATAGGAGAGTCTACCAATGCCCATTAGTTTTGAAATTCAATTCCTGTAAAGATGATCAATAGGTTTGTTCAATTTTCCAAAGTAGCGATGATCAAGATCAGGATACATGGTGAGCTGAAGTCGAGTAGGTCAATTTATCAACACAAAAACAGTTTTTTTCTTGATTCCATTACAGTCAAACTTCCTTATTCACGGGGATAGATTCCGTAAATATGCCGCGAATACAGAAACCGTAAATACGGAATGGTAATTTGTACGGGATTATAGGGAATATGTTCCAAGATTATAAAATAAAAAGAAAAAATATATAATTAAAGCCATTTAATAAGCAATATAATAAAAACAATCTTAATAATGATTAACAGGTTTAGACAATGGTTTACAAAATTTAGTAACTTATTTCTTGTTTGTTTAAAAGGTTTTTCAATTCGGATATATATTCAAGTGAGGCATTAACAATTTGCCTTTTAAAAACAAAACTTCTTTCCATAGACGGGTCAATTTTTATGAAGAAATCACAAAGCTTATTTGCCGTTCTTCACTCAGGTTTTTTTTAGTTTAATGTCACCTTTTCAGTGCTCGTTGGGGTTTCCTCTTCAATGGAATGGAGATTAAGCATTTCCTTCAAGTCAGTTTCAGTCAAATATTCAAGCAATTCTTGAATCTTACTTGATTCTATCTGTTCGAAACCATCTCATTCTATGCCATTCGCAACTTGAATAATGCTTTCAGTTAATATTTACATTAACAATGCAGCATTGCATAACATTCATATCAGGATCACATTCCAAATTGTCCATTATGATTTTAAAGGTTTGTCTAATGTAATAGAGCTTAAAGGCCTGGATTATTCATCGATCCATAGGTTGGAGTAAAACCGTCGTTTTAGGAGACAAAAATATCACCTTTATATTTGGATGCATAGCTTCAAGCTCACGAGGAGCATTGTCTAAAACTAGAACTTCCCTGAAATTTAAATTAGTTTTCTTTAAATATGTTTCAACTTCACGAACAAAACAATCCCAGAACCAGTCCCAGAAAATGACACTTGTAACCCACGCTTTCTTCTTTGAACGCCAAAACACTGTTAGGTTGTCCTTATTTTGATTTTATAAATCACGAGGGTTTGACGAGTTTTGTTTGGCATTCTATTACTAAACAGAACAGTTTCGTCTGCATTAAACACTTATTCAGGTTTATATCCAGCATCAGCAATTTACTTTCAAAATTCTTCTGGATATATTGTTTCTGCTGAAGTGTCTGTAGATGCAGCTTCCCCAATTATTTTGATGTTATGAGGTGATTGGTATACCTTGAACTTACTGAACCAACCTTCCGATGCTTGAAAGCCTCCATCCATATGTTCATAACCAGGCTCTTTAAAATGAGCGTAAAGACGATTAGCTTTCTCACGGATTATAGCACCACGTAGAGGCAGTCTCTTCTAGCTACAGTCTTCAGTCCATAATGTTAATGCAGCTTCCTTTTTTTCAATTGCAAGATAACGAACAATTTTTGCTGATAAGGAGGTTGAAGCTGTAGAATTCCTTATTTTGTCTTCTGATTTTTATATAGATCGTACAATTGATTGATTGATATTAGAAAAACGTGATATGGATGTAAACGGTCAAGCATTTCTATTTTTACCTTAAGCGGCAACACGATTAGTGTTCCCGTGTATGAACTAATTTTCCTTTGCTTTTCCTCGAGATTATAAACCGCGAACAAAACAAAAGAAACACGGGCTATTCGCAACTAGATAAGTTAAAGCGAGTAAGTAGCGGCCTGAACTAGTCAACTGACAGAGCATTACGTTCTTTGCCTTTGGTCTTTCCCAACTTTATGCCCTCCGACTACCATTTATTTACATCACTTCAAAACAACTTCGATGACAAAAAATGTATTTCCTTGGGAGACTTGAAAACACACCTGGATCAGTTCTTAAGCAAGAAACCTCAGAACTTCTGTGAGCTCGAAATTATATAGCTACCGCAGAAAAGTCAAATGTAGTTTTTAGTAAATTAAATTTTTCTAAAAAATAATGGAACGAACTTTTACATCAAACCTATATATCTTTGATTTCAATGTAATGGTGAGGGTGCTGATTTTATTTTTTTAGGAAGAACGCTATTCCTCACTCGTTATAATAACATCCTACATTAAAATCACAACCGAAATATAAGTTTTATAATGAAGATCATATACAGAGTATGAGGGGAAGTACGTTCGAAAATTTAACTAACGATTTTTTACAGTTCTTTGAACAAAAAGTTTCCTTAAAACATGTATCCAAAATGTAACGAGCCATTTCCGAGGGAAACAGGTATGAAAACAAGATAAATTTTCCTAACTATGGCAAACGTCTATTTTCGTCTTGTTTATATCGATATATCGGAATTCAGTTTTTGTTGAATTCGTCTCTTAAGGTATTATTTGAAAATTAAAAATAATATTTTTATAGTCATTTATTATATTCTATTTTGTTACAAAAAAAAGGGAAACTAACATTATTATCGTTTAACGCCAAAGTGATATGACTTATGATATTACTTAAAATTTTTTCACTTTTTTAACTATCACCTTTTTAACGATTCACGTCACATTAAGCACTTAATTGTTTTATTAAATTAACTCTGTAAAATGTCCTCCATCCCATTCCTCGTGAAATAAGCTTCGTTGGTAGGTAAAATATTGAACAAACATTTGAATTCTTTTGGTTTTGGCCAACAAACAATTTTCAATATTTCTGTTTGTGTGAAAAATCACCGAGTTAGAGACCTTGTATCCTTTTTTACATGATAAGGGTAGATTAACTGCTGTTTTAATATTCTATGTACAATCCAATGGAAAACTTTGTTCTTCGACTTCAGGACCATTTTCTCGCTGCCGCCCACATTCTTCAAATTTTGGAACCACATTATCTATATCCAAAAGCTTTGATAAACTTGGAAAAATGTTAATGGATCTAGAAATCGCCTTTCGTGGTATCCTTTCCCGTAAATACACTTAACTCCTTCGAAATTTTGTAGAGGTTCCCAGTAAATATGAAGCATATCCTAATATTCGCGTAGAATATATTTTTGGGTTATAAATCAAACTTGCTTAGCAATAACACACTGAAATATTTTTGTCGCAATTTTGAAATAACAATCTTTGTCGGGGCAATATTGCAACGTTGCCACATCCTTCAGAGATGATATAGGGTATTATTCTTAATAAAAAAAATGTTTTTATGTTTCAGTAGTTTATTAGTTAAATAATAACAAATTAATATTTGACAAATGGATTTTTTCACATGGTTGCTTAAAATCATAATTCGTATCTTAGCTTTTCGATTGCTGATTCAGAAACTTGGCATTTTCTTCTCGGGAACCCTTAAGTTTTAAACCCTTAACTCGCTTAAGGAACTTTTTTCTTTAGAATGACGAAAATTGTTTAAAATGATGAGGAATTGTAAAGAATCGTCGGATAAATTTACGAAAGAACTTTCCTTACACTCTGTATACATGAATATGTAAATGTGTTCTTATTTTCAAAATAAAGTAGTTTATATGATATATGCGTTTAAATTGTGATGTTAAAATACTGAAAATATTATTTTATTTCTTGGAGCGAAAACTTTTAAAATTTATTTCTGGAGTTCAGACTAAAAATATATACCTTGAAAATTATACTTCTTTCAAGAAAAAAAATTCTATAGAATCTTTACTTGACGATTTCTTTCGATTTTGGCATCGAATCCAACAAGTTATTTTTGCTTGGCGGCACTTAATGAGCTATTAAACTTGTACATATTTAGAAACGAAAGACAATTTCCTATTGCCGATAATGATTTCATCCGCACGCCACTCTCGTCTCCATTAAGCAAAAGCAGGTTAATTCTGCCTTTTTGAAATCGTCCTTCTTTTTATGGGCACTCATTACAGCGGCGAATCGACACAAATGCGAAAAACAGCATCAAATTAACTCTTTTATGGACGGATTAAGTCGATAGTAATAGTCGTCATCCATATAAATTAAAATTGGAAACGGCTATGTTATCTGGGTGAAGAAAGAAGACCATTTTATGGGTAACTGTTAGAAAATATGTATAAAATGCAACCCTAAAAGGATATTACACTTAAAGGAAATAGAATATGTTAATCATTAGATTTTTATAAATCTCGTATTGGTGAGATTGAAAGAGTTATATGCTTCGTTATAATTCATTTCTACAAATAATGTTGGAGAATATTTTCCATACTGATTCAGAATATAGGAATCATAATGTTATAAAATTTAGAATCTTTATTTATACGTCTATACTATCTTATGAGTAATAAGTTCACTATGAACAGATCAACATGCCCATTTGTAAAGTTAAATGGACAATTTGTGCAAAACCAACAATTTTAAGTCTCTCGGCATGCATATGAACTGTAGGATAAACATATTATAAAAAACATTCAAAATGGTTTTAAACTTAAATAAACACATTGGCTTCTCGGTATAAAATCTCAGTTGTTTCTAGAACATAAACTGCTATTATGCAAAGCAATGCTTAAACTGATCCTTGGATGGACGGTATCTAACTATGGGGTGCAGCAGCAAAATTTAACGTAGCAATACTTCAACACCTCCAAAATAAAGTGAAACCTATCATATTCGACGTGAACTGTCACATACCTAATACAGTGATAGCATGAGCATCTTTCAGTGCCCCATATTGAGGAACTGTTTAAATCACTTGTGTGAAATGTAGTCACTTTCCGTCACTTCATAGTAATCACTTAGTGAAATGATCGAGGCGAACGACTTTCTGCATAGAACAACAAGTGGTAATATCAAATCCTTTATTGCGACACTATATTCATCATCTCTATACGTGGCAGTCCCCTGACAGCAACTGCAGAAATCCAATTGGTTATATTTTGATAAGGTCTCCTTGACGATTATCAATACAGAATGCTAAAACATTCCCCGGAGCTGAATGTGGAAGTGACCATCGACTACTCTATTTTAGATTTCAGTTAAATTAAAAGTACTATACAAAAAGTTCAATCACCAACATTCTTGTGAATTTCAAGAAAAGATTCGCGAAAAACTGGAACTAAATTCACTGCATAATTATATGATATCTTCCGAGGCTTGGTATAGGATACAAACCATTATTACTGAGTCAGTAGATAACACAAAGACAGTGACACACCAACGTTGAATGACTGACACCACTTTTGACTTAATCGAAAAAAGAAGCACGCTCAAAAAAATGCATATATAGTCAGCGGAATATCACCTTAAATACTCCTCGCTAGTGTTATCATGTCATCAAACTGGGAAACATGTTACCCTAATATTTTAAAATAAAAAATGTAATGTGTAATATACTCAGTCTAAAAAAACGATAAGACCACAGGTTTGGATAGATTTACTCCAAAAGTAATTTTAACAATGGGTGAAGTAGGGATAGACATGTTTCACAACGTCTGTCAAAAAGTATGGGACACTGGATTGTGGCCAAAAGGCTGGTCGATCTCAGCATTTATATCTCTATACAAAATAGTGAACCATCTTGTATGCCTCTGGCTGTCGGAAGGCATTTGACAGCCTAAAAGGGGAGAAATTATAGCAAATTCTGCAGTAAACGGGAGCAAGGTCACCTGATTGGCAATATTTATCACCTATATAAGAAAAGTAGAGCGGTGATAAAAAGGTCGAATACCTGATAAGTTTTGCCTCAATAAAGAAACCAAACCAGAATACTTCCTATCGCCAATTATGCAATTATATTGAACATTTATGATGTATATAACATGCACAGAGTTCTCGCCGGCATTAAAATAACTAACTTAAGATATATTTTCTTTTCCTTTATTTGGGTTTTTCGCCACTATCTAAAACTCAAAATATATCAAAAATACCTGTTCTTATGTAAAGAAAGAATCACTGGGTAAAAACAAAAAACCAAACGGAGACAAATTTCTCAGTGATAAAATGATAAAGGAAAAAAATATATGAACCCGCCACAATCATTCAGACATTACTTAACTTAAGATATGCCAATGATACTACACTTCTTACGAGATCGACCCAATATTTAATTATCAAAAAAAGAAAAGAAAAAAGTCACCTTTACGGGCCAGATATAAACAAGGACAAAATTAATAACTGTCAACCGCTAAAACAACAGCATGCCCAAAATCAGTGAAACACGACAATTTAAGGTAGTAAGCCAATTCGTCTATCTTGAGAGTTTAATAATGCATTCGTTCATTATCGTGAGAAGTTGAACTGAAGAAGATGCGAAATGGCAAGAAACTTGCAGATATCTTAAGATCTTTGATCTTAGATCTTAACAGACCGTAAAAACCTTAACTTCTCCAGCATTAAAATATTCCGCTGAAACATGGATCTTAAAAAAACCTTAAGCGCATTGATTCTTTTGAACTTTGGTGCTGAGACGGATACTTCGTATTGTATGGACTGTCAGACAAACAAACTCATTCGTTATTCAAGAAATTAATGAACCCACAAAGCTATCCCAAATTATTCATGAACGAATACTAAGATTCTTCTGACACATTGAACGCAAAAACGCACTACCACATTGAACGCAGCCATATTGAATGCACCTACAAAAACTGATACTACAGGGACCGATGGAGGGATTAAAATCACACAGTAGACCTCCGAAAGCGTTCGTAGCGTTCGATCTGGCAACACTGTTGGCTTCCGAATTTTTCTAGTGCGTTCTGAAAATAAGCGACAAATTTTGGAAGAATAAACGAATCAAGTATTGTGTCAAACTTGGGCACAGCGTAAGGAAAACTTTTTCAAAACTTCAACAGGCCTAGGAAAGCAATCTTTTCATAGACCCATTCGGATTCAACGCATTACCAGGAGACCGAGACTCGATTGAAGATGAACCTCGCAACGGCAGACCTTCAACTGCAGAAAATGATGAAAATGTCCACAGAATCCGAGAGAGTTTGCAGTATAATTGTCGATTGGTGGTTATAATCATCGGGGAAGAGTTGAATTTGACTCACACAACCGTCTATTAGATGCTAACCAATGAATTGGAGCTGAAGAAAATCTGCGCAAAAATGGTTCCGAAAAACCTTCCGCAGAATCAAAAGATTAACAGGAGAGAAACATGTCTTGATTTTTTGGGACAAATTGAAAATTACCCTGTTGTCTTTAAACTTGCCATTACTGCTGCCATGAGTTCTGGATTTTTAATACGATTCGAAATCGAAGCGTCGCCGTCGGGAATGACACACTCCAACTATATATCCATACAACCATATATCAAAAGCATGATGATTTGCTGTTTTGATTGCCAGGGGATCGTCCATAAGGAATTTGAAATTCCAAGCCAAACGGTAAACCAGCAATTTAACTATTTACCAGAACCTCTCAGTAGGTTTTTGAAATACTTCGAAAAATGGTCATTCGTGTGAGACAGATCATCAAGAACACCTATAGAATACCACATTTAGATGAACGAGTTTTTAAATATATCACTGTGGCTCCACAGACCCTTATTCGCCGGACTTGAGTCCTTGCGAGATTTTCCTTTTGCCTACATTAAAAATTCACCTTAAATAATACCATTTTGGGACATTGGAGAACATTGAGAAGGCTGTTACCGACCAGCTGAAGATTATTCCCATTTCTGACTTGCAGCACTGCTATGAAGAGTGGACAAATCGTTTTCAACGCTTTATGGTTTCATACGGTAACTGCTTTGAAGGAGATAATGTAGAATTGTAAGTTCAATTGAATAAAAAAATTATCAAAAATCAGTCCCATTACTTTATTTACACACCGTACAATATTAAAAAGATTCATTCCATCAGATCTTACTAGAAGATGTGACTTATGTATAGATCTAATGGTTACTCGAAAAGCTCTTTTAGATTTTATTTAATCCATAAAATCAATAATAGAAATCCATTAGTGAAATTTTGTTTCTAGCGTTCTAAAGACTGAGACAACACAAGGTGAATTGTACTTTGCAGATGTGCTTGTAGGATTTATTTTATAGTTTAACCAAAATATTAGTAGCACCAATCAATAAATGTTAATCGACAGCACCGTTAATGTCACTGCTATTTTTTACATCTACGAGAAATGTTTGTGACAGCTTTGAAATTGTTATGTAATCATATTCTTGTATATTTTATATAAAAGTGGCCCTCGGTTACACTCCCACAAATCTTCCAAATAGAGCAGAAAAGTAGGCATTTTGTGACTCACTCACTGGCGCTTTCAACAATATCAGAAAAAGAATCCTAATAAGGAACTAATGGGATAAACATCCATAAGATAAGTGCTATACATAAAAAGAAGAAGGTTTTCACTGAGATTTGCTTAGCAATCAAAGGGACACTTTTTCTCCACAAAACATCTAAAATTTTATATGGAGTTCTACTGACCCTTTGATTCAGAACAATTTGGTTTTGAAAAATCATATAAATTACATACGAGGTGTGAAAATAAAGAAACGAAACTAATGAAACCTTCAATATTGCCAAATCGAACTGGCATAGCGTTCGAGCTGGCAACACTGTTGACCAATGGGAGAGATTTAGAAGAAAGCAGACCAGCATCCGATAACAAAACTTGATGGCGCCCCATTAATCGAAATTGTTATCACTCATTTTCACGTAAAAAAAATCTACGGACCACCAAATGAGTTTACACTGAAGAAATATCAGATGTTTGTTTTAATTTCCTCCAAAAGGAAAGCCAACAGTGTTCCCAGATCGAACGCTAGGCCACCAGTCTCATTCTTTATTTACATACTTCTTATAACGCATGCATAAACAATAATTTTAACTGCCCATAAAAAGTATTGATAAATATTGCAAATATAAACTATTACCATCTGAACAGAGAAACTAATTTAGTTTTTTAAGTATTAAATCAAACATATTGCATTAATACTATAACCATTTGTAATGTTATTTATGTGTTGGACCAACATAACGTAGAACAGTTGGAATTTATTGACCTTCTAATGACATATTTTAAATAGTACTCTTATTATAACTGTATTAACAGTGAATTCAAAATCAATCTCAATAAATATGGAATATAAATGATATTATATTGTAATTATTATAAAACTACCAACAGCGAATAACTAACGGGTTTTACACTATGATTTATAAGACGTAACAGCAAACAGTACAATTTCTATTTTATTCCAACACTAATAAAGATAGTAATAGTTTGAAAGCGCCTATAACAATAAAATTGAATTATCTACGAATTGACAGTTATAACCAATAAAACGTTTTATATCTGTTAAAAGAATGCTTTTTCATCAAGTTAAAGGAAACACTATTTACAACAAACGGATGTGTGTCTATAAGGTTCAAAATCATTGTTATATAAATATGTTGGTTGATGTAGATTTCAATTTAATAATTTCCATTTTTGTAATGATTAAAAAATTATAATCGATTAAAGTTTATGATAACACAAAAACCGGTGCCAGGGTATTTGGTGCTGATTTCATACGAATTTAATGACCTACATTCAAATATGGTATTAATTTCTTCTGCGTCTTGCAGAGACTAAATCAAGTCCACTTGCTACGGTTGTTTTGATTGATTCCAGTAATATTTACTAGGCAGAAATAACAGTCATCGAAGTGATTTTTGGGTTCTCTCCAAACCATCGGTAGGCCGAATTTTAAACTTTTTCCTAGTAGTCCACTGCCGTAAATATTCTGTACAAGTTTTACATATCAAATGCAGTGCTCAGGTTTTATCCTGATCGTCAAGTCTAACACCAAAGTATCCAAGATAAGCTCTCTTTACAAAGTTACTAACAGTTTTTCTGTTTTCTTTTAACGTGTATTTTCCACATATATAGCAAAACACATCAGGCTGATTTACACAACTCCTTGAACTCTTTTTATATCTATTCAACAACGCAAATACAGTAATCTACAACACAGGCGTTTTAGGTTAATTTATAATAACTCATTCTTATATATAATGACAAATATGACGCGAGGCCAATTTCGATCTACCCTGCACGGCGAGAACTCACAAACTAACCTCAATTATATGTCAAGCGTTGAAAATCACTTCAGGAAAGACTTACCGGAAAGACAATGCTTATGCCATCTAGTGGATTTTCCTAGAACTAACTCAACGGCAGACTGACAATAAGGCAAATATGCATGAACAAATCTTTGTATAAATAATATATAATTTAGGACACCTATACCTGAATGTACTGAATTAAAAAAAAAAACATTGATAGATGAATGGATGTATCTAAAAAAGTAGAGCAGATAGAGAAAAACTGATTTCATATTTAAATTTAGCGTACCAAATATAGCTAAAATCAGTTTTAAAATGCTAGGCCCTAAAAAAAATTTTTGTAGACCTGTGTAATTTTACCAGCGAATTAACCAGTAATGGTCAATATTCGATTTAGTTACCTCGAGTAGTTGCACACTCCCTAAAATCGGCCAATACATTTACCTTCGGAGGATATATTGCTAAATAATAAATGGTTTTTTTGTTGTTGAAATTGGACCATATGGATCGAGAGGCAGATAATTTTAACAGTGAAACTTAATTTTATTGAAAACTTACTTTCTGTTGTTAAAGAAAATTTTTATATGAATGAACCCCAAATGATCCAAGAATTAAAGATTAATATCCAACGTGAAATTTTATGAAAATGTGATTAAAAATGGTAATAATAGGATGACCATTTCAAAAGCATTAATACGTGCATATTTGGATTATGTTATTTTCAAAAGACAAATAGTAACTACTCATTGTTCCAATAAAGCAATGAAGTAAGTTAATATTTCGTTTATTTATTAATTTAAAATAAAGAAAAAATGTATATTGAAGTATTCTGCATATAAACTCGAAGAGATTTGCCATTAAACACCAAATCACTTTTTTCAACTTCTCGTCGCACGTGTCATCAGCAGATGGTTTAATCTAATTCTAAAACTAAATTATGTTCTACTTATATGATAACTCTACCTAATAAAGCGTGTAAAAATCTTGAATCGTGAAGTTTACTGAGCCTTATATTAATAATTGAAAAAGTTTACTCAACGGAATAGGTCCTTTATCCGTATTCATGATTTTCTTACATTTTTCTATTTGAATGCTTTCATATGAATCCAAAGCCCTATTGTTATTTACACTTTTTACCAGTCTTAAATTACTAATATTTATATTATGGTCGTATTCGATTGCATGTTGGACAAGACAAGATTTTTCATTGGGCAAACTAAAATATATTAACAAGATTGCCCATTGCACAAGATTACACATTGTCCACATTAGATATAGGAGGAATTTTTGTTTGTTTCTTGCGCCAACCGTTTTTGTTCTGTTTGGCTCATTTTGAAAAACTCGTACAGTTAACTGCTGTTTACTTTCGGGCTCATAAACATAAATTCAAAATTAGTTACCTGTGTAAATGTTATACACGGCTTTAACGCGCCACGATTGTATTTTTTGAGCATTTCTTTGCACCAATTGACACCAGATTTTTTTTTTGAAAGAATTCAATCGACGGCCTCGATTGAATTCACTAAACCAGTGATATACAGTGCTTGTAGATGGTGCTTTATCGCCAAAAATCGAAGTGAGTTGATCGATGCACTGTTGAGATAATCCACTTTGAAAGTCGTAGTAAATAATCGCACGAAAATTCTCACGAGTTAATTCCATTTTTTGACTAAGATGAAATTTTTAAGTCACTAAAGAACACAACTTTCTGAGTACTACAATACAGTCAACAATGTCAAACTTTACGATGTATATGTCAGATGGTGCCTAGCAACACCATTGCTGCCAATTCCGAATGCATAAATAGCAACCCTCATATGTCCTGAGCTTCGCTGATAAGGAGTGGAAACTTCTGAATAAGTGTGGATTTTTGACTGAGACTCCAATAAAAACAGATTCACAGATTTTATGTTGTTTTTCGGCCATAAAAGTTCCTTTCGTAACCAGTTTGAGTTTCGGAAACACGAAATAGTCACACGTAGATAAGTCAGGCGAATACGGAGGATGTTGAAGCACACATACTTTTTTGAGGAACAAATCGAGAACAGACTTTGCGTCAATCCTTCGTCAAAATTTCATGAATCATGTCTTTTGTCGTATTGAATTCCTCCGCTCTCCATCTCACAGTCGAATTCGCATCGTAGGCGATCATATCACGCACATTTTCCACCAGCTCATCGAGATTTTTGTTTTTTGGCCGGTCTGGCTTTGGGTTTTGCTCTTCCAAAGCATCACGACCGTCCAGGAATCGCAGGAAACTTTCTTTACCAATTCAAATATTTTTGTAAAAGTTTTACCGAACTTGTAACAAAATATAATATTAGCTCTTTATTCCACCATGTTTTTGTGACGAGGAGACAATAGATACTCTCAGTTTAAGCGATATGACTTGACAAATCGTGGATTGATTGTAAAGTTGATGGTCTTGTTTTATAGAGGAGATACTGATACAGCTTTCGAATTATATATTGTTTCAATAAATAGTGCTAGTAGTTTTCGTTAGTTTCCGACATTCTGTGTACACTTTTATATACGCTAAGTTTTTCTATATTTTCATAAAAAACATAAAGATATTTCGCATAATGAAAAATATTTTAAAAGGTCATAAGTATTTAGACCTAATAAATGTGTATAACCTAGAACTATCTAACATTTCATATTCAACCTAAATTCTTATTAATATTTTTGCATGCAGTATATATAGTAAATAAAATCAATAACGGTACTTTCTAATATGCCCGCAAGTAAAACGACCCAGAAAGCTATTCTCTATTATTGTATCACCACATCGCGAGATCAAAATCAAATTACGCATTATAATATTCTGCATTATTTAAAGTGATATAATTAAATCAGATATAATCTGCTTAACATTTAATGTCTGATATGCTACAGTTCGGTTTAGATTGGTTCAGATTGATTTGGATTAAAAATGGCCATAGGATATAACTTCATATAAGGTTGGTTCACCTTAAGGATCAGATGTGTCTCTTTTAAACCTATCGACTGGCTAATGACAAACATAGAAGATCTCTCAAAAAGTATCTAATCTAATTACTGGTATGACTGAGTGGAGATCCTATATCCAATAATATAGTATTTATTCTTTATCTCTCTTAGTAGTTGCAATTCAAAGCCTTTAAGAATTTATTAATTAGAACTACATGTAGACGATAATAATAAAATTACTCCATAT